>VZSE01010145.1:0-262367 GCA_013398275.1 Promerops cafer | reverse complement strand
GTGCCCTGGCAGCCAGGAGCACCAGTGGTATGCTGGGGTGCACCGCCAAGTGTGGCCAGCGGGTCAGGGCGGTGATCCTGCCCCAGGGAGGGCACAGCTGCCGTGCTGTGTCCAGTTCTGGGCTCCCCACTGCAGGAGGGACAAGGAGAGGGTCGCAGAAATGCTGAGGGGTCTGGAGCATCTCTGAAGAGAAAGGACTGTGAGAGCTGGGCCTGTTTATTCTGGCGAAGATGGAGAGGTGATCTCATTAATGCATATAAATATCTCAACTCGGTGCCAAGAGGACGGTGCCAGGCTCTTCAGTGGTGCCCAGCGACAGAACAATGAGAAATGGCCTTGAAGGAAAGCAGAAGGAGTTTAATCTCAACATGAGGAAACACCTCTTTACACTGAGGGTGGCAGAGCCGTGGAACAGCTGCCCAGGGAGGGCGTGGAGCCTCCCTCCCTGGAGACAGTCCAAATGCCCCTGAGGACGTTTCTGTGTCAGCTGCTCCGGGTGCCGCTGCCGTGGCAGGGAGGCAGGACAGGGCGCTCTCCGGAGCTCCCTTCCAGCGCTCACCGTTCCCGGCTCCCGGGCCTCCCTTCCCGCTCCCCGCCGGCCGGGGCGGCGCGGCCGCGGGGCCCGCGCATGCGCAGCGCCGCTCCATGGCACAGGCGCGGTCGCGCTGTGCCTGCAGCCCGCGGGAGGAGGAGGAGGAGGAGGGCACGGGGGGAAGAAGATGCCGGGGAAGCTGAAGGTCAAGATCGTGGCGGGGCGCCATTTGCCGGTGATGGACCGCGCCAGCGACCTGACCGACGCCTTCGTGGAGGTTGGTGGCGGGGGGAGCGGGCTGGGCGCGCCGGGCCCGCGCGGCGGAGGCACCTGCCGGGCCTCGGTGCTCCCGGGAACCAGCGGCAGGGCGAGGGGATAGCGCCCTGAGCTGCACCGGGCCGGGCTTAGGTGGGACATCGGCAGGAACCCGTTCGTGGAACGGGTGATCGGACATTGTAGCGGGCTGCTCGGGGAGGCGGTGGAGCCGCCGTCCCTGGAGGTGTTGAAGGCTGGACGTGGCGCTCGGTGCCATGGTGTGGTTGTTACCGTGGTGGTCGGTCATGGCTTGGCCTCGGTGATCTCAGAGGTCGCTGCCGACCTGATTGATTCCGCGATTAGACTGACGTGTTGCAAGGAGGATGGCGAAGTAATAAATTAATCTTTAAGTCAGTTGTATTGCTGAATATATGAGTGGTTGTATAGGCTTTACTTTTAAGGCCAATATTCATCTTTCCTTTGAAAACATTTGAAATACTGAAATATTTTCAAAGGGGCCTTCTAGTCAACAAATATTTAATATTATTTGCGTGTTTAAATCACTTTAGTGCACCCAGAGTGTCTAACTTCAACCCTTTACAGTCATGTAGTTAACAGGCAATATGTAGGGCCTTTCTCAGGAAGGGATTGTAAGATAAGTTTGAGTGCACAGTAAGTGGAATTATTTAAGGCCCAGGTTGGATGGGGCTCTGAGCAACGTGATCCAATGGGTGACATCCCTGCCAATGGCAGGGGGGTTTGAATGAAATGGACTTCACGGTCCCTTCCAATCTTAGCCTTTTTATGATTTCTGTCACATGATCCTTATGGTTTTTGATTTATTTTTTCCAATGTGGATGACTTAGAACATTTCAGAAGCATTCCATAGATTCAGGAATCATACTCTCAGAAAAATCAGAGCCATTTAAAAATGATGTGCTATGAAAATGCTTGTCTTGTACCACAAATGAGTGGTTGAGGTTGGCACGATACTGGAATTAAGGTAGGAAGACACAATGCCTTTCTGGACCTGTATACACTGGAAAATATGATAATATAAAAATAAATTAGGGGTATATTAGTTCTGATTTAATTTGGTGCTTAAAAATGTGGTTGACATTAGACTCTAAAGGTAGTGCTTAATGGAAGAGTAAGCTGGTAGTAAAGTGAAGATGTATTTCAGCTTTTCAGTGGAGCTGAAATAGTACATAATTTTATTTTATTACAAGGAACTTAGCGTTTCACTGTTTTGTCAGCTGTTTCACCGGTCAGGTTTTAATTTTTAAAAGCTTTTCTTGTAGGCTGCCTGTTAATCCAGTGTAAAATTACAACAACTCTGATGCTTGCTACTAGGAGACAGGGAAAACAGGACTAGGAAATAGAGTTCACTGAGTTTCATTTGGCCTGTTTTTACTCTGCGTTAGGAGAAACAGCTCTCCTCTTCTGTGCCTTACTTGTTCCCAACCCTACTGTTGGTGTAGCAAAGGAGATTTTTGAATTGCATATAGTAAAACACTACTGTAGCAAGGAAGGAAAATAAAAATTTTCATCAAGATCAGTTTGCTTAGGTGGATTAGCATGCAGTTCCATGAGTGTCTTGGCACAAATAAGGGTACAGAAATACACAGATGGGGGCCTTGCTTTTAGGATGCTTGCTTCCTAATTAGGAACAGTGTGAAGTAACCTCCCTATCCATGTGTGGAGTAGGCAATACAGCAGGTGAGATGTATTTCAAAATAAATTGAGCTTGAAACTATTGTTTCATTTTTCTGTGTGAGATTACTAAAAACCTTTACAATATGTTTTTCCTTAAATAAAAATGAAAAGTAGATGTTAAGGTTCTAGTTGTTTACTAACCTTAAATTTCCTTGTTAAATATTGCAATATAAACTTAAACTAAAAAAGAAAATGAGACGAGACTTAAGAGCTCTTACTTGGCTTAGGTTATGCAAAACTTGGACTTCACTAGCATGAGCACAATGATCCTTGTCCCAACTCAGAATATTTTGTTACAATTACTTCCATAAATGTGCTTTTAGCTTTGCTGCTGGACAGCAATGTGGTGTTTTATTATCTCTGCAAGCTCCAGTGAGCTAGCTGGAGAACTGGGGAAATTCAGTTATGAGTGCCTGGGGCTCTAAGGGAACTGATTTGCTCCCAGGATAACACGTTAAAATAGGCTGGGTGGAGCTCAGGACTGTTGCATCCTGGCAGCTTCTGGAGTCAGAACAGGTATTTAATTGGTAGCCCTTACAGCCAGTGCTAGCATCACTTTATTGTACTTAAGCAAGTGCAAGATCTCTTCAGAGCTGGGATATGCAGCTGTGTGAAATAATCACTATATTACTGAAATGTACGAAGTGGTCACTTAATACTGTCTTGAGCAAGAGTGTTAGAATAATTACTACGCAGTTTTCAAATGCAGGCCTAAATTTAGTTTCCGAAATGCATTTAGACTTTGAAAAGATAAAAGCTGTCAAAATCTACAGACCTCCAACTCCACCATTTCTTTTCTATCTGCCTACTCATTAGTTTCCTTAGGAATCTTGAATAAATTAAAAAATGTAACTTTGAGTATTTGTAAGTACTTGGTATGAGGTGACGTGCTCATTTTTTTGAGAGGCAGCATTCAGACAACTGGAAGTGTTTGTAAATGGTTTGAAATGAAAGCTGCAGTGAAATAAATGCTTTTACATTGTGCTGTGTGGTTTCCTGATGTATGGAGCATCACAGACATTCAGTTCCACTTTAAAAAAGCAAACAGGAAAGCCCCACAAAACCCAAATGGGCTTAGCCTGAAAGAGATGCCTGTGAAGACCATATGGGTACTGCTGAAGTGGGTTATTATGTGGTTGAAGGTGCAATAAGCAATAAAAGTTTGGAGAATACTTAATTTTTAGTAGCCCTCATTCTATATATCTCAAATCCAGTTTGTTTTTATGTTTATTTCATCAATTGTCTGTGAAGCTGATAGAGAAATCCTAGAGAGAAGAGTAATAGATCATAAACTATCGAATATTTTTCCTTATAGAAGGCAAGGAGAGTCTGCAGAGTGACTTTGAATAGCCAATATAAGTGATATTTTTGCCTCTCAAATCATTGAGGAGGAAAAGAAACAATTTTAGTAGTATGACAGGATGAGAGAGAGATATTGATTGGAAATGTCATTGATACATGGATACTGATATATGTAAATTGATTTTAAAAGCCATTCTGTGAAAAGAAAATTATTTGTTGAAATAAGTATTTGAAATTATTTACATATGTCAATTAAACACGCTTCAAAACTTTTTAATTAATATTTGTAATTCTTAATTGAATGTTTGGGTTTTTTAGGTGAAATTTGGAAATACAACATTCAAGACAGACGTGTATCCCAAATCACTTAATCCTCAGTGGAATTCTGAGTGGTTCAAATTTGAAGTAAGTATTTTTTAACAGTTTGCCTGTAACTATATAGATGCTCTGGTTTAGTTGCCCTTAATTAAATAACTGCATTTCAAGCAGAAAATGAGTTTTGAGCACTGAAGTGTATTTGTGTTTAAATACACAAAGCCTTTTCAGCAAACCCAGCTCCAGTCAGACGTTGTTTGCTAAGGGCGTCCCACTGGCTTTTTAGGAGTGTGTGTGAAGATAAAAGCTTGCCAGGTTGAATCCAACTTCAAGGTTGTTCTATTAGAAAAGAGAATACTGCAGTCAAGGTGGGGGAAATGTAGCAGGGGTTAGGCTTTTTCAGTACAGTTATCAGTACAAGTATGTATAAAGAAATACATATATATGAAAGTACAGGTATTCTTGTTTTGTTTCTTTTTTTAATTTTGAGCAAGGAGAGTTCATTGGTATTTGAAGTCTTACATTTGGTTGTGAAGATAATGCACTTGTCAAAGGAGAAAATGGAAAATTCCTATGTGAAGATTACAAAATAAAGAGCTTGGACAACAATTATTGGACACTTTCTCTTCTCGTTTCCTTATGTAATAATGAGGGCACGCAGCATTTTCCTGTAATTGCTTGCTGCTTTCCAGGATTTAATTTGTTGATGTCCTTTGACATTATGCCCTGAACAAGTCTTTACATGTTTCTTTCAATTTTTAACACTTAAAAAATGAGGATTATGTTTAGAACAAATTAATTACTGAAACACTTGAATGTGTTGTTCTGGTTCATTTACCACTCTCTCAGGCAATGTCACAGCTCTGCAAACACTTAGATGAGTCATCCCATTGCAGTTAGCAAACTTAATTCTTGGTTTGTGCATTGAACACAAAAAGCTGTGAAATGGCTGTCTTAGTCCTGAAAGAAAATAGTTATCTGTAGATGGATTATTGCATTTGTTTAGGAAATTGCATATGTAGAATTACTGAATTTTTTCTGTGGGCTGTGTAAAATATCTGCTTTTAAGCCACTGACTAGTGATGAGAGCATCATAATCTTAACTTCAGAGCATAGTAGTCCTCTGAGGTATTTTATCTTAAATTTTCCTTCTTTCTTTTCCTTTCTTCTTTATTTTATGTTATTTTACTTATTTATTTATTTATGTAACAGTATATGTTGTGAAGATAGGTGGACAATGTAGGAAGTGTGACTTAAAATATTGTGGAATTTTAAAATGAATAATCACTGTAATACTGCTTTTCTGTTCTTCTCCTAGTGATGGCTCTGTTTCCAGGATCTCACCAGTCTCTGAAGGATAAAATCAAAATGAGTGAATGTGTTGTTTAGCTTCAGGAAACTGAAGTTACAGTGATCTGTGTCAGGTCACTGTTCATAACTAACTCTCTTCTCTTCTGTGCTTGTTTTTAGCAGTGTTTCCCTGCACTTTTTAAAATACTCAAATTCTGTGTTAATCTTTGTTTTCCAGGTGGATGATGAAGAGCTCCAAGATGAGCCTCTCCAGATCACAGTTCTTGATCATGATACATACAGTGCCAATGATGCCATTGGCAAAGTGTACATAGATATCGATCCTCTGCTCTATAGTGAAGCAGCCACGGTTATTTCAGGATGGTTTCCAATTTATGATACCATTCATGGTAAGATTTGCTAATTTAAAGCAGTCTTGTTTGAAATGTAATCTGCTTCTTATAATCCTGTAAGCTGTCTTCAGAAATTTGTAATAACTTTAGCTTTGGAGTTGGAAAATTACTTTCCCGGCTCTTTTTTTTCCTTATTTTCTGACGTGAGAAAATTTCTGGCATGGGAGTAAAGACCGGTGCTTGGCAGAACGCCTTCCATAGGACTTGTGACAAGTGCAAAAAAATCTTCACTAGTTAACTGCAAATTTCAGATTTAAAAAAAGACCCAGACATATTTGTCCAATTACCACGTGTTTGCTAAACAAATGTAATTTTGCTGGAGTTACTGGAAGTGTTCCTTCCTGGGATTTGAGATGAACTTCAATTGAGATGAAGAGACAAGGATGTGAGATCTTGAACAGGATGCAATTCCTTTTCCCTGCAGTAAGTGCACTCAGTGCTAGGTGGATTTCATCAGAATGTCTTGAAGGTATGAGAAAATAAAGTTAATGATATTTTTGCATTTGATTTTAATGCAACAGCTCTTGTCTCAGAGAGCCAATATCAGTTTAGAGCAATTAACTTGCTGCTTGAATACCCTAGTGCAGAACATCTCTGTGGCTGCCATTATCTCCCCCGTTCATTATTCAGGGTGAATTAAATGACCTAACAATGTTCAAAGCTAATTATAAATCATTGTTGGGAAATAATTAATTGTGTTCACCAGATGCTCATCATAACTAATGCATAGTATTTTTTGCATTTAAACCAATTACAGCAAACAGAAATATTGAGAAATATTGCATGTGCTTTTAATTACCTTTTTATCCTATCGCACATTTCCTATCACACACTTTCTTCTGGATCTAAATTACACAAACACTTATTTCAGGATGTGTACAGCTGGTAGGTTAGAGAGGGTTAGATTTCTCTGTATTTTTCCAGGTATGTTGGTATTTCACAGCTTTTTTTTCTATTTAAGTAAAATTTGAATTCTTACATTTTCATGCTCATAGCACTAGATTCCAATTATCTTAACTCTTGGCAAACATCAATTGATGCTTCCTTAAAAAATAATAAATATAATGTTCATAAGTTTATTTTACATTTTTTTCCTTTCACCTCAGCATGATTGTTTGTGAAAATATATAACCCTGTGGCATTTTCTGTTATTATAACTGAAGGCTTCTTTCTGTTGGCATTTTGGAAGGGAGATGGAGCTGTTTTTATTGCAGTAATATCTGAGTTGAACAACAAATCCGGTGCTGCTGTTTCAGTGTCATATACTGATGTGATAAGGGCTTCTGAAGACACTAGAGATCAGACTCATCGGGAAGTTTAGTCCTCAATATGTCAGACCCTATAATATGTGAAATCATTTTGTTATTGGGTGGGGAAAAAGGAAAAAAAGCTCAGAACAGGAAAGTAGAGAAGTCAAAAAGGAATGGTTCTGCGTTGGAAAATATTCCATTTTGAGTAAGGTTTAATAGTAGTTGAAAATTAAGCATTTTCTAAGAGGTCTATAATACCTTATTTTTTATATATTTCTTGTCACAGTTAAAATATTTTGCAAGCATTTCCTGTGCCACTTTTTGGCTCTAGAAAGAGCCATAAATCTTTCTCCTTGGGTTGAACTTCAGAGAGGAGTTTTACTGCAGTTTTGAAATGGTTTCAGGGAGGAAATCCAGCAGAGAGAGCACCCTGCAGCAGAGGCCACTGCAGCATCGAGGCTGATGGCTTCTCTTTCCCCAGTCCCATCTTTCTTAGGAAGTTCTGTTTGGTGCAAATAGGCATTTGAGTGTTGCTTTCATTGCTTCAGCCTCAAAGGCTTGGCAGAACTAGAAACTTCCTCTGAGTCAGTGTCTCTGCAGCAGACCTGAGAGGCAAGGATATGGCTTCCTGCTCCTCTGGCATTAATTACTAATAATAGGAAATAATTTATAGGTCTAGTTGTGTACTGATACAGTTATATTGGTCTAACTTCTGGTTTTTTATTGGTAGGTATACGTGGGGAGATCAACGTGGTGGTGAAAGTAGATCTCTTCAATGATTTAAACAGATTTAGGCAGTCATCCTGTGGAGTCAAATTTTTTTGCAGTAAGTAGAGGAAAGAAGTTTATTTGGAAAAAAACTTTATCCCTCCTTTCCTTTCTTTCTCTCTTCTGTTGGTCTCCCTTCTCTTAGCAGCTCATTGCATAAACCTAGTGGAGATAACGTTGACACGAATTGTTTTTCTTTTTTAACACATTTTTACTGTTCATGTTTCTAAACAATGTAAATAACTGATGGGATTTTTTAATGTCCATAAGTTGCATTTCAGTGCCACGTGGTGGTGGTTTGGGTGTGTATCCTTTTCAAGAGGCACAAAGTGAAAAGGTCTCATAATGGTATGTGCTGTAACTGGTACATTGGACAGTTATCTTATCAGGGTTCCATGATTGCACAAGCAAAACTTCCTGGGTATGTCCACATTTTCACAGAAAACAGCCTGGAAAACTTCCTGAAATCATTTCTATGTGTAATTGTATGTTTTTGTTGCTACCCTTGGCTCATAGACCTATCTCTTACGTCTCCAATGTATGTATTTTTCAACAGCTACATCTATCCCTAAGTGTTACAGAGCAGTAATTATTCACGGGTTTGTGGAAGAGCTCGTAGTTAACGAGGACCCCGAGTACCAGTGGATCGACAGGATCCGTACTCCCAGGGCATCCAACGAGGCGCGCCAAAGGCTCATTTCGCTCATGTCAGGTATGAAACCTGTGGGCTCCAGTGCTTATTGCTACTTCTAAAAATGTTCAGGATCTACGGAAGTGCCTTGCTCAAGATTGCATATGAGTTTTGTTGTTAATTCTCTTGATTTTTTTTTTCAGTTCACAGTTTCTTCTGTTTCTGTGGATTATGTATTTCTAACTGATGGGCAGTGTGACTGATTTTTATTTTTTTTCACTTCTTGGTGAGGCCGTGCTGCTACCTAAATTTTTGGTTGCTTTTAGCAAGGTCAAAGAAACCTGTGAAACTTTTTTGCAGATGTTCTTAACCCATATGAGGAGTATCACTAGAATTTTGACTCAATTAATGAACTTCACCCTCTTTGAACTTTGTGAAGTATGTGAACAAATACACACTATTTCAGATACAGTGTGCATCAATACTTATGTTACTCATCCTGTCTCTTTGAAGTCAGGCTTGGTTCATTGTTTCTCAAGCATCTCCTGTGAGGAAAGAATTGGAGAATTGGCATTATTCAGCCTAGAGAAGAGAAGGCTTTGGGGTGACCTTGAGTCAGTGGCCTTCCAGTGCCTGAAAGGAGCTACAAGGAAGATGGAGAGGGACTATTTGCGAGGGCCTGGAGTGACAGGACAAGGGAATGGCTTCCCACTGACAGAGAGTGGGTTTGGATTGGATATTGGGAAGGAATTCCTCCCTGTGAGGGTGGGAGGCCCTGGCACAGGGTGCCCAGAGTAGCTGTGGCTGCCCCTGGATCCCTGAAGTGTCCCAGGCCAGGTTGGATGAGGCTCTGAACAGCCTGGGATAGTGGAAGGTGTCCATGAGATCTTCAGTAAATGAGGCAACATAAAAGATTATGGAGATGTACCTTCATTGGGAAGGCCAGCACTCTGAGAGGGAAAAAGTGAAACTAACTGTTGTCATAAGTAACATGAAGACATTTTTGTTAATATAGCCCCCGTATTAGTTTGCAGAATCCACATTTGCATGTTTCTTGCTGTGCATAAATAGTGCAAATGGATAAAGTATTCTGTTAGATATTATTCATGGTATAGATGAGCAGATAAAAACCCAAAAGAACTCACAGAAATACTGTTTCATCTCATATAATAAAATGTGTGCTATTGCAATACTCTTATTGGTGGTCACACATAAAGAATCTTGAAGAACTCTGTAACTTCTGAGAGTGAGACAGCCTGTTTCACAGATCTTTGTCATTATGTGTAAAGTTAAAAAGAAACTTTCATGCTCAATCTCAGCCTTAGATTTTTTTCAAGACTTGCACAGGCATGGTTTCAGTTAAGAAGTTTACAGTAATGACCTGTGCTGGTAATTGTAGAATCGGATTTCAAGAAAGGAGTAGAAACCAGAGCTGGGAGTTGGACTTAGATGATTTCCAGCTCAGGAAATTCTGTGATTCCCTGTCCATTTCATTCCACTTGCTTTCTCAGCAGCAGTGACATTAGGACCGTTAGGCCATCCTTTGTGACAGTGAGGATTTTTCAGTTTGTTAACAGAGGATTTTGGAAATATTCCGTTTTCGTAAGAAGAGAGATGATATTTTCCACCTTAGTTATTACCAAAGCAATCCAGCTACGTAGAACAATTAGTTTTTTTATGGTATCCTCCTAAAAAGCAGCAATGGCAGTCCAGTTTCTTATAGTCAGTGTCTCTCAGTCCTCGTGTGCAGTTGATAGAAGTGATAGCGTTCGGTTTGCAGTAGAGGGGCAAAAAGTAGGAATTAAGTTGAAATATGCTTAAATAAATGGGTAAATGAAGAAATTATAGATGCTTGTTCATATAGATTTCAAAGATGTTGCATTGTTTTGAACTATATGAAGTATTTAGAAACTTATGTGAGTTCCGGAACACACCTTGACCTCTCTCTCTCTGAATAAGTAGAAAAACGGCAAAAAAAAGCCTACTGGAAATAAAGACCAGTGGGGAAAAACCTCTGCGGTGGCATGCTGTTTTGGCAGTCAGAATGGATTTGGAGCAAAAAGCAAAAAGCTGTGTCAGTCGTTGGTATCGCACAGGGCTGTAGGAGACAGAAGCTGTGACTGGCTCCTTGGCCTCGCTGTGTAGGATTGCATTTATTACCCTGTCTGCTGACTTGGTCGGCACTCCAAAAGCAGAGGTCAAAGACCACAGAAGAGAACAGAAGAAGTTCGCTGCAACTATGAACTCTTTACCTTTTGTTTTGTAGGTGAATTGCAAAGGAAGATTGGGTTGAAGGTGCTGGAAATGAGAGGAAATGCTGTCGTTGGTTATTTGCAGTGTTTTGATTTGGAGGGAGAGTCTGGACTCGTCGTGAGAGCCATAGGAACCGCCTGCACGTTGGATAAATTAAGTAACACATCAGCATTTTTACCTGCATGTAACTCCCCATCCAAAGAAATGAAGGAGTAAGTATGAATTAGTAGCTTGTAGGGAAACAAGTTTCACCTCTCTTCTTTTCATACTCATTCAGTTTTTCATAACCGGTGTGATTTCTGTTTTTCCCCAGAATTTGTTTTTCTTTTGTAGTTTTATTTGTCTGCAACCCAGTTTTATATTCCACAGTTCTGAAGTGTTTTAGGTTGGATGAGTTATTTCAGTAGAAGCTGGAGTGGTAATTCTTACTTACGATGACTTTCTTTGTATTTAGGTAGCAATAGTACTACATATCCTTGGCTTGTGATCCACCAGGTTAACTGTAATTAGTTCTGCTTTGATGCTGTGTTTGTGAACATTTGTGTGAGGACCTCTCACAAATATACCTTTCGTTCAAGTTTAAATGTTCATGAGTGTATAAGAGAAGATAAATTTTGAATTTTGATGGTTCTGTCAGTGATTTAGACAGTGACCCCAAGGAAGTCTCATCTTTTCTCGTGTGCTTTGTTTTTTACTGTCGTAAAACAAGTGGGACTATGGCAAAACAGTAGACAGTGAACTTGCAGAGAAATGTTTTTACAATGAGAATTAGAATTTTGTGACTTTTGTCCTATGTACTGCAGCACCAAACAGTTTGAATGCAGTATTTTGATAAGCATACAAATTAGTAGATATATACTTGAAGTCTTCTTCCAGCTGTTGCTACATTTTGTGTGGATAAAATAGTTATTTTCTGTTTGGCAGAGCAATCCAGGAAGGAAAAAACTGCACCAAGAAGTGTATTACATATCCTGTATTTCTAGATGTATTAATTAAAGTATCTATTTTCATTAACTTGAACTGTTGTGTCACTGCAGTAGAGATGAGGCATTTTTGTTCTGTAGGCATCAATTGCTCTGCAAAATTTTGCAAAATATGAACTGACTTTTAAAAATTACTGGTTTCCATTTCACAGCTTAGCTTGTTTGACTTGTCTTGATTTTAAAAAATTGCCTTTAAAAGAACTTGTAGATACAGTGCAGCATGGGACAACAGCATGGTGTTTAAAAACAAAAAAGGTAGACCTGGTAATTATCAACTTAAAAAGCACCCATAAATAAACCAGTGGCATTCACTCTGCAGCAAAATGTGGAATTCCACCTCCCAAATTATTCGTGTTCAGCTCGGTGATCGATATTGTCTCAGTTCAAAAAAATGGGAATGTTTCTCTAAGGCAGCAAAATCAACTAATTTGATTCTTCTTATTCTTGGCTTTACTGACTTGGTGGCCTGTTTCCAAAAGTCAATGATGCAGTCACAAGCAAGTGCTTGAGCTGTTCCTTTCCCTCCTTTTATTAAATCTGGACTCTTGCATGCTAGGAATTGAAATTCTTAGAGTCTACTTAGAGTAAGAGATCTCCTCTATCTAAGCTTCCCTGAAATCATTGATAACATAACTTTGCAACCTGTTTGTATGTATTGTTTTCTTTTCTTCCACCTTGGCTGCAAACTCTCTCAGGTCTCCGCTGGTTCATCCGCCAAGCCATGGATGCCGCTCGACTCACAACAGCCCAATTCACACTGCTACTGGCTCACGACTTACTCAGAACTTCTCTGTGTCTGTTCCCACTCTCATCTACACTGGTACGAGACTGCTCACACTCCACAGCTGGGGAGAGGCAGCCCACAGGCACAGTGGTCCCAAAGGGCAGGCAGGCAGGCAGTGTAGGCAGGTACCACCCATCTTTCTTCCCTCATTTCCTCATGGACACACCTTCTGTTATCAGGGAAGAAGCACCCAGGGTGCAGCAGCTCACACAAATGCAGAATAGTTTCTTGGAGATGCCTCGGAGTCTCTTCCACAAAGCCACACTCTTCACTTTAACGTGCTTTTGCTTCCTGTGAAATTAAGTGAAAAAATAAGGTGAAAATATACCTGGGAAACTCTGATTTGAGCTCATAATTGCTTTCAAACATAATTCAGATACAGTAGGTTTTAAAATGGTTCTAGGAAGGGTCTGTGCCATTTGTGGAAGAGATGGTTTTAGAGACCAGGTAAGTCAAGCTGTGCATAAGTAAACTGTTTGTCAATAGAGTTGTTCCCATAAAGATTCTCCTCTTTGCTCTGTTTTTAGCTGTGGCATGCTGCTGATGCTATAGGATAAGGAAACATATCTTTTTTTTTTTACCTTAAAATGCATATGTGTATATACATAAGTGTATAAATATGTATAAACACAACTATGATTTGAAATCATTTTTTCTTTATTAAACTAATCAAAGCATTGTGTATTTGACCAGATTTTTAAGCCATAAACTTTTCAATTTTTTTATTTTGCATATATATATATATATAATTTTTTGTCACATCTCATGCCTTTCATTTGGCTTAATTGTTTCATTGTAGATGACGAGCATCTCTCTGTAGGATGCTGAGAGGGTAAAACAGCATTTCTTTGCCTCTGGCCTCATTCCCAGCCTCGCACCTAAGGAATAGCTGCTGGCCCTGCCCCAGTCCCATCCTGGTGTTTGGATCATGCTGCTGTCAGCCAGGTCCTTTGGCACAGGATTACTGAATATGTTTCCACCTTCTTCTGGCAGGATTCCTTTCAATGAAGATCCCAATCCCAATACATATTCATCAGGACCCTCCACCCCTCTGAAAAACCAAACCTATTCCTTTTCACCTTCCAAGTCCTACAGTCGACAGTCCTCTTCTTCTGACACAGATTTGAGTTTGACACCCAAAACTGGTAAGGCACTTCCACCCACTTTTTGTTTAAGTTGTGTTTCTCTTTTTATATTTTCATTCAACCCCTTTTTGCTTTTTGGCATTTAAGTTAGCAAAATGATGTGAAAATTGGAGACCTCACACAGCACACCTCAAGCTCAAAAGGGTTTCTGCAGGGTCAAAATTGCAATCCTGCCTGTATTTCCACTGTCCTGGATAACATGAAAATTACTTCTGTATCACAACTGTATTCAAGTCAAAATAAAACATCTCAGAGCATTAAGGGAGTCCTAAGTAATTGCCTTTTCCTTATTTCCTCCATTTCATATCACAGATCATAGGAGTGTATTTCTCACCACAATATGTTAAGGGTGGTGTTACTAAAACTATGTAGCCTTCAAGCCTACTGTGCTGTGCCCTAAGTTTACTGCATACATTTATCTAATTTTGAACTCCCTTTTGAAAATTCAAGACTAGAAATGTAGCAGCCACTGTCATTTTATTCTCTTGGTATATGGAAGTAGCTTTACATACACAGTATACATTTTCAAAGTAACTTAAATTACATTAGAAGTAATCCAGCCATCTTCAAAAAGCATTTTTCTTTTTCCATTGCTTTATCATAATTTTTTCAGCTTGTTTCTTCCTCCCTCCTTATTTTTTAGTCTGTGGTTAGAATCATGTCAGTAATAATGTCAGCACAACTCAAAGAATTGTATGTTTATTTGTCATTATATGACCAATACTGTGAATTTTGCTACCATAGGGCAAAGTGTTTTGTAGAATTGTTTATAGATGTGTTGTTAGTTTTTAAATAATGTTTTAAATTGTGGTATTTGACGCTCAGCACATTCTTGGCTCCATCTAATTAGACAATTTTTAAGCATATTAAAGCAGTTGATTGAGCTTTACTTGATAGCACTGCTTTCAAGAATCTTTCCTAGCAGATAAATTGAATATTGCATTCAAATGGAGTTGTGTTAAATATTTCATGCAGTTTATTCCCTAGATGTGTTAAAAATACTCCCAATTAGGAAGCTGTCTTTCTTTAGTCCTGTCTTCTCTGACCCATTTTTAAAACAAAGGAGCAAAAAAAAGCACACTTAATTTTTTTTGTCCTTTTTAAAGGATGTCTGTCCTGTGGGTAACCTATGGTGGTCACTCATTTAAAGGACCTACAGATATAACTGGATGCTTATTACTTAAGAGCACCCTGAATTCATGTGTTTGGTATACTGAATATTTGAAAACCTGTTTCTTTTGATCAGATTTTCCATGGTAAAGATCATGTTATGCAAAGGGTTTAAATGTAACATAGGTGGTCATCTTTCTAGATGTAAGCGTGAGTTGAGGCATGTGGCAACTCACTGTGAATGTGTTAAAGTTTAAAGCAGCAGCCTTATGTATTTCCTGGCAATATTAGGTAGGTGGGTAAATCCTGTTGTCTTTAGTCAGCTCCTTCAGAACTGAAACAGATTATCTAATTGGTGCCTCTTATTTGTAGGGATTTTTCAAGTATGTTAAGATACTTTTTAGCTGTCTTTCTAATATTAAAGCAAACTGTGGACATAGTTTTGCTTATCAGCACTGTCTTTTTGGCAGCTTTTAACTCTGCCACTGAGACTTGTCCAAAGAGGATTTGCCAGTTACATTTAAAAATCCTGCATCTTGTTACGACAAACTCGATTTTGAATCCTAATAGATTAAAAGGACAATAGCTTGAGAGTAATTTGTTTTACCCAAAATTTGGTGATATGCAGAAGACACTTCCCTAACATATGAAATTCAGTAGGTTGTTCTTAATTACTGTATGTGTTTAGACCTCTGTTTTCATTTCCCAAGTCTGTTACCAAGTACAGGTATCTCAGTGTGTAAGTTGGTGATCTTAGTAGTTAAAGAAATGCCAACTTCTCATGTGACACATCAAACATTATCAAATTCGAGATGCCCATTGCTCAGTTTGGCTGATGTGAAAAAAGAAGTATTTTCTGCTATTTCTGCAGTATATTATATTCTTCTTTATCTCTCAGTCTCGTAGTTAGTGTGCTGACGTGTTTGAGATGGAGGTTAACCTGGAGAAGCAGTGCAGATACCACAATTTCCCAGTATGAGTAACAAAACACTGGAGGATGAAACTTGGGTCTGCTAAAGCATCTGATTTTCAATAGCTCAAAATCTGGAGAATATTACCTTGATGTCTTCTGTAAAATACAGTTGTGCTTGTGTTATCCATTCTGGTCTATAAATACATCTGCCGAGTTTGGGTTTGAAGTTAAAATTTTGGGAGTAGGGATATATTTTATGGCACTGCAAATGAACAGAATCAGGCTGACAAAAAGCATGATGTCTTTTTTAATCAGATAATACGTTCTGATGTGCCATAGCATATGTTTGGAGGAAATGGAGGAGGTGGGAACTCCTTTTGTTAATGGGAGCTTGGAATTCTACAAGATTTATTACTCTAGAAAACCATAAAACAAATCCATGACCTCTTTGGAAAATAACATTTTCTACCGAGATAATGAAAGTAATCAGATGAAGTGTGTGCAAAGACTCTGTTGTTTGGGTTTTACTCCACACTATTTGCTATCAAATTTTGTTTGACATTTAAAATGTTTAATTACCATGTTTCTAAAAAATTAATTTCAAAATAAAGTTAATCAAGTCATGATTTTTAAAAACATGCTTCTCATGCACGTTGTGGAGCTGTATTGTCATTCCATTTCTTTGTATGTTGAGAAATAATTTGCAGTAAGTGTCAATTCATTTAGAGAAAACAAAAATGCTTCATTTTTATTTCTTTTGTCCGTTTCTTTAGTCATCTTCTGAATCTACATCTTTGTCTCTATTACTTTCCTCCACAGCACCTTCCCCACAGGGACCTAGGATTTTCCTGTTTCCCAGCTCCCCTACACTCTCTTGTGGTTCCCCACATCTTAAAAAGTCCTGTCTCCTCCTCTCGGGGTCTAGCATTAAACCTCTACACTCTAGCCATGTCAGCCCAGTTGTTCTGAGGAAAAGTGTTTCTTTCACTGAAGAGCTGCTTCTGGCTGCTTCTGGTAGGATCTATCTATTATGGCCTTTTAAACAAACTTCTAAGGAAATGTTGTTATTTGATTAACACACAGATGCTTCTGTAACCCTGGGTTTGCTCAGTTAGCCTCTGAAAACTGCTGGCTACATGACTATTCATTCCATCTCTCACCTCTGCCCCAGAAGCTTGAAACACCTTCAGAACTTCTTAGAGGACTTGAAACAATGCCATTTATGCTACAGAATTTCTTCTCTACCCTTGAAAAATACCCTTTGGTAATTGGGCTGAAATAATTTACTTTATTTATAATCCCACACATTGTCTTCACTTTGTTGCTCCTGCATTTTGCATGGAGCAAATGCTCATTGCACTTGCTCGTCAATTCATTCATAATTTGCTGAAATAATGGTTATCAGATGCTACCAACTCTGCTTTTTAATTTAACCTTTTAAACAAAGCCCATGTTTTTTATTTTTACTGCCTGCTTTTTCATTTCACTGACATGGATTATTTTCATAGATTTCAATCAAATAGTTGATATTACTGCACTTTTTTCGTAGAAACTCTTTTGGTTAGTTTGTATTTTTTGAGTTTGTTTCATGTGTAGTATTTATGCTATGTTTGTCTGTATTTAATATTGTATAGTCCCTGACAGTGATGTTTAGAATCAATGCTAAATAGTAAAAGCAATTTAATCTTGTTTAATGGGACTATACAGATACTAATATTTTTGTTTCCTTATCCAAGAACAGCTAAAAATACTCATTGAAAATTGTAGTAGTTTTCTATCTAATTACATGGTAATGGTAGCTTAGTAACTCTTGAAAATGAATGAATGAATTTAGGAATGAATTTACATACATTATTAAGTCTGGTATTATTTCTAGATCTCCCAGTCTTTGGTTAAAACAACTGCACTTCGATGTGTATTTACAGTCTTGTTCATCTTTATCAGATGCTTGATCAGAAGAAAAAGGAAAGTAGCAAGGAATTACTATGTTGCATTAGTCACAAAGTCTGGAAAAGAAAATCTTGGCTTCGTTTCTAACCGTTTGCATTGTGGTGTTTGTATTTCATCCTGCTCTGACACCTTTTTGTTCCTTATGCTCTGCTTTCCTCTGCTGCTTAGGGGCTTATTTTTGCTTTATCATGTTAGCCCTGATGGCTTTAGATATAAGGAATAGCTATGATAATGTGGTTTTAGGCATGACATATTACCAAGAAAATCTGATTCACTAGCATTGTGTTTACTTTAGGAAAAGCACAATCTTGGTATGTGTTGGCTTTAGTGATTTTTAACTGCAGGGCCCATAATTCACTGTCAGACACATAACCTGCATCCCAACACGCTCTGTTAAGGAGACATGTCCGTGGTAGCAAATAATTCAACAGCAAAGATGTCAGTGAATCTGATGAACTTTCTGTGCACAAAAACGCCTGTGGTTAGGGGATAAGGCTGGAGGTAAAAATCTGAAATAGCATATTATGCAGAATTGGAGTTTATCCCATGTTCATTTAGGGGTAATCTGCAGGTTATGTGTGTGCCAATGCAGTAATCAAATAAGTGTCGTTTTAAATGCTGAGCAGTAGTAGCCCTTAGCTTATTTGAATGAATCAGATGAGTATTTCATTGTGTAAAATAATTTGTAATTTTTTTCAGAGTTTATATTTCAAATCAAAGGATAGGCATTGCCTTTGTGTTTTCTTCTTGTTCCTAATCATGCATTATGTAACTGCTGCTGTAATTATGTGTACGGTCTCCTATTTGTAGCTAGGAAAGGTGGTTTAGTTACCTGAAGCTCTCTGAAAACCACTTTTTTATTACTTCTGTTAAATAAAAATATTGTAATAATATTAGTGAGAGATACACAACTATAGCATAGTCTGACAGAGACTTTTTGATGAGGGCAGATAATCTAGTTATGTAAAAACTTTATATGAAAAGTAGATCTATATTTAAATCATAGACAAAAAGTTGTAATAAGAAAATAAAGTTATATGTTGTAGGAAAGAATTTTAAATCCAAATCTTTAAGTTTTTATATTTTAAAGTTGATCTTAATTCAAGTTGATGGCAGGAAAAAATCTTAGATCGGGGGGCTTTGTCCAAATACTATAAAATCACTGCTAGTTGTGTGAAAAGGAAAACCTACAACAACCCTCAAACCAAAATTAAATTTTGATGCTTTCTTTTCCTTAAAAATAAAAGTTATGGGGGTAATTTGACTGTTTTCAATGACTCATTTTTGTCTATTTTGAAATCACCCTTTGATTACAAATTATAATATATGTTTCTTTGAATGTCATTTGTACTGATATTCTTCAGGAATGGGCAGTGGGAGTGCTGGAAAAGAAGGGGGGCCATTTAAAACTCTTTTAAGACAACAGACTCAGTCAGCTCTGGAACAAAGGGTAAGGCATTTTATACTTCCATTTCTGTTCTACTGAAGTGAAAATTTATCTTGTAGTAAGTTAAATGCTTGCTGTTACTTTGTTT
The DNA here is from genome assembly GCA_013398275.1 of Promerops cafer. NCBI lineage: Eukaryota > Metazoa > Chordata > Aves > Passeriformes > Nectariniidae > Promerops > Promerops cafer. Next base: position 243,222 of record VZSE01010145.1, on the reverse strand, counting down.
GACAAAATGTAATTTTAGGTCTGAACTTACTACAAATGTTGACTGTTTAAGAGCCCTTTTATACACAAATTATTTAATAATATTACTAAAGCATTGGGAAAAGTGGAGCAATTAACTGTGCACAGCACTCAAGCTATTCCAGTGTAATTAAGAAGTTCTAGGAGAAATTACCATTGTGTGGTCTCCGAAAGGTACTGATGCAAGTTAAGTTTAATACTGGAGTAAACACATGATGATAGTTTTTACAGAAGCCAAACTCAGAAACATTGGCATAGCTTTAAACAAGTTGAGAATATCCCATTTGGATTGGGGAAAAGTTTCAGGTTCTGGGAATTGAGTTGATACCTTGTGCCCCATTTCGTGGAGTAGAAGGTAGCCTTTAATTGGGAACTTGAACCTGAACTACTTACCAAGCAGTAAATTGACATTTAGAGATGTAAACTTTCCCTCTATTGGACTAAAAATGCCATCTGTCATTAAACTGAATGGACTATATGATGAAAATAGTGGTTTTAATTAATGGTTTACATTTGGAATGAGTAATTGCAACTTTTTTTTTATAAAACAAATACTGCTTTGATCAAAATGTTGATTATGAGGTGTCTTGAAGGAAGCAATGTGAGTATGTTCGTACTCAGAAAAAAGTTTCTTTGCAATTTCTGACTACCTAAACTAGTGACATAGGAGCATATATGTTAGTTGGGAACAAAACCACTTGCATCTGTGAAATACAAGTGCCCAGCTGCTGTTTTGAGTAAGTGGATGATTCTCTTCTCGTTCCTTGTGTTGTCCATGGCTAAGGGAGGATCGCCTCGTAGGTTCTGTAGAAGGCGGGTATGTTGAAAAGCACTGTGTGACTCTGTCTAGCCCTTTCTTCTTCCATGGGGGTTTCTAAAGCATTATCTAAAATATTTATTTTTTTGTGAGGCTTTGCCGATTTCTTTGTAATTTTGTTTATGCAGAATTTTTCAAATTGGTTGTTTTTAAGAGCATTTTTTAGATTGGTGTATTTTGCATGTTGATACATTTCAGTTAAAATTTTAGTTTAGGTATGAATACAAATCCATGGCTTTTTGCTTTTAATTGTTTAATTTGGCTGAAGAAATGCTTTCAAACAAGCCTTTTTTCTGTTTACCTTTGATTTTGCTAGCATTTCATACATTCCATGGCTGATCTTATTATTTCCTTAGAAAGCTTTTTAAAGACAATAAAAATGTAAATTAAGAGCCCTGAATGTATTTTTAGAGCTTGACTTATTTGGACATTATTTTGGTAAGGTCTGTGTATTGTCTAGTAGAAAAAACATACTGTAAAATTGGATGGAGACGTGTTGAGTCTGTTATTGATGATGATTATGATGTAGCAGCAAAGCATGTGGACAGTTAATTGATAAAAATATGTTTATTCTGTCTGCTGAAAACTTCATATTGGATGTGTTTTTGCTATGGTGTTACCTCTTTTGGTTACCTTTAAGTTGAGTTAACTGGAATGAATAACATCTATAAGTTATTTTGTCTGTTTTAATATTACACACATAAACAGTGCACTCTACTTGTCTGGATTACTTAGGATAGCAAGTATTTGGGAAAACCAAGAATAAATTCAGTATATATAATACAGTTTCACATGTATTAGATATAGCATAAAATCCAAGAATATTTTGAGTTTAAGGAACCTTAATGGTCATCTTATTCCAACCACCCTGCCATGGGCAGGGGCACGTTCCACGAGACCAGGTTATTCAAATAGTTCTTTTGAGTCTTGGACTATTTAGGTATATGGTAATGCTAAGGTACCTTAAAATAAGTTAATTTAGTTGCATGTCTCAACAGCTTTTTTTAACCAAATGTGGTTTTGGGGTATTACTTTAATAACCCGAACTGCAAACCGAACAGTTTGTTAGAAGCGTAGTATTCCTCAATTTGTTCCCTGAAAATAAACCTATAGCAAATACAGCTGTGGAAGACTCATGTACATGTTACATTAATAACTTAGCAATTCCCTGGACATCTGTAGACAGCAAGAGTAACTGTAGCACAGCTGTCTTTCTGTATATTTTTAACTAAAAAAATACATGCTGCATTTTCATCAGTAGGAAACTTTGAGGTTATCTTACTCCTAAAAAATTAGCCTGTTTTTGTAGGAATAGCCAAAAGCTTCTCTTAGTGGTGTTTTGTGTCTCTCACTTCCACTTAGACAAATTCTGTTTTCTTCCTGTTTTTACATTCTGCAAGTGCTTGGGAGATCCTTTCTGCTGCCCTTTCCAAATGGGGATCTGTTTGGCCTTCATCTCTGAAGGGCACTGCAGGAAATCTCTTCTGTTAGAGTGCAGTTCTCTGGGAGATTTGTTTGGCTGAAATCCTGACTTCAGCATCTTTTCTTTCCAGTGGCTTCTTATCCACCCATCCCCTCAGTTCAGGTCAAGAAAAGCTGTAAGGTTGTTTGGCACCTTGTGAGATGGCTCAGAAAATGTGCTTAGAGTAGAAATAATGAACCAGGAAATGAGCAGTACCTTAAGGTGGAGCAGCCCCAGATGCTCTGGGAGCACACCCGAGCGTTCCCTGAGGGAGGCTCCGAGGGTGGGAGTGAGGGGGTGGCTGGAAGGGACTCAGAGAACGCTTCAGCTGCACTTGCACCCAGGTGCTGCTGCACTTGCACCCAGGTGCTGCTGCACTTGCACCCAAGGTGCNGCTGCTGCAGCCCTGTTCCAGGTGCTGCTGCAGCCCTGTTCCAGGTGCTGCTGCAGCCCTGTTCCAGGTGCTGCTGCAGCCCTGTTCCAGGTGCTGCTGCAGCCCTGTTCCAGGTGCTGCTGCAGCCCTGTTCCAGGTGCTGCTGCAGCCTTGTGTGGGGCTTCCAATGAAATGGACATAAAAACAAAGAGCACTAGCAATACACGTATGGGTATGAGCGTTTTTAAACGCTGTGGTTGAGGATTTGATTTTAACCTTTTCAAACTTCCCCCAAACACCAACTAGAAAATCTCTGTGTAGTTGTGAGGATGAAAAGTGACAGCTCTGTCATGGTCTGCGCAATCAATGACTGAAGTAGAATAGTGAATTGATATTGGTAAAATGATTGACCATCTTCAATTGTAGCTCAGAAATCATCCTGGTTTGTCATATACTAAAACACTTTGTGGTTGCATCACCTTGATGTAAAGGAGTCCTTTGCAAATTGCAGTAATAGAGGGGATTTATAATCTGGGAACTGCATCTGGTTTTCCCTGAAATCTGTTTTCCCTGAAATAACTGTATCTTTATCGTTTTGAACTATTACAGTTTACAACATGTAATTGAGGCTGGAACTTGTATTTGAGTAATATAATAATAAAATTTTTAAAAACTCTAAAATAAAAAAAAAGAAAAAAAGTCATCATATTCTCTCAGAATGAATGAGAGATTGTTAATAGAATTATGTCAGAATGGTTCAGTGAGTCTGTTACCCAGATTTGTCTGTGGCTCAAGTTAACTGACAGAACAGCTTATATTATCGTGTATCATAATACAGGCTTGGGAGTATTGAGATATTTATTGAGGTAAAACCGTGTTATTATTTGAAGTTCTTCCCCTGGTTTCTAGTGTAGGGAATCAGGCAAACTGTAAGTCTAAACATGTTATAATTACTTGCAGTGCACAGGCTTATGGAGAGGAACAGAATGTGGAAAAACTTTTGAATTTCCGTATAGATTAAAAAACATTGAATTTGCTTAAGCTTTAGAGCATGGAGTATTGTTTACTTTGTTCACTCCATACTGCTTCAGCACGGTGTAAATGTGGGTGTGTGTATGTATAAAATGTAAATGTAGTAAAGGCTTAATGGAATTTCATATAGGTGGCACATTCAGGAAGCTGCTTTATTCATTTCTGCAGTCCTGGGAAAGCGAGTATTGTGACTATTTGGATAACTTGCAAAGCACCTTGCAATCTGTTAGAACCTTCTGGGGGAATCTTTACTGTATCCCTCTCTAGAATCCATCGCTGCTCCTGAAGACCCATCAGTCAAGCAGGTTTGCAGAATCCTGGGGTGAAATCTTCCTACTTCTTAATTGCATCATAGGGCAAAACTGCAGGGTTTGGGTTTTGGGATTGTTTTTCTTCTGGTTATTGATACTACGTTTGCTGATTTCAAAGGTTGCCTCTTAATTTTGAAAGTTTAAGCTAAATGAAAGTTCCTGTAACAAGGGTGGCAAGAATCCTGAAGCATTAATTTTTAAACCTACATCAGGCTTTAGTTTAAGATGACTTTTCATGCCATGTGCTGCTGGAAGAACCTGATCCTCGCTGAATCTGCAGCATGTGTGCTGTTCAGGTAGAAGCTCGGTTGAATTGTGCTGTTTCCAAGTATGAGAGAAAGGAATCTATCCTGTACTTTCTCTCATATAAAAATACGGTGTTTATTTGTTCCATTTAATCAGTTAGGATTACACAAAACATGATTGCATGATTTTTCTTCCTTTTTTTTTTTTTGCTTTCTGCATTTAGAATTGCTGTACATGAATTATTGCCTTTCCCCCATAAGTGTGCTATTATATATATATTAGACATACCATAGAACATCTCTGGAGAAATTAAAATCTAGTTTTGGGCTCAACTTCTTTGAATATGACTTTTATTTCATCATATGTGTCTTGAAAAATTGCCATTATTACTTACTTTGCCGCTTTTATGAATTAAAAGCTGGAGTAGTTACTGAAACTTAACTCTTCATTTTACTTATGAACTGGAGGGCATTATCTTAGTTTAAGAACTTACACTTGTGTTTCAAGACATATGCTTTATCTTAAAAGATGGATATTTACTTGTTATATTTAGATCTTAGGAGCAGAGCAGTCCCTTGATATTTTTAAGGTATGTTTTCCTGTAAGACATTCCTCATTCTTGCAAGGCTACAGTTTGTTTCACTGTGTGCTTCAGAATCAAACTGCAGTCAGTTGTAACAGGAAGACCTAAAAATGGAGAAAAACATTTATTTTTTTATCAGCTAATGAAAGAATTCTGGTGTTTAGCAGCCACGGTAAAAGTGGATTAGAGGTATTTAGGTTTTGTTAACCTCTAAATATGTCAAGTTTTGATTATTTATCACTGTTGTGCTGAGAAACAACTCTGTGGGGGAAAGTATTCTTTTTTAGTGTGTAAAACCTCTGCTTTCCTGGTACAGTGGGTCCATGAGGTCCATGGTTCTGAAGTGCTCAGTAAGCCTGAAGGACACGGCTGGCCCAGTGTAACTGCTTTGCTTGTGTTCCAGGGAGTGATGAATTCATTGCATGTTAACTGGCACTCAGCAGGGGTTGGGAAGCAGTCATTCAATGTCTGTTTTTCATCCTAACAGGAATTCCCATTTTTTACCTTGACGAGCTTCCCAGCAGGCTTTCTTGTGCACGTTGGGGGTGTTGTCAGTGCTCGCTCCGTGAAGCTGCTGGATCGCATCCACAATCCCGGTATGTCAGCACAGGAATGCCTTCCTTGCACAGGGCCTGGCACCTCACCTGGGTGACCATCAGGGCTGGAGGAGATACACATCTATTCTGTCAGTGGATAGCAAAAGCAATCTATTTCAGATCATCACTTAAGCTTGAAAAATAAGTTACTCAAAGGTTATGTTTTTAGTGAGAAACATTTCAGGAAATTAAAGTAGTAACAAAAATATTTTGAATCAGTAACTTTGCACTGAAAACTGGCTTTGAATTTTTGAGGGGTTAATTAATTTTTTTGCCACTTTTTGTGATTAAAACTTGATGCAAGTTCTCTGTTCAAACAAAAATGAGATGAAATGCTTGATCTTAACTATGAATGTTTTCCTGTTTTCAGCTCCTTGAAATCTTTAAGGACTAATGGCTACAGTTTAGATCACAACATGGTTTTTAACCTTGTCAGCTTTGTTTTGATTCTTAAAAACCTTTACTGAACAGTATTTAGACATCTTTATTTATTGTTTTCCTGGGAACCCCAGTACGAGAACACGTGTGTTCTGCATGTCCTAGTTCTAATGTTAGAACTGAGTGACTTTTGACTCTGAAGACTTGGTTGGTTTAGTCACTGAGACCAGATGAGGAATGCTTTGCAAAACTTAAAAATGCAGAGGAGAGTAAAAATAGCACCTGCAGTGGTTTTGCATGCACTAGTCAGGAGTAATAAAAGGAAGCTTATGCAAATCATCCTTAAAAATAAGTACAAAAACCAAATTTTTTCTTTTCTTCCTGTGGCCCAAGGCAAGCAATTCTCCAGGCAGGTAGACCTGATTGTTGCTGATCTAAAGATTCAGTAAAGTGGCAACATGAAATTAAATCCAAGACTTAATTTGAATTAGATCCTCCTACTTTAAGGGTTTTTTTTCAAGTATATTAATACACGATGTTGCTCTTTTGTTTTCCTATTCTAAGATCTATTTACACAGTGAAGAGAAGATTAAAAGAAATGTCAAAGTATAATTAATATGTGAGTCTTTCTTTGCTACAAAGTTATTTTAGGATTCTGTGTTTTCAACAGATTTCTCATGCAGGTCTTTTATGTGCAAAATTTACTGTGTGATAGATGTAAGACAGAATGGGAAAAAAAATCAATTCTGCTCACAAGTTTCAAAAACTAATTTCTTGCATTGTGCACTCCTTCATTTTTACCAGCTGACTGGAAGCAGTATAAGACATAAGGCAAGATAGAGATGTGTGTTGCACAGCTGCAGTGTTTCTGTGAGACTTGTAGATTGCTCCTGACAAGTGAATGTAAAATGCATGATCCTTGGAACTCATATTGCAAAGTAGTGGGAACAAAAGGGGGAATGAAGGCACGTGGCTGTGGGAGGGAAGGTGGAGAAGTAGAAAAAAATTCTGATATAGTTATGATCATGAAGCATTCGAGTCAAATCAGTCTGTAAAATATTAAAGGAAGCAAATAAACTGGCAAATGAATCAGGAAAACATGGAAGAGGACAGAACATTTGAAAGTGGATTAAGACCTTGCCAATAAGACAAAATTGCCATATATTGTCTACTTTGGTCACCTAGTGCCAGATTGCTATAGCATGCTCCTGTTCCCTTTCTATTTCAGCCTCTTATTAACTCTGCTGTCTGTGTCTTTCCAGTTCCTGTGGAGTGGTGTTGTCAATTGTGTTCTTGTTGGTAGTTTTTTTTTTCACTATTCTGCTTCTATAACTGATCTACTAATTTGCTGTTTTGAACTCAGCCTTTGTCGGAATTATGGGTAACACAAGATCATACAAACTGCTAGACTGGAATAGTTTCAATTCAGGTATTTTATTAGTCATTCAGTACTACATATGCTGACAGAAATTATGGCAGCTCAGTGAAGTTATTAGAAATGCTCTAGGATATTCAGGTTAATGCTTCAAATTTAAATCTATTAAATCAGCAAATGCCTAAATGTCATGTTTTCGTGTTGTTAAAGACTTTCGTTAAAATTACAAAACATTGTTTTAGTATAAAATAGTATTGCTAAGAATAATTTAATATCAATCTGGAAAGCTGAATGTTCAGATGTTTATTTGGTAGTCACTTTCAGCTCAGCATCCATGAAGGAAGTAATTTAGGGTAAGAGAATGGATTCTTCCTTACACAGTTGGGATCATGTCAGGTGGGATTTTTTTTGTTTGTTTGTTTGGTTTGGGGTTTTTTTATGTAAGGGGTTTGGGGAGTTTTTTTGGCCTATTGGTTTGATTCGGAGGGACTTGGTTAGTTTCGTTTTGTGTTGCATGGGCTGGCACTTCTTTCAACAAAGGCTTTCCTCCTGTTCATTTCAGGAAATCAATGAATGTGTCTGTTCTTAATACTAGCTCTAAAATAGTAGATGTATTCTAGATAATAATAGATAAAAAAATTGTCCAAGAAAAATAGAGAACTGTCAGTTTAAAAGAAGGGTAGTCTGTAGCCCAGGATTCATGGGTTCATAAATCTTGTATTGTAAAATGCAGCCAGTTTCGGGACTTAAAACATAATTATTTGAACTTTTTAATCACTTTATTACCTAGCTTGAAAAAAGCCTGAATGTTCTTATTTTTAATGCAGTTGTAGTAGTCAAAGTGTGTAACTTCCTTATACAGCTGTAGAAGGAATAAATGAGTTGATGCAGTCTAGGTAGACTTCTCTCTCATGTTTTCCCTCTGGAAAGATAACATGCTGTGGAGGAGAGGCAGGCGTAGCTTCTCTACATACAACATCCAAACCAGCAGACCTTGTCAAACTTGGATGTTTTTAAAGCTGGCACAATAAAAAAAGTACAAAGCCAACCTTTGAGGGCTTGTTTCCCCCAGAAACTTTCCTTCTTGATAATTCACTGTTGCCATGCAGCTCTGTATCATGCTCTAAAATTCAGTTTAAATGTACAGTTATTAAAAACCAGACATTTTTCATTTTGCAAATTGTTCAAAAGTCGGGAGAACCTAAAACTATTGGCTCATTTTTATTTTTCCTTTTTACAGTAAGCATCCTTTAATATTATGATTATGAGCTTTTCTGATTTTGTTGGTTTTCATTGCTTGTTCTAAAGTTATAATCTTTTAAAATTAACTTTCAGTATGAAAAAACCAAAATTATCTGGTCTGTGACTGACATAGCATAGTATGATCCAAGGTGTTAAAAATGTGTCGAAATTTTTGTATATTGTGTACAACCTTGAAAAGTTGGAATTAATTGTTCTTCTTCCAGGTTGTTTAGTAGGATGTTTTTATTGAAAGAATTTTTTTAGAATAATGGAGTAAATGAGTTTATGTACAGACACTAAACATGCCTTGAACTAGGCTGGAAAGTGATCCACAATGTCAGATTAGGAAGCTGAGTGGAAGTCAGGAATTCAGTTCTTGACAGAATATCTAAAACCGTTGTCTAAATTTTTTAGAGATTGCAGGAAAATGAATGTGCAAATATATGTATATAAAACATTTTACCCAGAGGTGCTTGTTACCTAGAAGTGTTGGTTGGAGTAGAGAGGTCTAAGCCAAACAGTAACTGTGGAGTTAATCCCTCCCTGAGAGCTGGCTGTGGTTCTGTAGCCTTGATGTGTCAGTAGGTCTGTAGGAAGAGCTGGCTGATCCTACTGAGACTGCTTTGGGACTGAGCAGGTTACATTCATATTCCTGGAAGTATGGGGGGTTTGCAGTGCTAGCTGTGCTGCTGGACAGACAATGTAATCACAACTATAAGTAGGCTAAAATTATTTTCCTTTTGGAAAATGTTCAGGCTTCATTTCAGCTTGCTGAGTAACCTGTGTAGCACAGAAGGATATTTCTTGGTTTTGGTTTTTTTTGGTTGCCAATGGTTTAATTGCATGTAAGATACAACAGGAGCATCCAGTGGTAGGGAAACGTCAAAGATTTGAAGGTGCTTGAAAATCAAACGTGGAAGCAATGACTGCCTATTTCATGAATGGAAAAGAATCTGCATAAATATCTGGGAATTGCATATAGTTCAATGAAGAATTGTTTAAATGTTTGTAAAATACAAAAAGGTGGATATGAAGATGAATTTGCAAAATGAAAGTAGGGAGTTGAGCAAAAATATGTAGAAAAGAGGGCACATAATACAGTGGAAGATAGCCCCTGGTGCTGCCTCTGAAAAAGAATGAACTCTTAAGTGTAAAAACATGCAAGGAATCCTCAATCCAGAAGACTGGACCTTTGTTCAAAGTTTGGCACTGAGGTTAAACATGGAGCAGAAAGGTAGGCAGTGCAAGAACTTGTTGAATACAGGCTGCTTTTTTTTCCATATGGCTGTTTCATAACACCAGCATATCGTTTCTCACATAATGAAATTTTGAGCTCCTCATTCAGGAAGCTGCTCCAGCAGTGCATCTTCAGCTCCAGTAGTCAGAAATATGGAAAGATAAAAGATTGTTAAAAACTTCCTAAGCATCTCCTGAGCTCCTTGTGCGAAATCCAGTCTTTCTATTGGAATGTGAAATTCTCCAGAGTTAGCTTTGTGTATGAGGAAATGCAAGAGAAAAGCTTGGCTATGTTTTGTTTCTGTAACTGAATGTTTTTCTTCCTCAGAAATACAAACAGAGAAGGTGCACATTTCATTTCAAGCTGCCTTCTGAGGTGTAAGTGTGGCCCATTTGTAGGAACACGGTAGGAAATGTCAGAATGTTCCTGTTGGTGTCTGATATGGTTATCCTTCAGATCAAGTAGTAAAAACCCCAACCTTTTAAGGCTGACCTCTTGCCTTGTCTTGGAGAATTTCCAGGTTGGCTTCTTGTCCATCAGTGTATGTTGAATAAAAATGGGAGTTTAGGGCAGATGTCAGAGGCTTTTTCTGAAAAGAGTGAGGGGTGTGATATTCTCCAGTAATGATTTACTCCAGTTTTCTGCAGCCTTTCCAGAGGAGTGAATGTTCCTAAGTCATTTCTATGGTTAATGTGAATGATGTTTCAATAGTATTTCTGGAAGCAGATAAACCCTTATGTTAATGAAATAATCTTCATTGGGACTGTGCTTTTGTTTGTTTGTTTTTGAGAGTTTTAAGTAGATGTTTATGTAACTGATGAAAGGGTGGTCACTGTCACTGAGCATAGAATAGTATTCACATGTTGTGTTAGAGATTCATTAATAAACTTGGCATTTAAAATCTTTGTTTAGAATTTTTTGCCTGCCTAAGTAATGCTGTTTAATCTGTTCATAGTGCTTTAAAACTCTCCCTAAATTCTGGCTAATGGTGTGAAAGCCAATATAAACTTTTCCTTGCACAAGTGCTCCAAAAAAGCTGTTGCTTATTGCACAACTACACTTTGGTTTTGAGTTGATAGTACACAAGAGAGAGAACCTTGGTCTTGCAAAAATTGTATTTTTGCACATAACTCATCCTAATTTCAAAATACGGGGCTTGACTAAAACTATTGTCTTCACAAAATTTCCTTCATGGATTGCATTGAGTTTTTTCAGCCTTCTTATATTTGCTTCTGTGGTTGCAAACATACAGTTGTGGAACTACTTGCCTGGCTCAAAATATATTATTGTTAGAAGAAAACCAGAATGATTTTGGTTGAATCAACACCTTCCTACCTGCTACATAATTACAGCTAAACATGGCCTTGTAAAATGTCTATAGAAGTTTTGTAGGAACAGAGAACTCAAGTTCTAACTGACTGTAACAGGATTATAGGAATAACTAATAAATGTCAATGGAGAATGAGGCACAAGAGATTTTCTTTTTAAGTCTCCTTGGATCCAGAAGTTAAAAGATGCTTCTCTGCCTAGTTTGTCTTAAAGCAGAATGAACAGTTGTGAGTGCATAGAAATAATGATTGCAGAGGTTCTGCATTGAGTGTGAACAAGGAATAGGAAATTCAGAGACTGCCATTTCATACCAAATAATGCCATCCCCTTCCTGCAGCAATGAAATAGATAAAATGTGCTTTAGAAAGCCCAGCCTTGTTGCAGCATAGTGTCCCCAGCTGTGGGTAACAGCCCCTTTGTTGTAGTCTTTTGAAGCTCTTCTTTGAAGATTGCTCATGTCTTAAAATAGATTATATTTATTGTGCCAAGGTGACAAAGCAACAGAGACACAAAATAGAATAAGTAGTTTCTTTATTACCTGCTGAGTCACCGTTCCAGGATGAAAGGCTGTTTGAAATAAACACTAAAAGCTGGAGTAACAAAGGCACATATTTATGCATGAAACTGATTTTCCAGAGGCAAATTTATTCCTATATTTAATGTTTTCTAATTTCTGGGCAGTATTTTTGAGCTTTTATAATCCTAAGTATGATGCAATTTAAACCTTTGTTTTTAAGTATTTTAAAGTGTTAATTTCTAATATATGTTTGTTTAACTTTTAATATATTCTGAATGTATTTTTTTTCTTCAAATGCCTTTTATTTTGACATTATATTTTTCATTTTATTTGAGTTGTATCACAGGGTGGTTTCATTTCTTTTACCTCTGCACTGAATTGTTACTGCTGCTTTGACATTATTGCAAGATTTTTTTTTTTAGACAGTACTTTTTTCAGCTTGTACTCTTCCGATCAGACTTTCATTTACAATTGAAAGAAAAAGTTGTAGCCACTGTTGTGGCTGTATTAAGCCATGAGGGGAACAACCCTTCTGCTTCTCCATCTTGGGGTATATTTTGGGATTAAAGCTATCACTCCTCAGCAGCGAGCTGCCATTCAAAGGGGTGATGTATGGAATTTTCTGTGTGGTTCCTCTTGGAGTCTTGGCGTCTCTGTAGTGATTTGGCCTGACTGACTACCTGGCAGTAGGAAACTGCCCTGCACATGAAAGGGTTTGTGTTTAATCAGCCAGCCAATATCTCATCCTGTAAATGCAGTTTTAATTCTAAATGTTCTTAAAATGGTCTCCTTAGTAATTGAAGAATTCCTTCAACTTTCAAGTCTTGTTTTGCTCATTCAGCAGTTTGGGCTTAAGAAGTGAGATGTGTGCTGGTCTCTGACTTCTTCTGGCAGAGAAGCACTGTTATCAATAATACTTTGCAGGCTGGATGTTTTATTTGGAGTTTAGCTTTGTAGGAGTAAGTGTGCCTGTTCTCTTTGGGTGTGGTTACATGGTTTCCTGCTAGTTTAGTGTATCCTAGTTTTCCTTTGATATATCCCTGTAATCTACTTCCTTCGCTTTCTGTAACAAAGTTTTCATTTGTAAATCCTTTAGTCTTAAAGATGAATATAGGGAGTAGTATTTTTAAACAAGGATTGAGTGGCTTGGAAACTTTTTAGGTTAATTTGCTGTAGGTTTAGTAATTTGCTACCTGAATTTTGTGTTAATCTTTACAGACCAGAGGATTTGTGTTCCTGTACCGTTATTTAGTTGTTAAATATTTTAGAAAATTGATACTGTCAATGTTTATGGGGTAACCAGAAAGAATTAAATAAAACTTCAAGGTCCAGGAACCTGACAAAGGTGTCTGTTAAAAAAACCCAACCAGCCAAACCTACAGAAAATACCACACTTCTTTCTGTGTAAGCTGTTAGTAGGTTTTTAATTAAGAAGATAAAAAAATAAGGGAATATTGAACATGTGGATAATGGCTTTGCCTAATGAAAGATTCAAAGATGGAATCTGAAAGAATATTATTGGCCTCCATTGCCATTTTTGAAATAACAGAACAATGAGGCGTTTATAGATCGTGAAAATTTTCCTCGGATGATTGTCCTCCTGTCAGAGTATTGTGTTACACATGTAATATTTACTAAATTATACAATGTAAAATTGGTTTAAATGAGTCCGACACTTCCTGCCTTGGAGTAATTTCCTCAGGATGTCTAAGGATTCAGCTCTAAGAGTACAGCAACTCTTGGGTATGAACTGTGTCATCAAGAGGCCATTCTTCTTAATCTGTCTTCAGTTTTAAAAAATTTATATGGACTAGCCAAATGGAGCTTCTGGCTAAATCTTGAAAGAATCTGTACAAGTGAACCTCTAGCAAACATCTTTGGAAAGGTGTTGCTTCTTATGAATCAGAAAGTGATAGTGTCTAGGTGAAAGATTTATACAGGGTGTTGTCCCATGGATAGTACAGCTCAACCTTGTATTTTAAAGGAGATGGGTGACTTGGTGGTGGATAGAGCTCACTCGAAGAACATTCCAGGTACAGAAGTGCTGTTTGTGTCTTACAAAACTGCTGAATAGAATCAGTTTGGAAAGTTTCATTTGGAGGAGGTTTGAGTTGGCATGATTTTTATACAACACTGTACTGTTGACAACATTGTTTCTCAAGTCCTCAACTAGAGAAAACAGTGTGCTTTGCTTCCACTCGGTTATAAATATCCTGCCACTTTGGAAACATTCATAAAGTTTAATATTCAGCCTTTGGTTTCCCACAAAGGGGGCATAATTAGCAGTGGAATTTCCTGCAAACTTTTCTGCTTAAAGTTGTAGAGAAACCTTGGTCCAAACTACTCGGTACATTTGCTAGAAAAGCTTGTGACTGAGTGCTCTGTATGCTTGCCTTTTTGCTTCCACCTAGAATCCAGGGCCATTACTTTCTGTAACCATTTCAGTGAGCTGCCATAGTTTTCAGTCTGTACTGTCACCTGATCCAAGCATGCGCCAAAATACCCACCGTTTCTGGCTCCTGTCTGCTGAATCTGCTTTGCAAACCCTTAGTTCCTAAGCTTTTGCCTTAGCAAAAAAACCAACAGGCACTCTCATGGAGTGTGCTGGACACATGCCATCCTGCTTCCCTAACTCCTCTAATTGTTGATGTAAATCCTTAGCTTTACTAAACTTGTAAATGCTACGACAGCATCCCCATGTGAAATTGTGTGGCTCATGTGTCAAAAAAGGCTGCTTGTGAAAATATTTGTCAGAAGAATATGAATGCTACACATTGCACTGCATTCAGTGTTTTGTATCAACTTATTATTGCAATGCCATGATTTTAATTGTAGACAATTATTTTGTGTTTTAATATGCAAAGGTAAGTTCATGTAAACTGTGAATGTACAATATTTATATATAAACATAATAACTGTTATTTTTTTGGCCTCTTTCTGGAACAAAAAAATAGTCAAATATCTTAAGCAGAGGTTGAAGTCTTCTTTGCAAACAGTTGTTTATGCATGACTTATAGAAATATTTGTTCTTGTGCGATAAGAAATTGTTGGATTCTTTGCAAGATATTGGGCCTGATCCTGTTCATGCTGAAGACAATGGCTGGAAAATACTTCCTACTTCTAATAAGAATGAAAATGATCCATTACATTTCTGTAGTTAATAGCTTTGTTAGTGCGGATATTGAAGGGACTGTTAGAATAAAGGCTTAAATGTTGTTTTAGCAAGAAGCAGTGTTGAGCAACTTCACAACAGTATGTGTTTGCCATAATGGTAAGGTGTTCTTGTAGATGTTAGGTAAGAAGATTGTTAAGTCTCTCAATAACTTCAATAATTTAAACTGTAAATTCTTGTGAAGGAAAGCTAAAAGTTTGCATAGAATTTGGGACCCGTCACTATTTCTACCTTTTATGTTCACTTTTAGGATCCCTGTTTCCTTTCAACATATCATTCCATTTCAGTTTTCACCGTGGCTGCCTTTCTTTTCAATGTCATTCTTGTCTTTATCAATCTTACCTTTATTTCATAGCACTTTTTGTATTCATCCTCAGTCATTTCACCTGTTGCTGACTCTCAAATCCTCATCATGACTTCACATTTTCTTGGACATAGGAATGTCGCTGGTGATAAGTAGAAGCTGTTTTTGCCACATGGAACCAAAAGGTGTAAAAAGTTACAGTTTTGAAAATTGGCGCTTTTTTTGTCCAGAAAAAAGGGTATTTCTTCTTTGCAGGTGTTTTTCTATGAAGTGCAAGAATTTGTGTGGCTGTTTGGTCAGCATTTATAAGCAGCTGCCTGTGATCCAGTCTCATTGAGCAGCTGTTTTTCTGCATGGTCAGAGAACCACTTTTGCTGCTACTTAGGCTTTTCATCTATAAGGAGAAACACATTGCTTATCAAAACAATCTCTGGCCCATGACTGGAGGGGGAAGGAGGAATTGCTCCCAAGATCCTTGTCCGTTCCACCAAGAAGAGTTAAGAGAGAACGTCCACAGAATGTGCTTGTGGTCTCACGGCTTCCATACCCTCTGAACTTGTCAGGTGATGTAGCCTGGCCTTAGAGTCCATTTCTGAAGATTCTCCCTCCATTGGCCTAGCCCTGCTGCTGTTAGCTGGTGGCAGCAGGAGCAGCCTCTGTGCAGAGGCGTGCATGCAAAGAGAAGGCATTTCCCACTTCTTGTCCCACAAGCGCTTCTGAGAGCTGAGCTGGGGAGCGCCAGCCCTGTGTTTTGATGGAGTATTGCTGTGGGAATCGCAGGAATTCCAAAGCTGAGAAGGGCAGCTGCTCTAGGAATCTGAGTCAGGATTGCTGAGCGTCATCTTAAGCATTTATTTTCCCAGTCACTGAGAGGATTTCAACAGTGTTTTCACACTGAGAGTGAAGTGCAGCACCTCAAGATTGTGCCAGTAGTGCACTGAAACCTGCTCAAGTGAATTTGGATATAACAGAACATGACTGATAGAGTTCACAGAAATCCCTTGTTTTGTGTCCTAACGTGTATATTTTTGTTATATGATTTTGCAGAGAACATTCCTAAGAACTCTCACTGTAAGGTTTTTTTCTGTTCAGTGTTCATTTCTCAAAGCAAAGATTGAATAAACTTTAGTCTGAGCATCCAGGCTGCTGCTTGTGAGTTACACAAGCATTGCCATCTAAAGTTAGGTATAATTGAATATACAGACCTCTGTGCTCTTCCTTTTAATTAGAAAATGATCATTAGTTTAGTTTAGAAAAATTAAAGCCTAATTCTAAATGCAACGTTGAGGTAAAGTCATGAATGAATACATCTTACTTTACAATATTTCTGTTTCAGTAACTTTTAAATTATGTGCATATCTGCATCTTGCATTTTTGTTCGTCGTGTTGTCAGAGAACCAAGTGTATGATAATGTGGTTATCATACACTGTGTTGATAAATACTCCTGGTAGTACAAAATCGGTTCCAAATAAATTTCAGGTTTTGACCTTGATATTTAAATTAGGATTCAGCAAGGAGAACTCAGTGGCCAGAAGTTTTTATCTGTGCTAAGTTCACTTAATTTCAGGGAAATTCCACGAGAATCTCCCTACTCAGAACCCTTGGTAGTATCTGAGTGCTGATGGTTTGTTACTGGTTTTCCCTTCTTGTCCCTAATCAACAATTAACACAGTTGCCAACTACATTTGCTGAAACAGGTAAGTTTTGAGGGAAGAAACAGCTGACAAATTCTAGTTGTAAATTCAGTATTTGCTGGATCCATATGTAAAAAGCTTGCAAGACAAGAGCTTTAGTTATGGGAACTAATTGCTAAGCAGTTAAAATAGATGGATTGCATGAACTTACTCTAGCAGCACACCTTTTTTGTGTTTTTGTATCTTGTAGTTTTCAAGAAAAGCAGGCAGGATATATTTAACATATAACCTTGAGGACAAAAAAGGTAACTTGAATCCATTCATGGGCATGGAGGAAAGGTGCAGTTTCCAGCATACTGAAGCAAAAAAGCACTGACAACATGCATCCTGTATTTCTTCATGTTGTAAATGTAGAAGTAGTTTCAAATCCCTGTGGCTTCTCACAGTTAGAAGTGCCACAGAACTGTCTGTTTGATTAGTGATACAGTTTTGAACAAATATTTTTAAAATCTGGTGAACAAAGAGAACTGCTTCTAGTAGGAAAAACTGTTGAGGTTATTGCAAAGATATCAAGTGTACAGCAAAGTAAAATATTAGTTTACTACTACAAATACTGTTTCATTACTGTTAGTTTTTCAGCATTACAGAGTATCTGTAAAGTATCTTGTTTCAAGTGACACACTGCTCTTGTGTTGTTGGAAACTGAGAGTGTGGTTTGGAACTAAAAATGGGTAGAGATTGGAACAGTATCTACAATATTTTAGTGTTATCTGTCATATGGACAACAACAAGAATGCAGTAATTTGGGAGCACCTGCTCACATGGGGGAGAAACAAGATAATTAGTGAAAAAGTCCTGTTAGTGTTTCCTTGAAGTGTGATAAATAGGAAGGAAATCAAGTGTCCACATTCAAAGCACTTGAATATGAAAAACTCAACTTTTGAGATTAATTGCATGAAGCTTTGTGTCGGCATAGTACAGAATAGTGAACTGATTTATACTTTGTCTTTCAGATGAACCAGAGACACGAGATGCCTGGTGGGCAGAAATCAGACAAGAAATAAAATCCCATGCCAAGGCATTGGGTTGTCATGCTGTAGTGGGCTACAGTGAATCAACCAGCATTTGGTAAATCATGATGATGATTTGATTTTCAAAATGCCACAGAAAACGTATTTCATCATCAGTGGATTAAAAATTAACTATTCCAGTACAGGTGTTGGTACTGTCTATTCTATAACTACTTTACTTTACAGAGTTTAAGTGAGATTATGAAATTTCAATATTAGGCATTTTTTAGATATGTTTAGATCTGAGTTTGATGTTTTTTCTAATCAATGTTACAATTTTGTCTTTTAAACTGAAGCCTACAATATTGTAGTAACAATACTAATTTATCCATGAAGTTTTCTAAACCTAATCTACCTAAATAATTAAGACTGTTCCTGAAAGTATATGTATTGAAGTTTCATTATTGGATAACAACTGGCAGACCAGAACTTAAGTGGAGAACTTCACATTTTGGGCCCAGAAAAAGCTCGCCCTGGAGCCAGGTGTCTGATGCTAATAAACAGAAAATTACTCTGGTTCACTGATTTGAATTGCATTTGGGATGTAATGAGCAAATTTAAACATCTGAATTTATTTTCTTCCAAGTTGGTTTTGTCTAAATATTTTAAGGTAAAAGTACTAAAAATTTGCTTTTTTTAAGGAGAGAAGTTGGAAAAGTTTTGGTTTACCATATTTTCCCCAATTACTCCATCACGGAGGGATGAACACACCAAAATGAAACATTTATTCCTTTGCTTGTCAGTTTCCTTGTAAAAAGCACAAATAGTTTATTATTTTTTCTGCAGTAACTGTGGGGAAAGAATGTACAGAGCATAGACAGGCAATCAGTTACTGGGTTATTTGAAGCTTGCATTTCTCTAAAGGAATTTAATGTGATAGTGTTTGATTATTGATACAATATTTATTGGAATTCCCATACTTCTTGCCAGTTCAGCTTTATTCTATGCTTAAAGCACAAGCCTGTGTGTGTGTAAGTACTGGTCTGCCAGACATGTTATCTATGAAAAATTATTTTGGAAAGAGAAACAACAAATAAAAAAGACAAGTGTGTCATTCTAGAAAATGTGGGAAAGATTTTCTGGCTTTTTTTTTTCAATATAGTATTATATACTGAATAATGGAGGTTTGTTTCTTATTTAACAACTTGAGAATTATTAAAAGCCCTCTGGTCGTTCTGAAAGCTTTAACTCCGCTAAATCCTAAGTATGGTTGGTTAGTTTACATGCAAAATGTACCTTTATTGTAATTCTTCCTAGTAAGATTTTACTGTTTTGCCACTTTTTATCCTTCAAGAAGCACCCTTGTCAGTGTTGGGTTGTAACTTCATTTTGAAATTTGAATGTTAATAAGATGATGGGGCTCTCAACTTCCCTTTTACTTTGGTAAAAAATTATGCCTTGGTTTTTTTAATGTTTGGTTTGCTGTATTTCTTTGCATTGTTACCGTAGCACTGAAAACTGTGCTTAAACCTGATTAGCCTTTCTGTTGTTGTATTATTTGCAACATGAGGCAAAGCTCTTAAGTCTTTCTGTTCAATCCTTCTTCACCTTGTACTTAGCAGTGGTTATGGTTTAAATGCCAGAAGAGGATTGTTTGTGAGTTTTAATGGATTAAATTGCACAAGTGCACAAAATTAGTGGTGATGTTGAACTGCACTGAGACTTGTACTAGCCTTTTAATCTGATAATTTTATACAAAAGCACCCACCAAGTAGTAGGAATTCACTCTGTTGTTATTCTTTTCTCTTATAGTGAAGAGGTCTGTATTTTGTCCGCATCTGGCACAGCAGCTGTACTGAACCCTAGGTTCCTTCAGGATGGCACCATGGAAGGCTGTTTGGAACAAAGGTTGTCATGGCAGCCTGGCTTCTTTTCCATAGGGTCAGAGAAGGGAGAGGTTGATTTTTTTCCTCAGAGCCAAGATAGTTCTTCTCTATTAGGGTAGGTTACAGTGTTACAGTGCAGGATGCGGGACCAACCACTTTACTGCTTTTCACTAACAACAACCACCACAGGAGTAATGGAGCTCTGCACCCAATTAGATACTCTGTTTTTATTTCTAACAGTCTCAATAAGGTAACACGTTTGACTACTAACACAGATCATAACTCAGTTTTTTCCTTCACTGCTCTTCAGGTCTCTTTTCTCAATTTTGTATCACACCATAAAAAATGACAGATGTTTGCAAACTTACATAAGCCAAAAGTGGCTGTGTCTGGAATATGTGTATATATGCTCCATTAAATACTATTTATGTGTGGGAGATAGAATAGCTTGGTTATAAAGCAAATACTCTGCCAGATTTTTACAAAATAGGTATGTGTTTGTTGAAGTTGATGAACAATATCACCAAACTGAAGGCCAAACATGAAGTTTCCCTGTGTTTCTGCTCTTGAGAATAAAATTTGAAGAATGAGTATTGCCCCAAAGTTATTTCTGGGGAAAAAAAGATTAATTAATGCGTACTGGTAATTTATTATGTAGTCATCAGGATAGTAATCCAGTATTTCAGGGGATTATTATAGTTGTAAGCAAGGCTATTTATTACACTTTAGCACTTGCATTGCTTTTTCCATAATAAACCAGTCAACACAGTATTATTTATTATTCTTTTACTTGGTTAGCAGAAGACCATTGTCTTCTGGTGTAGATAGAGTTTTAAAAACTGTAGCCAGGACTAAAATACTTGTTTTTGTAGGCACTATATGATGGAGACGAAAAAATAATCATGTTCATAATATAAAGAAAATAGCACTTTTATCAAACTATGTATTTTGGTGCTACTAAGAGTCTTGGCATGGATTAGAAATGCCAGAGGGAGGTACAACAGGTAAACAGACAAAGCTCATGCTCAACACAAAATCTATTTGCCATAGTCTTATGGTAACTAATATTCCAAATCTGACAGGTTTGCTTAAGCACCTCTTCAAAATCACTGAGAAGAATTGTTTATGTGAAACAGAATAAATTGCAGAGATGCAGTTGGCCTGTGCTTTCCCTGTTCATATTTTTATAGTGGTCATTCCTGGGTATTGCTTATGGGGGAGAGAGACTCTGCATTCTAGACAAATAATGAGCTTTACCTGATACCTTATTGTGCTGCTTCTCAGAAGGATGATTGGTTTGTTTGTATTCTGCTCTTAGGGGGTTTTGGACACAATGAATGTAAAAGAGAATTTTTGGTGTGTTTGGTACAGCAAATTCTTTGTACAAGTATTGTATCGTGGATTATATATAGAAGTTACACTGCTTAAAACCAGATCAGTAATGTTACAGGTTTTTATCAATTGTTGGTCACTGAATGTCCTTTTTCTCAATCCCTGCATAAGAAGTTTCAATGCAAGTTCTATTGATAGTATTTTAGTAAGTAGTGTGCAACCCTTTCTTCTTCTAGTTCGTATATTGAAATAGTTGTCACATCGGTGTAACAGAGCAGAGTTTAGTTGCAGTCTGTGACTTAAGTAGGTCTCTGTGGGTGTTTATACACATGTGCACTTACTGATCATGGTTAACAACATGCAGATGTTTTAAGTATTCTCTCCATAATGTATTTTTAGGATTGAAGAAGCTTCACCACCAGGTTGTGGATTTTGCCATATCCCATATGATGAATTGAACATGCCATTTCCTGCTCACCTCACTTACTGTTACAACTGCAGGAAGCAAAAAGTTCCTGATGTCCTTTTCACCACAATTGACCTTCCTGTAGAGGCAGTAGTTGTTGGGAAGGGATGTCTTATTCAAGCCAGGTATCTGTCAAAATACTTCCTTAGTCTAGTAAAAAAATACTTCTTTAGTCTAGATTTTGGAGGTCTTTGAAAGAATTCCTGTTGCTAAAATCCAGCGTGTCATCAAACCTTACATTATAAAACATGCAATTGGCCTGTGTTCTTGAATAAAATTTCTCTCTGAAAATATCATTGCACTGGTGTGGGCTTTGAATTTCAGCTTGTAGGACTAAACCCAAAGAGTGGAAGATGACTAACATATATAGCTAGAGGTGGGATTGCCATGCTCTTTGTTTTTTCTTTTCAGATAAATATGGTTAATGCTTTAGGTGTGAGGGCACTTGAAAAGAAGCTGTATTAGGTTATACAATGAGGAAAAAAAATGCAAGATACCCTGTGATCCCTTTCAATCTGCAGGAATCCATTAAAGCTCTGTCTGTGCTGGTTTGTGTTGCCAGGTTGTGCCGTCTGAAGAAGAAAGCTCAGGCTGAAGCAAATGCAACCTCTATCAGTAACCTCTTGCCATTCATGGAGTATGAAGTGCACACACAGCTGATGAACAAACTCAAGCTGAGAGGAATGAATGCCCTCTTTGGGCTGAGAATTCAGATCACTGTGGGGGAAAATATGCTGATGGGCTTGGCAGTAAGTACAGCTGGAATCCTAGGATTCTTTTGCTTTCCTACAGTATTTTTCAGGAAGACATGCAAGTGTTGTGGGATTCGGAGTAACCAGACGTAGGGAAACGTCATTTTCAGAGCAAGGTGTTGTAGTTACTGTAAAATCAGGACAAACTTGTCCCTCATAACCAGCAGAAGAAGATTCCAGTCTCTTGAAAATGGTAGGAGACAATGTTATTAAAAAGGCGATGAGAGGAAAAGAAACTTTGAACAGTTTAATGGCACAAATTTTAGAAAAATGATGGAATTTTTTAAAGGTCCTGTCAAAGAGATCCCTGTTCTTCCAACTGAATTGCAGTTCCGTGACAAATAAGGTCAGTTAAGTCTGTCAGTAAATCTTTTGGTTATTTGGCAACAAGGGGAAGGTCTGCTGCCTCTTCTTTGATGGAACTGAGGAAATTAATGATAGATTTGAGGAAGTCAAGAAATATTCATTAACAGTATTTTCTAACCCCATTCTTTCATGCTAGATTAGAATAGTTAAGTACGCTGCTTCTTCCTGCATCAGAGGGTGCTTGGGTAATTCTGGCTGGCATCTTCTTTTGTCTTTCATTATCTGTTTCCTGTAAACAGAAATAGGGTTGTCACAACCTCACTGATGCTGTAAATGGTTTGGCCAAATTTTAGATCTTCAAAAATGTAAAAAACTGTTTGCTTATGCAAAACATACTGGGGCAGAGGCTTTACTTTTTATTTTGTTTGGAATTTTTAGGCAAGTTTAAGGGTTCCACCATAAAAAATGAACAGGAGGGAGTTTTTAAAAAGAATAGCAAAGTTTTTTCATAAGTGAACAGAAGAGAGAGATCCATTTATTTATTTGCAAGAGATGCTGCTGTAATTTGCATGTTACACTGCTGTTTCAGCATAAGTATTATGGAAAGCTTTATATGAAAATATTAGGAATTCATGCTTATATACTTGTCTTTTTCTTTGGGACTTCTAAAAAGTCTGCAACAGGTGTGTATTTAGCAGCTTTGCCAACACCTGGAGGGATTCAGATTGCTGGGAAGACTCCAAATGATGGCACCTATGAGCAGCACATATCCCATATGCAAAAGAAAATAAATGATACAATAGCAAAAAACAAGGAACTTTATGAGATTAATCCTCCAGTAAGTAAATCTTCTATTCTTAAAAATAAAACATTGATTCAAATATATACACTGTATATCCATTTTTTCTTACTGAGTCATTCAGAACATACGTTTATTTATGAATAGAGATACAGACTTTTTTCACTCTGTTTTGGAAAGCTGCTGGAATTTTCTCTTTGCCACATAGCCAAATCAGTTTGCTGTTATTTAGATATATTTCTCAGTAGAATGATTTTCAGAATGATCTGATTCTTAGAATTGTAAACAAATTGTGTAGACTTGAATTATTTTTAAGCGGGGCAGAGCATCTGTTAATCCTTACATTCCTTTTAGGAGTTACCTGAAGAAATTATTGGGTCTCCCATTCCAGAGCCAAGACAACGTTCCAGACTATTGAGGTCTCAGTCAGAAAGCTCTGATGAAGTTACAGAGCTTGACCTTTCACATGGGAAAAAGGATGCTTTTGTCTTGGAGGTGATAAACATTTTCACTACTCATGTTTATACTTTTCTTCTCCTGAAGTATATATTGGAAAAAAAAGTTTTCTTACTCATCTCCAAGAAGAGTTCC
The DNA here is from genome assembly GCA_013398275.1 of Promerops cafer. Classification (NCBI taxonomy): domain Eukaryota; kingdom Metazoa; phylum Chordata; class Aves; order Passeriformes; family Nectariniidae; genus Promerops; species Promerops cafer. Next base: position 219,454 of record VZSE01010145.1, on the reverse strand, counting down.
TAAATTGTGTATGATTTTTTTCCCTTTTGTATCAATAGAAAAAGTGAAGTATTAGATTTTGCTTTGTCTCTCCTTTTCTTACTGTTTGCTTAAAGCACAGCTCTGACTACAGACTGTCTGAAGAAAGATTGCTATGCTGTTCACAAATATGTAGCAATCTCTAGAATAATAATTAAGAAATGTCCTTCTGCTTGCTTCAAGCAGCAGATCAGACTAACCAAAAACTTAAGATCTGTTTTAATAAACACTGAGGTTCTGTGTTGCCGCACTTTATATTTAGCAAATAAAAAGATGATATTTTCTTCCTGTTTCAAAGCTGTTACTGTTGTAGATGAACATTTAGAATTATTAGTTTCCAGAATGGGTTGTATTGAAAGCATTCAAAAAACTGCATGTGCCAAGAGAGCACATAAAAAAAGATTTTCTGAATTTCAGCTATTGCTTTTCACAATTTAAGAATTCACAACTTCTGACAATCCCTTCCAGTTCTTTCTACAGCTGCGACTAGACAGAACAACACCTACAGATAAATAAAGGACATAGATTTCTTTTACTTCTCTATTCACTAAAATTCAAAGACATGATTGAACACTGTCCATTTTGAAGTCTTTAATACTCAGCAAGTGTTAAAGAAGGGCTGGAGTTTCGATCATCCTGTAGATACAGATAGTACAAATACCAATCACTGACTAAAAACCACTTCGAAATACAGGCTGCAATTGCAGCCTAAGGTACATGTAAGGCTTTGTTAATCTTCACAAATCACCATATTCATAGAAAATAATCTGGGAGAAAGGTTGTAGAGAGGAAGAATGAGGGAGCACTATAACAGGAGTTTGTTTGAAAACAGAGGTATGAAAGGAGAGTGAAAAAATAACAAGTTGGGACAGTTTGGGATAATAAATTTAGGTTGGTTGCTGCTTTTGCAAAAAGGGTCGAATGCCTTTGTAAAAAATTGAGGATTTTGTAAGGCATTTATAGAAAAAAAAAAAGACTTTTTATCTGTGGATTCTTTTACTACTGTCTTGTTTGAGAAATTGGATATTTGGTTGATGATTAATTGGATATCAGAAACAATGTTCCAGAAGATATAGTTAAACTCCTGACGAAGCTTTCAAGAGTAAAATCATTGTTCACTGGAGCTATATAAGAAGAAGTAGTAACAGTTCCATTGTGATGAGGATACGCTGAAAGATGTTGAGAAGGCAGTTAGGAGAGGGAAAGATACCTGGCTTGGCTTTGTTTCGGTTTGGGGTTGTTTTCTGAAGGAAAAAGACAACCCCTCTTACACTGAGAGAAAGAGAAGGAGACACATTACTTGACAGAAAACCCTTCAGTGCTGGAGTTAAATTACAGACCATCTCTAAAACACTTGGTAAGAAAATGTTGGGAGTTAGAGGTAAATTTGGATCTCTTGCAGGTCAGTAAGACAGGATGAATGTAAAGACACACCAGAAGTATTTACAGAAGATAGCAGGGCTCTCAGTCTGATCTCAGATAAGAGTGTTAAAGGTTAATGGAATAGGGGTTGATTGCCGTCTGAAACTTCTTACTGGAACAGCATCATCATTTTCTCAATTATTCTCTTTTTGCAGATTGATGACACAGATGCAATGGAAGATGTCCATTCTTTACTGACAGATGTCCCACCACCTTCTGGTATAGTTACAACCATATTTTTCTAATTTATGCTGTAGGCTGCAAAATGACAAAATAGGACTAGTTTTATTAAAAATGATTTTTCAAGTTCCAGGAGAACTGACAGTATTACTGTTTCTGAAGATTTTTAGACTGAATTACGAATTTGTAGGTTCCAGGTTAACCTGGTACCAGGTTATTGCCTGGTATCAGTTGTCTTTATGCTATTTATCATTGTATAAGTATGTCATACCTTCCCCAGCAGATCTGCTGGATCTGGATAAGAGGCAAATATAGTTGTCCATTATGTAGAAATTGCTCGGGACATTTGATTTGTCCTTCCCTTTGTCATTGTGAATTTCCCTGTCTTCTGAGAAGGTCTTAGTTTCCTTCCTAATAACTGATATCAGTGTTAATAATTTTGAGTCGTGTTGAGCTCAGAACTATCCTTGTAGTTATCTATTACTATCACCAAATCTTTTATTCCTCACTGATTATCCAGTTCTGCTGCAGTTGATTTTATTGCCCTAAATTAAGGGCATCAGCAATCATCTTGTTTTATCCTCTTTTGCATGTTAGTTATGAATGTGTTTGAAGCACAAAATCCAAAATTACAGATGGTCTTCGCTGTGAAAATTAAGCGGTTTTGCCCCTTTTCCTAGTCTTATATTTAGATTTCATTTGATGATGCTTCATTCTTAGTTTGTTAAGAGACCTTGGTGAAGGATCTTTCCAAGGGCTTCCTGATGTCCAAAGCAGATGGTGCAAGAGGTGCCTTTTGTCTGTGTGCCTGGTGAGAGCTGGTGAGCAGTGCCTGTTCCTCGGGGTCCTGTTCTGCCCTCTGCCCAGGAGCTCCCTTTTCTGCAGTAGTTGCTCTGGATCAGGAACAGGCACACCTGTACCTATAAATTACTAGGACCAGTCACTTAGCACCTTATTACTTGAAGATTAAAGGATGTTCTTCTCTGGTAGTGGAGTAAGTTAAGACTTCAGTGTCAATTAGCTGTTTGATCTTTTGCCTTTTCTGTGGTTTATAGCAATCTTCCTTTTTCATTTGCCTTTTTGTTCAGTATCTCCTTCAGACACTTGTTCAGTCACTATAATTCTGTTTTTGATTTGCGTTCAGTCACTACGGTAGTTCCTTTACAGCCTTCTCTGTGCTCTCTATTAAAGGTTGGCTTTTTAGCTTTTCATATCACACCTTTTTTAAAAAATTCCTCATTTGTGTGTAGTTTATCTAATAGAAATAGGTGGAGCAGTTGTGGATTTGGGGTGTTGGTCCCTCCTACAAGAATTACGTATTTGTTTTTTGAATGTTGATCTCATTTCTGGTGTATTATTCAATATGCAAAACCACATGAGGGAAAGTAGTTGTAAAACCTTGTCACATATGTTTCCTTTAAAAGTTTTTTATATTGCAGTGTATAAAATAGATTTTTTTCCCAAATATTTTCTTCACAGGTTTTTACAGTTGCAACACAGAAATTATGCCTGGTATAAATAACTGGACACCAGAAATTCAAGTAAGGTTATTCAAAATTGAAACTTTTTGCTAAATTGTGTTGAAATATGCTGTAGTAATTTAAATATATATTTTGAAAGATAAATTCAAAGGACCCCTTGTGACAGAAATAAAAGTAGTATTTTGGTAAGAACAATAAGGTATGAGAACCCGTTTCTTTGTTGGTTTTATAATGCTGTCATGTAACAACCTAATACAGAAATATGAAAGTAATTACAGTAAATAGGAACTTCAAGGTTTTGGATTTTTGAAAGGTTTGGTTAAGTTTGAAGCCCCTTAAAGGAACAGATTATCGACTGTGTTGCTTAGCTAATGTATTTTGTTACTTAGTTAACATATATGTTAACGTATTTTACATTCTTTTCCTTCTTTATGAATTTGGGTTTAAGACACTGGATAAAATGTTTGCGTATGCTTGCGTATGTTGGCAAAAAAATCCCCATGTTTGTTTCTAATTCAGATGTTCACAGCAGTTAGAGTGTCCAGATTAAGCAACATTAACCCAACAAATCAAACACTCAATAAGAACTTTAATGATCTCTGTGAGAATCTGTTGAAGGTAAGAATCTTATTTCAAATACTTTTTTAAGTGTTCAAATGGAGGCCAAGTAAAATTCAGCTATACTGAAAATAACACGTGCCTCATAATTTTGAAAATAGACTGCAAAATGTCTGTAATCAGTTTATGAGTTCCTGTAAAGATAGGTTCAGCCTTTTTTAGTATATTAGGGATTTCCAGAGCTTTTGGAATCTGAAGGAGTCCATTGACTGGCAGTATACTCTAGAAATACAAAGACACCTCCACAGTAGGTTTCATTCTGTCCTGACTTTTCACTCATATAATTCTTCCTCAAGAAAAAAATTAGTATCATTAGATGACTTCTCCTATGAAAAGAGTTTTGATCCTTAATTTCTCTGAAATAAACCACACTTTTTTTTCTGAGTAACACAAAATAATATCCTGTCTTCAACAGAGTTTGTATTTTAAACTTCGGTCTATGGTTCCCTGCTGTCTTTGCCATGTAAACTTTACAGTTGCTCTGCCAGAGGATGAATTAGTTCAGGTAAGTGAAAGCACACAGGCATGGCCCTAGTTAACATTTGCTGCTCAGGGTAAACTGGGCTAGGATTTGATTTACTGCTATGTCTGGTGAATTTTTAGATGGCTTTTTTCCCTATTATGTTTCTATGCAAAGAACTGCTTGTTTGCAAAATTATTTTTCAGATTGCACAAGAGATCAATTTACCTAATATGCCAAATATTTCTGATTTGCAGATTGCAGTCACAGCTGTTGCCATTACATACGACAAAAACCAAGCCCTACAAGCCAACAAAGCACCTACAGAAAAATCACAGCAAAGAGGTAAGTATTGTGAGGCATTTCCTTTTTTATCCCCAGTGCCTAGTGAGTCTGGATTTTAATTCCAGTTACATATACAGATCACAGAGCACAGAATGTTCTGAGTTGAAAGGGACCCACAAGGATCATAGAGTTCAAATATACATACTTTTCAGGGAGGCTCTTTCAACTCACAGAGGTTTTTTAGAGTTCATGTACTTGACCTCCAGCAGGATGACTTACTTATCAGGTATTAGGTATTTATTTTACATAATCAACAGATTTATAGTACTTTCTTATTCTGTGATACTACTTGGATTATTTTTCTCTGAAAGTTTGGTGTAACAGATGATGACGTTTCTGTTGTCTTTTGGAACATGTGGTGTAAATCATCAGAGAATACTTGTTCTTATAAGTAGAAATTTTGTCCATACTTTAAGAAGGTGGAAAATAAATTATTCATAATACTTTTAAAAAGCCCCAAGCTTCTGGAAATCCTTAAGCTGGTCAGTGATAGTTTTGGAGCTCAGTGAAGCACATGGAGGGAATGGAAGAGACTACTGTGATCTGCATATATCACCTTGAAGTACCATCTTATGCTAGAAATGTATGTGTGCAGTCTGGAAGTGGGAATTCAGACAGAATTCTCAGGATACTCAATTCTTCAGGATGGAATTAAATAGTAGAACAGAGCCACATCTTTCTAAAACATTAGTTATAGCTGACTTCTTCAGTAGTAACAGTGAAGTGTTTTCTTTCATGTGAAATAAGTGCTAATTTTTATTATAATAGCTGACTTAGATCCAACTGCAGAAACAAAATAAAAATGCATAAATGGACTTTATTTTTTCCTAAAAACTTCAAATCCTTTACAGTGGAACACAAGCTCTGTTCAGTGTTGCAGCTGGCTTTGTTGTCACCCACCTGTTTCTGCAGAACTGCATCACTTCATGCACATGCTGTGACAATACCTGTTGAAGTCAGACCTGACTAAATTGACTCTGCTTGTAATTACTAGCAAATCTTATTTTGGGAGCTAATTATCAGTTGGCCATGTTTGCTTTGTTGAAGCATCTACAGACAATGAAGAACAGCTACAATTTCCATTGGAACTTTGCTCTGATCCCCTTTCTTCTCAACCGTTTTCTCCAGCTAAAGGTCAGTTAAGGGGAAGAATGCTAAACTGTTGTTTTCTATGGATTTTGAGTTCTGCTCTTTCATAGTTGTAGAGGCTTTAAAATATCTGTACTTTCACAGGCTTTAAATGTGCTTTGCTGCTGAAGCATAATGGGTATATTTATTCCTGTTGTCAAATTTTTTGAGAGTCACAGAAGATGGCTTGGCTGATCGTTCTGTCTGTATTTCCCGTCTTTGCATTTAGAATATTCAAGATGCTGCAAACCACTGGGTGTTGGGTGTCATTTGACATAACTGTCAATTACCCAGTAATTGGGCTTGTCACATACTGTACATGGCCCGTATAAAGTACCTCCATGTTTTGTCAGCCTCACGTAATCTCATTGTTTTTATGATGGGAAATAATTTATCTACCAAATACTGGCTGCATGCAAATTTCCTTTAAGTGAAAGGAGCCTAAACATGTATAGTAAATAATCTATACAGTGCAGCACATTGTAGCTGTTAAACAGCTGCTTTATTTTGCTGGAGATGCAGCTGCATTTCAAGAATGGTTGTCACAGTTCTTCTATGACTGCATTAAAAATTCAGTTCACTGAAATCAGCTGTCTTTAATTCCTTCTCCCTTGTTGGATTATCTACCAAAATGGTTTCTGAGAGGAAATTAAGTATCTGGGAATTACTGTAAATGTTTGAGCTCCCTTTTTTGCCTGTTTCATTAGTTGTGTAAAGAAGGGTGCCTGCCACACCTACTTGTATTTTCAGAGGCCAGATTAATTTCAGAAAAAAGATTCTCACTGATTTTTATTTTTTTTAATGCTTAACTTTTACTTTGGTGCATTTTTTATTTTCAAAAAGAGAAGCTATCCAGCGATTTCTGCTGGTGTCTCTACTCATTACTGGGCTGTGCTCCCTGTGTGCTGGGCACTGACCAGCGGAGGGCAGCCTGTTCCCGTGAACCCCTTCTCCTGAGGTTCTGCACATTCCACATCGTGCTGTAGACAGAGCAGTTCAGCCTCCAGATTACTGTCATTTCTTCACAACTTCATTGTAGTTACATTTACTTAACAGGTTATTTAATATATTTTAACTTTTCTGTAGGATTGTTGTTTTAAAAATACTGGTTTGCAATCTTATACAGTAAGTGACTTTTAATGAATAAACGTATTAAAATTGCAAGGTAGATTTAGTAAAGTGAATTATTTATACCAACTCTGTTACCAAAGTACACAGTATATTATATAGAGGGCGAGTTTTTTTCATACTTGACTCTAAATTCTTTTATAAGAGTCATAGAATCATGGAGTAGTTTGGGTTGGAAGGGACCTTAAATCTCATCTCATTCTAACCCTGTGCCCTGGGCAGGGACACCTCCCACTAGCCCAGGTTGCTCTGAGCCCATCCAACCTGGCCTTGGACACTGCCAGGGGTGGGGCACCCCGTGCCAGTGCTCCCCACCCTCACAGGAGGAATTCCTTCCCAATATCCAGTCCAAACCCACTCTCTGTCCATGTGAAGCCATTGCCCCTGTCCTGTCACTGCAGGCCCTTGTCAATAGTCACTCCCATCTTTCTTGGAAGCTGTTGTCCTGTACTACCTGACTCTGCTTGATAGATTATCTGAACGCAATTAATTTTGTTTTATTAGAAGTCCTGGAGGGTGCAAGTTCCCACACAGGTATTCCTGCTGCTCAGAGAGGTGAGTTTCCTTAATTTAGCCATCTGCCAGAACAGAATGAGCATTCTTGGGATATTGGTGTACTCTTTTTGGATGTTTCTTAATCCAGGAAGCGTTTACTACTTAACTGAGAGTGCATGCTCTGGTGTGGCTTAATGATATCCTAATATTTTGGTGTGATTTTTCATTATAAAAATTAGATTTGTTAGTAATAACAGCCTCTCTGTCAGGTACATGGATATAACTTTATCTGACAGAAAATGAGTCCCTGAGAAGAGAGCTGTTTTGCCTGTGTTAATTTGAAGTTAGCATGTGTTCCTCCTGTTTCTTCGGGATAATGAAGAAACTGTGTTTGCAACCCCCTCTTTTTTTTTTTAAAGATATGCAAACACCCCTGCAACTAATACCAAAAGTCATAGCAGAAGCAACTCTTACTTCTCATTGTAATGATATTGGGAGGGGTGTTGGAGGGAGGATGTTGGTGCAAGGAAAGCTATTCTATAAGGAAGATTCGTTTGTGTTTAAAACAGAGGTGTTGTTTCAGTTTGTGACTCTTATCCTCATCACCAAAGCTTTTTTTTTTTTCAGTCTGTAGGTTAGTTATTGATAAAGACAGTTGGAAAGTTTAAATCCTAATCAGCAGCTCTTTGTAAGGAAAAAAAAAAGGCAATGAAAATTAAAAAAGGCTTAAATAAAGTTTAAAAAGACATAACTTACAACCTAAATTGAGATTAAAAAAAAACTAATCTAGCATAAGTCCTTAATGACTGTATTTGCATGTTTTTTCAGTGCTGAAGTCCCACTCAGGCAGTTGGTTCAGAGCTGGGACATCATCAGAAATCGGTACTTTGGTTTGGACAAGTCCAAACCTATTCTGTAACTTTTCCTTTTGAACAGACCTGCAAACGGATGGTTGTTCTCTCTCAGACAGGAATCATTGCTTCCTCAAAAAGGAGCACTGAGATGAGCAAGAGACGTCATCCATATATTTTTTTCTGTTTTTTTTTCTTTTGTTTTTCTGTCTGTGTTTCCAGCAACGTCAGTTGATTACAGTTCCTTTGCAGACAGATGCAACAGCTGGATAGAGCTCATTAAACTGAAAGCTCAGACCATAAGGCGCGGATCAATTAAGACAAGTAGGCGGCTGTTTCTACCACGTTCTGATAATCTGAGACATATCTCTGATTTCCCAGTGGTGACTTAGTGGAGGGCCCTGCCCAGCAGTAGCATTGCAGATCACATGTAGAATGAATTCCTGAGTGTGAAAACTGCTGACATTGTTCTGTAACCTCCCATAGGGTTGATGAGCCATAGCATAAAAAGCAAAGTCAAGTCTTGCTGTAATTAGTTCTCCATACTTGTGTACGCCTACTAATTGTATAACATCCACTGCATGGATGTAGGTGTATGTATGATCTTGGAAAATTGGGGGTGAGAAACAGGAAGCAATCACCAAGGGGACAGTCAAGGCAATGGTCACTAAATTAGCAAGTGGTGAGTTGGTTTTCAGTAGTTCTTTGGCCACAGGTCTGACTATCTTGCTTAAATTAGCAGAGATTAATACCTGTTGTAATGGAAAATGCTGCACTGGGGAAACACAACTTTCACACTTCCTATAATTTGTTCTTCCAGCAGAATACATGTTTCAAAATGTTGGCACTTTTTCTTTTCCCTTCACATTATAACTGATGGTTGTATGTGCAGCTGCTCGCCTCAATGTTTTCCTTTCGCAGGAATGCCACTCTTTCAAATAAATGCCATTTCAGCTTCTTGTCTCCTTTTGCATGCTTTGCATGATGATTTCCTTTCTCACATACATGGCTGAGCATCACAGGCAGCTGAATGTTGTCACCAAGCTATTTGGAAAACCATAAAGAAGAGGTTTTGTGTTTTGAGGAACAGTGATGGATCTTGATAGTTATTTTCTCCTGGATTTTTCCCATTTTTCAGCTACTTCCCTTGAGAAAGCAAGTCCATTGGCTGAGGGATACTTACGGCACCGCTCGGTCCCGTCGTGCGCCAGTTCCACCGTCTCAGTTGTTAAGATGACACCTCTTTCCTTCCTCCCTGGGGCAAAAATAACCAAGTATCTTGGGATAATCAACATGTTTTTTATACGAGAAACCACTTCTTTGCGTGAGGTGAGCTGTGTGGCAGGGATTCACTTTATGTCAGGGAATAATTTTTTGTTAATTGTAAGAATCAGAGGTTTGAGTTGAGGTGTGGCACAGCCACAGTAGAATTTGTGTCACTTGGGGGAAGGTGCTGGGTGTGGAGCGAGTCCCGTTGTACTGCTCTTGTCATGGAGCACACGAAGCTGTTTGTGTTTGGCCCTGCTAGGAAGGGGTTAGGTAACAATTGCCATTGCTGTTGAATTGGATGGAACACTATAAACCAGTGAGTTCTTAAACAGAGCTATATGGAAAAAATATGTCTTTTGTTCATTTTGTTACCTCTTGTCATCCAATGTTGTAATAGGTTTATAATATATATTTTTTCCCCATCAGTTGCTGTACCTTTAAAAGACTGGGACAAAATCAAAATTCCATGAGAATTATGAGCCTCTATTGCATTTTGATTTCTTGCTGCAGCTGACTGCACTCCGGCTTTATGCTGGGTTTGATAAAATTATACCTGTCCTTCTTGTTTGTAAATTTTCATCCAAGAGATGTTTTTTTATGCCTTGATGAGTCTGTTCAGGGGACATGATATTTTTAGGAATGAGCACAGCCCTTAGAAATTCAGCTTAGTTCAAGCTCTTCTTCTGCCTGCCTCTTCCATTTTTTCCAGTGGCACACACACACAGAGTCATGTGGCAAGTCTAATGGTTCTGCCTTTCATGTGAAGTTTAAAATTTGATATGTATTTTGAACCAACAGTGAGCTCTGTTTTGATCAGTTTCTTTTCTCAGCGTTTTCTGTGGATTTTTATTTCTTTGGTTGGTTGCCTGGTTTGTGTGCAATAGATTTTTCCCCACAATGTAGTTGCTCACATTTTCTAGGAAAATCCATACTTGGTTGTTTTCCTTCTCTTTTGACATCAATTTAAATTCTTCGGTTTTGCACCAAAGAAGTAAAAATGCCCCACAAGCACCATCAAGTCAAAAAAATTAATGAAGTGAGATGGCTGGAAGTTCCTTTGCGCTTCAAGGGGGAAAGTAAAAAAAATGAACAGCTTGAATAGCTCAAGTCTCTGCTCTGTCCCTTGCTTACTTTTTGTTTTGAGGGATCGTTTCTTTAGTGAGTGTTGAGAACTAATGACAGTCATTAACATACATGAAGCTGCAGTGATCAAAGGGAATGGTCACTCCTTACGGGGAATTTCCAAGAATTTCATTGAACCATAGAATGGTTTGGGTTGGAAGGGACCTTAAAACCCTCCTGTTCCACCCCCCTGCCCCGGGCAGGACTGCCTTCCACTGTCCCAGGCTGCTCCAAGCCCCAGTGTCCAGCCTGGCCTTGGACGCTTCCAGGGATCCAGGGGCAGCCCCAGCTGCTCTGGGCACCCTGTGCCAGGGCCTGCCCACCCTCACAGGGAAGAATTTCTTCTCAATATCCCACCTGTGCCTGTCAGTTTGAAGCTATCCCATCTTGTCCTGTCACTCCAGGCCCCTGTAAATGGTCTCTCTCCATCTGATTTGTAACTGTGACCCATTAAACTGTGAATGGCTTTTAAGTTCTCCACACCACTTAGGATTCACTGAATTATTCAGCTGATAAATATGTCAGAGAAGTACTCAGGATCTTGTAGCTAGACCTAATATCATTTGTAATGTGTATTTTTTCCATTCTAGGAGGGTGGTGTCAGTGGTTTCCTCCATGCTTTTATTGCTGAAGTGTTTGCCATGGTGAGAGCTCATGTCGCAGCTCTGGGAGGGAATGCAGTTGTGTCATACATAATGAAGCAGTGTGTTTTCATGGAGAACCCAAACAAAAATCAGGTACATTAGGATGTGAAATAACAAGTGCTGTTGTGGTTAGTATGATACAAATATGCATTTTATGTCTTTAAAAACCAGCAGTGCTGTAAAGCCGTATCTGCACAACGTTTCTTGATGTCTTGGGATAATGTTTGAAGAATCCAAGAGTATTCTTGTATTAACACAAAATTATGAGGATGCTTCATAAATACCCAGATGGATAAAAGAACCAAGCTTGCTAGAATGAAGTAAATTGGAGGAAACAGTTGCACAGTAGTGCACAACTTAGTTTTTCTGATGTCTGTATTTGTGACGTTGCAGTGTAGGATTTCCATCCTAACTCCATGTAAAAATAGCTGGAGTTGCTGATGTAAATTCTCCATTTTGTACATAAAGGGACAAACCCTAATTTGTAAAGACAATAACAGAATATTCAATAAATTAAATATGTTCAAAACAGTAGTGAAAGCAAGTACAGATATCCAGGTATTTCATCTGTGGTGGTCTTCCAGGAATCCATCTGCATGTCTGGGAGCACACAGGTGAGCAGATAGAAAAGAAAATAATAATAATAATAATAATAATAATTTGTCCTTCTCCCGTTCCCTGTTGATTTTTCTGTGTAGTTATATTTGGCAGCTGTAAGTAAACATAAAATACATTGTTGTTTAATGTTTGGTAACTGGGTATTGTCTCTTTTCCAGGCTCAGTGTTTGATAAATGTCAGCGGAGATGCCGTCATCTTCGTCCGTGAATCCGAGCTGGAAATGCTGCCAGTGCAGCCTTCCACAGCAGCTCCTCAGCCCACAAGTCCTGCAGGAGATGTCACAACATGAAGGCAGAACAAGTGAAGCAGTCTCTGCTAAATGTAAAGGTTATTTAACTGTGGGAATGTTTAGGTTTGCATCTTCAAAGTCAGTATCTCTCCATGACATTCACAGCCAAAATCCAAGACAATCCCTCTCTTTTTGTTGTCATATCACTTACGTAAGTCAGAGCAGTGAACTGGCAGGTGTGCCCTGGTTCTTCTGTCCCTATTCCTGGCCTCTGTGGAACCAGGCAGCAGGTGAAGCACTGACAGGAGAACATGGATTAGAATAGCAGGCATCCCATGGAACTGTGGAAGGAAGGAAAAATTCTGTTGCATTTTTGAGCTCTTCAGTGGGACCGTGATAAGTTGTCATTCAGAACTATTTCTGAGTTTGAGGGTTGTCTGAGCTGATTCTCAGCTCAGGTCAGGGTGGGAGGGAGGGAGGTGCCTGAGAAGTCTGTGTTGGAAACCTTTGCTGAAGGAGGGAGAGATTTGTGTGCAGGCCAAGAGAACATGGGCTGGACTCTGAAATTCCTTTATATCGTAGAGTGTGAAGAGGAGAAAGCAGTACCAAGAAGTTACCATTTGAATTTCTGCACATTAAAAGTATTTTTTTCTTTTGTTGTTGTTTTTATATTTGGGGGCTGGGGGGGTGTTGTTTGGTTTTTTTTAATTGTTTTTTAAAAGCTGCCAGACCACAATGCTGTGATCCTGGGCATCCCTGTGGTGGGACAAAAAAACTCCTGAACACAACAAAAAGTTCCAGGGTGTGTCTGATGCTATTACAAGATGTTCACTTCAGTATTGACAAAGCAGGTATTTTTGTTATTTAAGAGTTTGTGAAAGAACTGTCCTGAGGTTCATTTTCTTGAAACAGATCCTGCCTTACGGATGACATAAACAGTTCCCCAAAAATTAGTTGTGCAGAGGTTATTCTGCAGCCTCCTTCCTGTTTAAATACTTGGCTAATTGGAGATTGATGTATGCATGTGACACTGGTTCCTGCAGGTTGCTTTCCTCTTTGGGGTTTTTTTGTTCTTTTCCAGTGCTGTAGCTGGGAAATAAGGGTACTGCAAAGACAGGAAGTTTGTCATTTCCAGTAGAAGTCTGAAAGGTGATGATACTCTATTGTTAAAAAAAAACCAAAAGAAAACAAACAAAAAGCTTTGATTTGAAGATGCATTCTTGCTTAATTCTGTCAACATTGTACATGGAACTTGAACAAAGATGTAAACTTGAATGTAAATAATCTGTTTAGTGTTGAAATTAAGCAATGGCATGATTATTTGTTAAAACTAATTATTTGATTGTAAAGGAGCATGAAAATTATTCTTGCACAATAAACATCTTTATAAAATTCACTGTCTTAATCTGTGTGCATTAGGTAAATGTGTGAGCTGGATGTACTAAAGATGTCCCACCCCCATTCTCCTCAGAGGAATCTTTTTTGTATAGCATGTCACAACCTCATCTCTATCCTGGGCTGCATCCAAAGCGCCGTGGGCAGCAGGGAGGGGACTGTGCCCCTCTGCCCCTGTGCTCAGGTGAGACCCCACCTGCAGAGCTGCCCAGCCCTGGGCCAGCACAGCAAGGACAGGGAGCTGCTGCAGCCAGGCCAGAGCAGGGACACCAAGGGCAGCAGAGGGCTGGAGCAGCTCTGCTGGGAGGAAAGGCTGGGAGAGCTGGGATTGCTCAGCCTGGAGAAGGAAAGGCTTTGGGGTGACCTCACTGTGGCCTTGCAGTGCCCGAAGAGAGCCCACAAGGAAGGTGGAGAGAAACTACTGACACGGGCCTGCAGTGACAGGACAGGGACAATGGCTTCCCACTGACAGAGAGTGGGTTTGGAGTGGATATTGGGAAGGAATTCCTCCCTGTGAGGGTGGGGAGCACTGGCACAGGGTGCCCAGAGCAGCTGTGGCTGCCCCTGGGTCCCCAGAAGTGTCCAAGGCCAGGTTGGATGGAGGTTTAAAAAATCCAAGCAGGCCCCTCTGAAATAAAAGGGGTCTGTACTACAGCAATTAAATCAGCATCCAAACTAAATGGGAATGTGAAAATAGCCTGGACAGAAATTTGCTCAGAGCCCAGTGCGAACAATAATTCAAATTTAACCTGATTGATTATACCTGATATTCTGCAATAAAGCAACTGCATTGCCTCCTTTAATTTAATGAACCACAAAGTCTGTAGTTGCTGCAATTAAAAAGGTGTATGGGACAAGCAGCTGATCTCTCAAGCACCCTGGCTGCACTTTAAAGACAAATTTAATAGGAAATGATGTGAGAGTTCTCAAAGCAGTTGCCCAAGCCATTAGGAAGTCTGACTTTAGCAGCTGGGAGTGAGTAATGGCTTCGGTGGGTTAGGCATAGATTTGTTTGATAACAAACAGCTGCTCTGGGGAAGATACCAACAGTGCTTCATTAATTTCTTTGCAGCTCATTCTGTTACAAAGTTGCACAGCCAACTGGTTTCAAATACCTTCTGCAAAGTGAGTAAGTGTGCTGGATCCTCTAAGTGTGATCTCTTGCTGCCTTTGAAGCCCCCAGTGAGTTTTTTGGGCAGAATTTAAGAGCACAGTTCAGGCCAGTCAATGAAACAGCAATGTAGAAGCTGTAGCACCATGTGGACCTTCTGAGGAAATGCGAGATGCCTTCCTGGGGTGGTGGAACACAAGAATGTTAAGGTTTAGGTAAAAAGGACATCGCACCTGGGCAAGTACAAAAGAAGGTGCATGGGTTTAGTGCCATGTTTGGTTAGGAGTTTGTTCAAGATGAACAGTGTCACATCTTCTGTAGGAGCTCTGAGGAAATCAGAATAAGTATTTTGTGAGAAAGTTAAAAGATGGTGCTTAAAAAGGAAAAGAGTGTGGGTGTTGTTCGTCCTTTACGGAGTCCCTGTCCATGGAATAACGCAGGGAGCAGTTTTTAACCCTGTCGGCCCAGGTTTCATCTGGGATGGAGTTACCAGAGGGATGGGGCACTCCATGAGTGGCTCTGTGGTACTCAGCTGCTGGCTGGGCTTAAACCACAACACTGTCTTATGATGCTACTGGAGAAGGAAAAAAATACACACTCCAATGACAACCACAGATATTTTTGGCTGGCTAGACACAGATTTAATTCACGTGATTTGCTTGAGTGATATGATATTAATTTCCATCATGTTTCCTAAATACAAATGCAACTACAGAAACAGGAAACTGAACTGGCAGCCAATGAAGTGCAGTTAATGCCCAGGAAATACCTCAGACTGAAGTAACTTGCAGATTATGAGAATAGGTGGGAGTGAAGCAGCAAGAGAAAAGGAAAATACGCTATATGGAGACGACAAGAAATCAAATGAAATACAAGTTTTACCTCTATGCATTTTACCAGCTATGCTTACTTTTCCCGTAAGGAAATCTCATATTGTATTAGCTCCAACTACCTTAATGACAGGGAATTCAAATAGTTTTTGACTGTTCTCTGGCATCACATCCAAAAAAATTCTTCAGTTGCTAAAATGAGGGCACTGAAGGCACCTGAAGCCTCAGAACAGTCAGAATTAGTGAAAAACATGCAATCATGCAAAGAATAGAATTATTCATGGCTGGAATGAAGAGGGGAAACACCCACGTGCTGATACAACTTCTGAGTAGTGACATCTGAGCTGTAAATCTTCAAACACCTGGAACAGAGTGGAAAATTATGATTTGTGGGATTAAGGAAACTTCTGGAAATTAACTCTTAGATGGATGAGGCAGTGAAATATTCACAAAATCTATTTTTTTTCCTTAGCTTTCCAATTTATCAAGGGAGGGGATTCTGCCCCTCTGCTCCCCTCTGGACTGTCACCTGCAGTCCCTGGAGTCCCAACACAGGAAGGAGCTGGAGCTGCTGGAGTGAGTCCAGAGGAGAGACACCAAGGGGATCAGAGGGATGCAGCAGCTCCTCTGGAGAACTGGGATTGCTCAGCCTGGAGAAGAAGCAGCTTTGGGATGAGCTCACTGGAGCCTTCCAGTACCTGAAGGGAGCCTACAAGGAAGATGGAGAGGGACTATTCACAAGGGCCTGCAGTGACAGGACAGGGGGAATGGCTTCACACTGACAGAGAGTGGGTTTGGATTGGATATTGGGAATTAGGAATTGTTCCCTGGGAGGGTGGTGAGCACTGGCACAGGCTGCCCAGAGCAGCTGTGGCTGCCCCTGGATCCCTGGCATTGCCCAAGGCCAGGCTGGATGGGCTCTGAGCAGCCTGGGACAGTGGAAGGTGTCCCTGCCCACGGCAGGGGGGTGGGACTGGATGATGTTAAAGGTCTCTTCCAGCCCAAGCCATTCTGTCATTCCATCAAATATACTTGAGCTATTTCTGGATGTACATAATCACAACCATAAATGAGCAGTGCAAACATATTTGTGCTCTGGGGATTCCTACCTAAAGATGCAAACATGTGCATCTGATTTCATGGGGTTTTAACTGCTGAAAAATTCTGGTTAATTCTTGGAGATGATGCAGCAAAAAGTCGAGAGGCACAACTGGACGGCTTGCAGAGAAACAAGGACAGAACCTGCTGCTCCTGAAAACCAGGTTACAGAATTGAAGACATTGGAAATCAAACTCTGGTCTGACACAGAGGTAACACAGAAGCCAATTAAACAGCAAGTAGCTGGTACCACGGTAATTATGTTATTTTTGAAATATTTAAATTTATGCTTGGGTTACTTCCTATCTTATGAGAAAATGGAGTTAAGTGAATTGGTTAGGACACTCCTGTACAGTGCTCAAGTGCTCCTAAGTTAACAATCAGGGGAAAGAAAATCTTAACAGACACACTGAAAATCAACTTAAACTCTAAAAACTCCCCATTTTTTTTTTTTCCACATTGTGACAAATGTTTCAATTTCCTGTGAAACTAGATAATACACTTGGTAGAGGTTGGTCTAAAGGATCCTTTCTTTATTAGAAGGGATGATGGGTAGTTAGCTCAGAAATGTCTTGCTGAATTTCTCTAGGTTTAATATGATCTTCCTGTGGTTTGATAACAGTATTTTAGAGCTACTGAATCATTTGAGTTGTGAGTATTTAACCCCTCTGGAAATATGACACCTGAGGGCATTTCATGTTGAATAATCACAAAACGAATTATGGGAATTAGACGTGAGAATATTTTGAACTCATCACCCAAAAATTTGGAGACACTGTTTGGACATACACTGACTGAAAACCCAAGGGAGTCTGCTCCTGCTATCTGTGTCATGCAGGAAAAAAACAGTTTTTGAATTAATCTAGATGGCAGCCAAGGCAGAACAGCAAAGGCTATAGCTAAATCCTAGGGCTGAAATTCTGCCTGACTGTAGCCCTTATCCATGCTCCAAACGTAGCAGTCATGAAGCCCCTGACCCAGTGACCGAACATCCTTTGTTACCTCAGTGCTGTGCTGATGGAAAGCATCACTTGCAGATTTACCCAGCTGTCCTTCCACATTCATTTCCTCTTCAGCCTCCATTAATGAACTTATCCCTGTGAAACTACAAACAGATGCCAACAAAGCTCCCAAATTTCCATCTGAGGAGTTATCTGCTTATTCAATATTTACAGTCTGGAAAATCTGTGGAAGGAAAAGAAATGCAAGATGCTTGCAAGATGTTTGATGCTTGTAATTGTTGTAGCTGCAAAACATAGCACATGATTTGCTGCAGTAATAGGTCTCAGCAGCAACGGAGTGTTTGCCTGTCCTCCAGGTCTCAGCTGTGGGAAGTATTTTGACAGCTCCATCCACAGTGTGGAACTAATGTGGGCAGAGTTGTGTTTTCTTTTTGCTGCTGAAGAGAGACTTTCAAGTTTGCCACAAATCCCGGGCATGTGAGCACATTTTCCTGCTGAAATACCTCCTTACACTCTCCCTCGCTTCCAAGGGAGGGAAGTTGGTATCCACATTGGTGCTTGGTAGTATCACCCTCTGGAAGTGCTTCCTCTGCTCCTGGTGGGACACCACAATGTCAGTTAGGGCTTCCTGTCACCAGGCTGTGACAGCTGGGACTGTAAGATAAAATCCAGCTGTGAGCCTGGAGCCAGCCAGCCTCCCTCATACCCTCCCGTTGGTCAGGCCCCGTTGGATGTAGCCACTGAGCTGGGCTTAGGCAGGCTTAGCCCTTTCTGGCACCTGCTGCTATGAACCGTGACCCCTGGAATGGGGAGAGCACCCTAGCAGCCCATCACGTTGCAATAAAAGCTCCCTGACAGACTTTGCCCCTCTTGTTTGGGAAGAGAAAGTAGGTGATGATGGAGGCTGACATCCCTCCCAGGCGCCGCCCAAGCGTCACTGCAGGATGTGTGAGACCCCCTGCTCACACTCACGGCCTAGAAACAGGAGCCAAATCTCAACCCGCTTCAAACCTAGAAGAAGTTGGAGGCAAGCATCTGGAGAATCCAGGGTCAGCTCAGAGAAACCCACCCTCCATCCTGCAAATCATGGCCTCTCTGCCCACTTGGCTCCTTCTCCTGTAAACCCTGCAGAGTCCAGGCAGCTTCAGTTTGAGGATTCACAGATAATGTTTTCATTTCCATTTCCCTCTCTGAAGACAACCCTAGAAAGAGATAGCCGTGTCTTTCTTTTTCTCTCAATTTGTGATTACAGTGACTGAAATAATAGCTTTTACCACAATTTGCAGCTTCCTCATGTCCTGACATGAAGGAGCTTGGTGGTTTCATGTAGTTTGGTTAAATGGCCTACGTTTCAAAGCTGCTTCAAAGCACTTCATGGCACTTTACTATGTGGTTTTTTCCCAACGTTTTTTCAGGAATATCATGTCTGTTTGAACCTTCATGTCTGCAGAAGTTGTCGTACTATGCAAGAAAGGACTTTATTTTAATAATTGATTTCTGAATGGCACTCAGTAATGTGTTATCTCAGTTGAGACTGTATATTTTACACAGCAACCTATATTTTGACCCTTCCAGTTCAGCAGAAATCATGTTAATAATGGTAGAATTACACCTGATACCAGGTGACTGAGTATGTGCACATCAAAGATTTTGTTCTTTGCTCAATTTCTGATACACTGGCAGTTTTCTGTTACCCTCTCAAAAAAATTATTCTTTGTGCAACTATGTTAAAATATAATAAACTTATGGTGTCATTTCCCACAAAGTGAATAGGCAGTTTGAAAAGTGTGTTGAGTCTCCAAATAAAAGGGCTTTGTTGATATTTATCTTCCCAACCAGTTTATGTTATCTATTAGACTCTCTCCCACCAGCTGGCTGAATTAATGACTTGTGAAACTTCCCTTCTAAATGACAGGCATCACAGTGTGACATTTCCTAAGACAAAGCCATCCATCTCCTGGGCCTCTTCTCAAGACAGAAAACTGTTATTTCCCTGCCTTTCAAATGGTTTACAGGACTAATCTCAAAACAGAGTGAAAGCACAGCCCCTCAAATCTTTTCAAAGGGATTCACATTTGAATAAGTACCTTGGGAAAAATAAGAATGACGAAGCTCCACAGCTAAAGATGTCTGTGTGTCTGGAGCCCATGGTGGGATCGCATTATTTGACAACTGTGAAAGAGCTGTTGTGGTCTGGGATGCAAAGGATGGCTGACATCCAGCAGGGGAATGTGCAGGTTGGTCCCTGGCCCTGCATTTCTGGAGTTTTTCGTCACGGTGTCGATGCCGTCTGTGCGCAGTGACAGCAAATCCCTGCGGGAGGCTGCTTTCCCTTGGAAACCACACGCAGTCACAGGATATTTCCCTCTTCCTTCACTAGCAATTTGTATTGTCACCCAGCACGAAAAAAATACTCCAGTTGTTTTCAATTTCATCTCTGTCCTTTGATGGACAATTTCTGTGTTGAGCCTTGCTTTCATCTTAATTGTATTTGTGAAGAAACAGAATAAATTTTCACTATCGTTCGCCCATTTTCACTATTGTTTGCCCAGAACTTCCAGGGCTGGGGCATCCACAGCTTCTCTGGGCAGCCTGTGCCAGGGCCTCACCACCCTCTTAGTAAAGAATTTCTTCTGTAAATCTAACCTAATTTGCCCCCTCTTTGAGTCTGAACCCATTCCCCCTTTTTCCACCACTACAGGTCCTGATGAAGAGTCCCTCTTCAGCTTCCTTTCAGGCCTTTTCAGATACAGGAAGGCTGCCATGAGGTCTTCGTGCAACCTTCTCTTCTCTAGGCTGAGCAGAACTTAATTGACACTAATCCAGCAAGTCCCTTACCCTTCTGAGTAGCTGGTTTGGTGAGCAAACCCATTAACTTCAGCACAGCTTGCTCCTGTTAACAGTGAGCACGAACTCATGGAGCTGCACAGGTAGGAATTTCACCCAGAATTTCACTGTACTTACTTATCTTCACCTCACTGGTGCTCCTGCCCATCCATGCCTTACGTGGGCATTTTTACATTCATTAAAACACACTAAAGAGGCATCTTGAAGCCAGTGCTGTAGAACAGAAGTCTGGTTTTTATGGCTTCCCTAGAGATGCTTTAGTAATGTACAGCAGCGATGGTAAGGTTGTCAAAAATTGCCTGTGTTCCTCCATTTTACATGAAAACCTTCCTTCCATGCAGAACCAGAAAGCAAAGTGCCTGTGGCTAATGCATTGATACATTCCTTGTCACTTACTCCTGCCAGTTTTCACTCAGTCTTGTTCCACCTTTTTACCAGCCAACATCACTGTTTGCATAAAAATATGTTTTGAAAGTCCTTTCAACACTGCTCGTAAAAGAGGTTCTCTGTTTTAGAGAATGAGCTCTGTCTTTCACCAGTAAATCATTTTCCCCCATTTTATGCTTCATTCTTGTGCATTCTGACTCTCTGCAGCTGGAAGGATGGCTGTAGATGTTGTCACAGTAATTATACTATTACAGCAGGACAGCTGAGTGGGAAAACATGTTGCAAAACTGGTAATAGTTTTTCAGAGGATAACTGGTACAAGCCAGGTAAAAACTGATTAGCTTTTGGACACCATGACTTTGGAGAAATTAATTTGATATTGTAGTTACAATTCTCCCCTTTAATAGGATTATATTAAACTGTCTGTCCAGTTAGGGGCTTAGAATGCTTTATCAGTGAGAATATACATTTGTGGGTGGTCTCAACAGAGCTGCAGAGTAAATTCTGATCGGGAGAGGCAAAATGGGGATTTAGCAACAGCGCAACTGTGCATCCATTCATCCAGCTTACACTGTTTGTGCTGTTCTTACAGAGGGAGATTCAGATGCCAGTTTTTAGATCTGTGTGAACAGAAGGAACTCAGAGAAATCAGCCTGTTCACGGGTGACACCACACAAAAGCTGGCCTACAGTAATAGTTCAGACAGGTCATGATCTCTGAATATTGTTGTGTTGTACAGTGGGTCAAAAAAACACCGTACCAAAGGAGCACTGGTTATTTATGGCAGTGGGGAATAAGGGCTGGGGTTCCACATAGAATGCTTACTTTTCTTTCAGCTGCGTTTTCCCTTGAAAAATAAAATCCAATTTTCACATAGACTCTACTAATGTAGCATGAAATACTTGCAGAACGGAGGGCACAGTGTAGAGCAAGGAATTTTAGTCAGGTGGTAACTGAGTGCCTTGGGAAGATAAGGGATTTGCCAGGTGTATGGCACGGTAACATTTTCATCAGGTAAAAGGATGCCATACCCTGAAAACTGATTCCAGTGCAACTCCTCTGCTAAATTCTGCAGAACAGAAAGTGTGTGGGATGCTGAAGTGGAGGGAAATTCCCTGTTATTTTGGAAGTGAGAGAGCTGAGAGAGTGCAAAGACGAGGTACAAGCGGATGCCTGTAGGAGTACCCGATACTTCAAATGAAAGCAGGCAAAAGCCGGATATTTTGAAGGATGTAGTTCTCATCTTCGCGAGTGTTTTGGGCCGGGAGCAAGGGAAAGAAGAAAACCTGGATTCTATGGCGGGGAAACGGTGTTGGCTGAGCAGAGTGTCAGCTCCACCCGCAGGGGCAGCGGAGGAACGCAACACGGAACGCAGGGAATCCGGGTGCGTTTTGGAGGGAAACAGGCAAAATCGCAGCACGGCGCTTTCCTCCCGATCCGGGAACAGTCACGCTGTTTCACCTGCGAGTTTAAAAGGCATTTTATTCCATGCTGTCACTCGTTGCGTTTCTCTGTGCTGCTTTTTAAAGGCACTTCTACTTCTCAGAAGAGTTTTTTTTTGTTTTTTATTTGTGGGGGTTTTTGGTTTTTTGTTTGTTTTGGTTTTGGTTTTTGTTGGTGGTTTTTTTTTTTTTTTTTTTTTTTGCTATATCGGACACACCCTGCCCAGGATACCTGGCCCTTCTGGCTGGGATCTTACTTGGAACCAAGTAATAGAGGTAAAGGTAAACTCACCATCAATTCTCACTAAAACAGAGTTCAACAGAGTGGATTCATGCCTGAATATCAATTTTCTGCTTCGATGTAAAGATATGGATTGTTGATCACAACATCTCTGTATCTTCTCAACAACTGCAAAGTGTCACTGAAGTATTTCAGGCTATTTGCTTGTAAGCAAGATTCATTTTTGGCCGTTCATTCTTCCCTCCTGTTTATTGCCCACCTCAGCTGCTGTTCCCAGCAGAAAGGAGTTGCGTGCTGCCCTTCGGGGCCCACTGCCAGAGGAGAGGGACAGCGGCGGACAACGCTGCACAGAAACAGGCTGCAGAGTAACAGACCTGCCTTTGAGCCTGTCCTGCTGTGTCCGTAATTCCCACCTGGGCAAGGGCAGAGCAAGGCCAGGCATTTCAGCTCCCCGGGGCCAGTCGGGGCACCCCAACGAGCTCTGCCTCTCGCCCGTGCTGATCCGTGGGGCCCTTGGGGCTCCCCCCGCCGCCAGACAGAGCCGCGAGCAGCCTGGGGGCTCCGTGCTCCAGGAGATTCACAGAACAAGGGAGGGAACGCTTGGGAATATCTCACAGCATCACAAATAAAAGCTATCCCAAAATCTTGAGTATATTGGGTGCACTTTTTAACTTAATTCATTGCAAGAGGTTTGCACATTGAAAGAATAAGTCATTCCTGCTTTCTCTTGTTCTTTCCCACTTTCTCATTTCCAAAGCAATACAGAGCCTCTAGTTTGTCTCTCTTCTCAACCAAAGGTGAGCAAAGAGTCAGGATCTAATTTGGGATACAGTTCCGTTCATCTTTTTTTCAATCACTTTTTTTTGTTTTGCTTTTAATGGCTCTAGCTAACTATGTTTTGAATTAGTCTCCAGAGACTGAATGGTTTTGTTTGTTTTTAATAGATGTGACTGAACAGATTCTGGTTTATTCTGCTGTTGGTAAATAGTTTCCTCACCAAAATGAAAGTATTTATCTGGCACTAAATATTTTTTTTTCTTAGAGGTTAACCAAAATGCCTTGCTCAGTTTCTTTTCCCATTTTTGTCCAGATAAAACACTGGACAGCACTCCAGACAGCTCTAGCATATCAAATATGAATGAAAATAACATTTCTTCTGCAATTACATGTTTCTGGCATTTTTTATGTTCATTAGACATCATGAAGTAAATGTTCTGTTTGTCAGTGTATATTTCTACACAGCAACACACTGTGAATGAGAATGTTATTCCTTCTCTCAAGCACTGAAAGTGCATTGAGATTTCCAGGTTTTTTTTTTTCACTGAGAACTAAGTATGTTGGGATCTCTAGCTGAAAACACTGTTGAAACACCCAGCTAGTATTTATGGTTATTTTATTGCTGCCTTAGGGCCAGGAGATACTAAACTAACTGTATCAAACTTTCTTCTTGATTTCCTTCCTTCACCCAATTACCCCTTAATTCATTCCTTTAATTACTACTCAACCCTGAAAGGTGTCCCAAAATAGCCAAGTCTCCATGTGCTGAAAGTCTGGAAAGCAGTTTGCTACTAACTCGTACAAAACTCTTCTAAGGTTATGTGGCAGTCTGGTGTTTCTCAGTGGGTCTGGAAGGTGTGTCTGGAGATGGTGAACACAAATGGGTGGCACCAGCCTGGGCTGAATCCGCCTTTTATGCCAGGGACTAGAGACTGGGCTCTGAAACTAGGATCTGCCACTGAGATACTGAGAGGAGTTGAACGTGTCTGCCGTGTTTCAGCCTACCTGAGCATCAGACAGAGGTGCTTTCTTCTGCTGGAGGCACTCTGTTGGCATGAAACAACGACGCTGGGGCTTTAGGAGGGCCGAGGGCTGTGCATGGGGCACCCTCATCCTGGTGTGCAGATGAATTCCCAATGGGAAGCCTGAGCTGGGCACCGCACAAGGTTCATGCTGCTGCTCCTTGGTTTGTGGGTGGCTTCTCTACCAACTCTCCCTCTCTGAGCACTGCAACAACAACCCCAGAGGGCAGGAACACCCTTCAGCCCCCCACACTCCGACCCGGGCTGTGACCCTCACGGCGCTCTCTTCAAAGGTAGTAGTGGGCACAGAAAATCATGGGATATCCTGAACTGGAAGAAACCCAAAAGGATCATCCACATCCAACTCCTGCTCCTGCACAGGACAACCCCAAGAATCTACCGTGTGCCTGAGAGTGTTGTCCAAATGCTTCTTGAACTTTGTCAGGGTCAATACCACAGGCACTTCCCTGGGGAGCCTGTTACAGTGCCCAGCACCATCTGGGTGAAGAGCCTTTTCCCACTACCCAACCCAAACCTCCCCCGACACAGCTTCACGTCATTCCCTCAGGTCTTTTCAGGGGTCTCCACGGAGACGAGATCAGTGTTTGCCCCTCTGCTTCCCCTCATAAGGAAGCTGCAGAACAGCTGCGAGGTGTCCCCTCAATCTCCTCCGGGCTGAAAAGAGCAAAAGTGCCCTCAGCTGCTCCTTGTAAGAGCTGCTGCTTTGGAATCGGTGCTGCTGGCAGGGGCACGCTCCCCTTTTGGGTTTGCCGTGCCCCTGGCTCGCTACATTCTCCCAAAGGTGTTTGGGGACCCACAGATTCTTCTGTGTACTTCTTGTAGGATGTACTTCGTGCGGGATACGCTTCGCCTGGGCGGACGCGGTGCTCCCCGCTCCGGGGCTCTTGGCTTGAGCCCGGGACAGGTGCGGAGCGTGGGGAGGGAGGACGGGACGGAGCGGGCCGGTGCCCGCCAGGGCGCACTGGAGACTGCTGCGGCCTCTGCCGTGCAAGAGAGCCGGGCACCGGGAGGGAAGGAGAAAGAGAGGGAGAGCGGGTCGGTGCCGGCAGCCGAACCGGAGCGGGACCTCCCTCCTTCCCTCTGTTCCTCCCCGCGCCGCGCTCCGCTCGGTGCCCGCGGCGAGGCGGAGCGGGCGTGGCGCCGGAGCGGAGCCCCGCAGCAGCGAGGTCTGCGCTCTCTCCCTCCCCCGGCGGCTGCGGGCCGGGCAGCGAGGCCGGAGCTCCCCGAGGCCGGGGCGGGGTGGAAATTTACCGGGTCGGTCCTCAGCGAGGCTGCGAGCGAGGGGCTCGGCAGGAGGCNNNGAGCGAGGGGCTCGGCAGGAGGCGGAGGGAGGGCGGGGAGCGGCGGAGCATCATCTGGCGGGGAACGCGAGGGACCAAATGACTGTGGGGAAGGGCGGTAGCCGTCACNCGGGCCGGGCCGCCCGCCCCGCGGCTCCGCATGGCGCGGGCCTGATGTCGGAGCGCGGCCCGGTGCCGCGGCGGCGCTGCGGGAGCAGGAGGAGGATGGCGGGGCTGGCGTGGAAGTGGCCGCGTACCCGCCTGCCCGTGGGCGCCAGCGCCCTGGGCGTCTTCGTCCTCTGCTGGCTCTACGTGTTCCCCGTGTACCGGCTGCCCGACGAGAAGGAAATCGTGCAGGGGGTGCTGCTGCAGCAGGGCAAGGCGTGGAGGAGGAACCAGACTGCGGTCGCCCTGTTCAGGTACCGCCGTGCGCGGCCCAAGGGCAGCGGGGACGGGCAGCGGGCACGGGCAGCCGCGCGAATCCGCGGCCCAGAGCCCACCCGGGCGCCCTCCCTACCCCGCCGAGCCCCGAACTTTATTCTTTCTTCCCCGACCCTTTGTTTCTTCACAGCGGGCGGCAGGCAGGCAGGGCCCCTTCTGCCCAGCAAAACTTTTTTCGGGGTGGCTCCGTTCGCTGGGGGGTGGAGAAGGGGCTCGGCGCGGGGGATGGAGGCTTATCCTGGCGGGGATACCTTCGCGAGGGGGATGAGGGATCCCGAGATTGCGGCGGCTGCCTGCACAATGGGATGCTTCTCGCTTCCCGGATATCGGCGGCACTGGCAGCGCCTGTGGCTGCTGACAAAGCCCGGGGCTGCCGGCGCGGCTTCCCTCGGTGCTGGGGGCTGCCAGGGGAAAGCCCGGCTTGGGGAGCTCCCCGGGATGCGCACGGGAGGGTTCGCGTGGACGGGCATCCGCGGCAGCGTGCCCGCTCCGAGCAGCGCTTGGGAAGCTCCGCGCTGCCCTTTGACTCAATGCGGTTTATTATAGAAGCCACGTGAAAAGGCACCTTTTTTCTCCTCTTCGCTTTTGACGTGGCTGGGAAATGGCGATAATCCTTGGGGCCCGTTTCACCTTGCCCAGCTGCACGGGAGAGGAGCAATGTTGCTACCGCAGCTGAGAGCGATGGAAAACCGACCGGGTCCCTGCGGTGGGGAGGATTTTTTAATCGCTCCGCTTTAAAAGCGTGTGCAGTGGAGATTTGCATCCCCTCAAAAATTTCTCACATGTTTGGGTAAAATGCAGGCAATTGGAAGAGAGGCAGATTTCCCTCCCTTTCCCGCAGGGAGGCTGTTGTTTTTTTCCCCTGTCCTCCAAGTAGCAAATTAAAGATCAGAGTGAGTGGTAATCAAACTGCCTCCAGAAAACCCCTCTTTTGTAAAATGAATCAGATCCAAAATTCGAGGGACTTATTTTCCCTTTTGAAAATATTGTTGTTTGTTTTTAAGTGGCATTCGGTTTTATTTTACATTCTTCAGTATTTTCTGAATGTATTCGCCTTTGTCATGAATTGGAGCTGATGCTAATATCAAGCTTAGTATCTTGTCTGCTGGGATAACAGAAACTTTACAGTGTTTGAAAGGCACATTTGTCCAGTAGCCCCCAAGGCCTGCAGGAAATCTGAGCAAGGATAGGTGGTAAGCAGGACTGTGTTAATACTGTCTCATTAGGCAGGCCTGGAAGAAGTCCTCCCTTTAATACAGAGCTAGCAATAAGGTGCAGCTGCAGGATCTCTCCCCTAACGCACTCAAATGACACTAGAAGCTATGTTGCTCTACTTGACTATTAGTTAATCTTGAACCTGTGCACCAAAGACCCCCATTTTTGAGGGTAGATGAATCCATTTTTTTTTTTTTTAATTACCCCACAGGTTATGTAGGAAAGAGTTTAGTCTATTAGTTGTCATGTTAGTAAACCAAATGTTGTTTGAAGATTGGTAGTGCTGCTGCAGTTTCAGTTTACAAAACAGTTTTAGACCATTTCCACCACATGGTTTACTAACAAAAACTCTGTGTGGCTTATCAGCTATTCCACTTGCCCATATGTTTTTCTACTCTCTAAGCATAGTGATTATCTCAGAGATGCTACTGAAGAGTGTCTCATGCAATAGAAGGAGCTGTTGTTTCTTGTCCGAGTCTCTTGATGAGCTGGTGCAGCACTAAATACAATGAACTTTAAATCAATCTGCTTTAAAAGTAGTTTTTAAGAGAAATTGTATGCTGGAGATATGTAGTGAGTATTGTAAACTGTATCATTCCAACAGTTGTGAAGTAGAACTTTATTTTTGCTGCTTAAATTTGCTTCTCTTGATGATAGAAGATTTTGAAGTTGAAGCCCGTGTCAGGCCAGCTGCTGTATATTTGAGGTTAGCAGAAACTCCTTGCTCTGGTCCTGCTGTCCCTAAGCAAGCCAGCTGTAAAAACTCCAAGTCTAACTGTCTGCTGGAAAATTTCAGAGAATGTCAGTCTCTGTTGGAATGGGGAAGGAGGGATAGAGCTTCACAGAAAACCTGCATGTGAA
Organism: Promerops cafer; assembly: GCA_013398275.1. NCBI lineage: Eukaryota > Metazoa > Chordata > Aves > Passeriformes > Nectariniidae > Promerops > Promerops cafer. The sequence goes on along the minus strand of VZSE01010145.1, from coordinate 191,515 downwards.
CTTTCAAGTAATATGGCTTTCCATAATAGTCTAATATTAAGTGTGTTTAAGGTATTATTAATAAAATATTATTTAAGAACAGTGTTAGTGGCTGTTCTCTCTAGCCCTCCTGCCACATTCTGGTTAACAAACAACTTTGGTTTCACCCAGTTGGAAGCATAAATTGGAATTAATCTGGGCTAAAAATCCATACACAAATATTCGTAGTACTGCTTTGAGTAGTCCAGTGGCATTTGTGCTATTGTATGGCCAGGTTCTTGCTACACAGAGCAAACACCTGATAGCTTTGGAGCTTTCTCCTCCTATACACTCACTGGACTCCCATTGCTGAAGTAGATGTTGGGTAATTAATTTGACGAAATCATATTTTTCAAACCTCAGAAAGATTATTCCCCCTTTGCCTTCTGTACCTGGATCAAGGACAACTTCACTAAGTGACTTAGCAAGTTCAACAAAACCATCTGGGTAATTTGGGGTAGTTTGGGTTGAACCCTGGCAGCCAAGTGCTGGTAGCTCCTCAGTCTCCACTGCTGCTTCCTTCTCCTCTCTGTACAGCCAGAAACCTTACGGAAAGATCTGACCCCTGTAAAGCCTTGCTTATGCGAGGACCCAGACTGGCCTGGTTCTTGTGGAATGATTTGTGTTTGAATGAATTTCAGAACTGGTTTTCAAATAGAAATACCTGTATAATTAGCCGTGGATGCCTTTAAATTTCAAGACACTAGAGGTTCAGGGTAGTCATACTGTGAAAGCATCTCCTGTCTGACAAATGCTGAACATTCTGATGTTCTGATTCAGTCAGATGGTAAAACTGCTCAATTTTGAACTGCAAAGTGGTCAAAATAGGAGTAAGACCATCATTAGAGCCACTAATAGCTAATGTGTCTCATCTGCCTACAATGTAATGGCTTGTCGTCCTCTGAGGTGGTTAATGTTATTGAGCCCTAACTGTTTTTACAGATTGCTTAGGGGGTTTTTTATGGCCTAGTGCCGCTGAGATTATTTCAGCAGAAATGTTTTTACTTGTTGTCTGTTACTTGCTAAAGTAAACTACATACAGTAATACCTTCAGCATGGTTTTATTTAAAATACTGCAGTTCGTTAAAGGCAGAACTGGACCTTTTAATCTGCCTTGCAAGCTTCATACAACCACAAATCCCAAGCACTGTGTGTTTATATGATGCTTCTTTCATTTGTTGGTAGAGGGTGGACCTCCTGTAGGGAGTGAATATGCCTGTGGGGGGGCAGTGGGTGTTGGACTGTCAGGAGTCCCACGGAAGGGGCTGGATGATGGTTATTGTCTCAAAGGCTCCTCAGGAAGAGACGGGACAGTCCCTGCAAGACCACAGAAGGGCTTCATTGAGATTCAGCTTGTGATCTTGCTTCTGCTGCTTCAGTTTTGTGTGATGCTGAAAGGTCACCAGGGATTCTTCTGGGGGTGACTCCATGAAACTGGTGGCAGATGTCCCCTGTGAACTCACTGTTCATGACCTGACTCCTGTCCAGAGCATTTGCTCGACTTGGCTTTGCTCTCCAGTGATGTCCCCTCTGACATGGCCAAACTGGCTGTGCTCACCTTGGCTGGTGGCTTCTCCACTCCTTTCCACCAGATTTGTCCTCTTGTCCGTCTTCCATGGACCCAGCAGAGAAGCTACTGCCCCGAAATCAGACAGCAGGGTCAGTGGCTGAACTGGACAGAATATCCAGGCTCTGGTGTTTGCAGTGGGGATGTGAACAGACCGTGGAGCCTCTCGTACTGCTGCCTTTGCGTGCCCTGCAAAAATCCTGCCCTGTTCCCAGTGTGCCAGAGGGGCTTCCCCACTGCAGCCTCCTCTTGTCAGCTGCTCTCTGCCAGCTGTTCCTGGCTGTACCTGCAGTGCCATCACAGCAGGAGCATCCCCCTGTGCACATCCCTGCTCACCCTGGATTGCATTAACACAGAGCTGGAATTCCAGGTCACTTCCCCAGCTGGGTATGACAGATGCTGTTGCCGAGTCAGCAAGGTTTTCCTTAGTTCAGGTGGCTTTTTTTGCTTCTCTTTTTATGTCAGCACTGCAAATTACAGGAGTGTTTGCATCCTCATTGGGCTATTTCAAGGCAAATCTGAGATTAAACTTTGTATTGCTCAGGTTGACTTTAGATAAGAGTTTGGCCTTTCTTGAGCAGCTTCATGAGATACAGAATTATTCCTGCTTTCACTCGACGTATAGGAGGACGGAGTTAGGAGTAGACCTGACAGATGCTGGATTAGGTTCTTCTGCCTCTGTGCCCTGAGAAGCCCTGCCCTGAAACTAATGCATATGCCCACATGTTGAGCCAAATCCAGTTCATTTTTCTGTCCCGAGTAGGTGTTGCTACTGCCTGGCTGCGTTTTCATCAACATCTTACTTGATTTTGTTGTTGTTGTTGTTGTTGTTGTTGTATTGCTTCATTGGTGATAAATGGGGTATTTGTAATTTGTGGTTTCCAGCTGAGCTGAGTTGTTGTTTTGGTGAAGAGGTACAATTTTGAAGAGCAGTTTAAAGGTGAGGGGAAAGAAATGTTCTTATTGTGTGTTATTATTTGGAGGCTGTGATGAAGAAAGCAAGCTGTAGAGAGGCTTGGCTCCATATCTTCAAGGTGGATACCTGAATGACATGAGAACAGTGAGAAATAGTTATCTGAGGTGGCTCACAGTGTCTTTGCAGATGAGAGCTGTGCTGGCAAGATAGGATTTGATTTGAATTCCTGAGTTCCAGCTCCTGTTCCCCTCCTTCCTTGACCCTAAGTAGCATTTTCTTACAGACTTTGATTCACAATCCTGAGGAAGCAGACTGCTGAGACCCCTAGTGTCTTGCAAAGTGTCGGACTGCTGCTTTCCTTTGGGTTTGTAAAAACCCCAGTCTGCCAACAGATATGGGAGGATGTAGCCAACTCCCCGAGGCTCTTCCCTGTTAGCTGGGAGCAGCCCAAGGCCCACAGCCAGGCACTGGGGAACAGGAGGAGCAGAGACTTTGTTGGAATTCTGGTTACCCAGCTGGGGCCCCGAAAGTCTGGTGTGTACACACCCAGACACTGCTGGATGTATGCATTTTCCCATTTATGTTTTCCCTTTCTTTGCTGGGGAGTGGATGGAATGGGCTCTGAATCATCCATACAATGAAGCAAAGAGTGATTTATTCCTCTAGTTGTAATTTTCATCTTCAGAGCAGCCAAGAGCGTTGCTCCCATTTGACGTGTGTTCAATGAAATATATGAAAATTCCTGGTTTTGAGGCTAGTTGCCAGTAGGTAAATGTATGGAAAATGAATTGTCTTTCACTCCTTAGAATTTGTCTTTCCCCAGTGTGGATGAACCTCACTGAAATGAGGAAGCTGTTTCGACTGCAGTCTTCTGTTGTTCCAGTTTTCTGAGCATCAAAAAATACTTAAATTTTAAATCCCTGGATATACGTTAATCTTTTTCTGTATGCTGCATGGGGTTCTCAAAATGCAAGGAAATTGCTCCAAATGCTAATTCATTTTAACGTAGCTGCATACAGTTAAATTCAGCCTGAAGTACATTAGTCCAAGCTAAGTAGGTTTGTAAACCTCGGTGTTTAGATTCAGGTTTTGTCATGTCACGATTTTTACATACAGAAGACCAGAGATTCTTCTCCCAGGTCTTGGAATTTAACCTGATGAGATAAACAGCAAATGGGGTGGGACAAGGCACTGCTAAGTCCCTGGACCCTGGCAAAGCATTTTTTTCTGTCAAGTATTTGCTACAGAAGCTCTGAGCTTCATGAAGAAGCTGTACCTATTGCCTTGACCCTAGGGGTATTTGGAATTTTGACAAGGTGAATTATATCGTGGAGAGCTAAATCCCAGCTTTTCACCAGGATTCTGGAGGTCACTTTCCTACTGCCCTATTTGGGACAAAGGTGAAAGTTGTGAAATTAGATTGTTATACAATATTTTGTGACTAGCAGAGTGGTGTGGGGGTTTTGTTGTTGCATTAAATCAACAGACTTTTATTTTGACTTCTGTTCCATTTGCTGGAAAATGCCCTCCTTAATTTCTTGGTTTAGAGATGGTCTTTTCAAATGGAGATGTGGTTACAGTGAGGCTTTTAAAGCTGCTGGGAACAGCTGAATAGAAATGGTTAACATTTTTTATGTCTTTCATGTTTGCTGAGAGCATCCTGAACATTTCCTGAACAACCACTGTGTTTATATTTTTTCTTTCTTTTTTACCCTCCACCTCTTCTTCAGCCTATTCCCATTCTTGAGGTGCTTGAGGCCCTCTTCAGCTTTAAGGGGAGCCCCAGACTATTGGAGTGGCTCCTTTTATAATTATCCAGTTAACAGTCACAGCAGTGATACTGGGAACTTGTGTGAAATTATTTACTCCTTTATCTCCTTCCCCGTCTGAACTAACAATACCCTTCTCCAGAGTCTTGCACCTTGCACTGATGATCAGGGCATCTGTTGTTTTGCATCCTTGATGTTCCAGTTGCTGGCTATCAGGCTTTCCAGGTAAATTGCAGACTTTGCCTTCAGGTATTAGCAGGATAAAGCCTTTACTTATCAGTGCAGGTGGCCTCTGCTCTGAGGAAGCACCACCAGCTTCAATTTGCAAGTTGCTGTATAGCTATCCTATATTTTATGGAGTGCTGGGAAAACAGATGATCAGCTATTTTCCTTCCTTTCTTGTGGGAAAAACTTGCACTGCATATTTCTGGAATGCCAGGAGTGGCTGTTGCTGTAATAGAGAAATAACAGCTTTGTCCTTCCTGTCAGAGATGGAAGACAAACAAACAAGACATGGGTTTTTTTTTTTTTTCCCCCAGTGAAAAGATTTTAATATTTTCCTGTGTGGTCCATCTTGGCCAAATGTCAGTTCTGGGAATTCTGTTTTACCTGCCCGAGCGTGTGGAGGTTCCCTTGTTCTGCTGATGCTGTTGGTGCTGCAGTGTGGTGGTATCCCAGGGCAGGGTGATGAAGGACCTACGAGGAAAATGGTCCAAAAAGCTGTGGATGTGCAGCACGTGGGTGATGCTGAACCCAGAGCGCTCTGATTGATGCCTGCCTTTCTCAGGGAGTCACCAAGATTTAGGCCTAATGGCAAATGGGGTGAGGACCATCAGGTTACTCATCTGGGCTTCAGTCCTCCTACTGTTAACTGCCAGGAGACACTGGGTTTTGGTTCCCCATGTACTTCTATACAGCAAAGGAAGCAGAGTTATAAAGGGAATTAAGGAACCTGTGTACATGAAATGGTTATCTCTTGTAACCGAACCTCCGGTCTAGGTCACCACTGGTGTTGGTTGGGAGCTCTGAATAATTATCACTGCTCAGAAATTATTATTTTTACAGTGCCATAAGCTTGCGGAGAGACATTCTGTGCTCTGAAGTATTTTCCTTCCAAGAATGTGTGTAGTGAGATCCCGGCTATGCAGATCAGGAATTTGCTTAATGGGGTGGGTTTTCCATCAGTGAGTGCAGTTTTTAATGTGAAGGAATACCTGGGCAAGTGACAGGCTGTGCAGATGTTCCCTGGAGGAGTGATCCAGTACTTGTGCTGAAGGTTTGGTGGGTGGGCTCTTCCTGCTGCTAGAACCTGGGGTACCAGCTTACTACTTGTGAAGTGTGCAGTGCATTTGCTTTGGTTTTATTCTTCTTTCCATGACTTCCATTGAAGCATTTATCTATTTCGAAGAGAAGAGCTCTTTGTTCCAGGTGTAGCATTCACTAGGGATATGAATCCCTGTTCTTGGATAGTAACTCACAGTTACTTACAGTATAAAGAATGAATTGTCAGCTACTGGTGAAATTGAGATTCTCTCCTCCTGCTCCATCTGTGAGTTCTGTCACTAGACAGCAGTAGCGAGTGCTGCAGCAGACATCCCTAATTGGAATGTGGTCTCTAGATTGTGGATGATTTACTGCCATCCACTCAGGCAACCTTCTTATTTGTCTGAGCAAGGTCCAGACTCTTTGCAGCCCGTGTTGTGCCATTTAGTACTTAATGGCAATGTAAAAAGCATGAGAATAAATCCCTGTGGTGTGTGGCTGTAATGTGGGATAGAAAGGAGATGCACTATTCATGAGGCAGGAACAGAGGAATGCTGTTGGATCAGATGAGAATGATGAAGTGAACGGTCTACAGCTTGCTTAAACATTGATTTGAAAAATAATTTTGAGATAAATACATACTATATTTAATTTTTATTTGCTTTTAGACCTCTGTAATTTTTATAATATAATTAAGAAATGGGTTGAGAAACTTGGGTCTGTCTACATAAGTCTGTAAAGCAGATAGCTCACTTGGAAGTTCCCAGAAAGTTTATATATCTACCGCTGTTCCTCAGTTACGTGGAGAGGAGTTTAAGATTTACCACTGTCGTGGTCCTTATTTAGGATTATGAGGAGGACACCTTTTGCCAGGGACCAGGATTCCAGCTGTTTTCAGGCTCTGAGGCTCAGCAGGCCAGGGGGTGTCCACCTGCAGAATTTCACCTGGCTTGGTGATGCTCACTCCTCTCTCAGAGCAAAGCAGGAAAGGATGCTGGACGACGTATTTTGAGGCTAGGGGGACTTAACATAACTTGGAGAATGCCCACCCTTGTAATAGCTGTGCCAGCTCCTGCAATCAGGTGAATTTGTGACAGTCTTGCTTTCATGGGACAGAAATGAAACGGAATGTTTCAGTCCTCATAGCTACAGGGATGTGCTTGTAAATGTGAATGGTGGCTTGGCCCCCAAAAGGCAGGGAAAAATCCAGCATGGGTTGTTGTAATTCAGATGCCTAATTTCTGTGCTTAATCATCATTTTGGGGGCCTGAGTCACAGTTTTTAAGTGCTAGGGATTGCTATAGTGAGAATTACATATCAGCCTATAATTAGATGCATTTTTTAATTAAGGAAACTGCAACAGTGAAGGGAATAAGAGAAACAAAACCAATCTGGGCATTCCCTCATAGGTCATATTATTGAACATTTTGTCCTGGCAGCCAGCAAGCATCTAGCACAAACGCACTTGCTGAGCCTTGTGGACAAATGCTGAGCATCTCCAGCTGGATGAAGCAGTAAAAATGCACATGAGATAGTTATTCTTCCTATCCTTTTTAGGCCATTGCCTTTAAGTGTATCCAGAAGGGAATGGCAGAGTGTGCTCTTCGAGCTTTCTGACCCACAAATGGTAATGACAGCAAGGAACTTAACCTATCAATAGAGAAATTGTGTTTTGATAGATCTGTTTAGACAACAGAACAAGTGGAAAACACTTGTTGAGGGTAGTTCAGTAAATGCTAATGGGTCCAGCATCTGAGAACACGTTTATTTTTGCCTTGGGTCTTTGATGCTTTCTCTCGCTTAGAAAACCAAACAAACTGTTTTGTGTTTCACTTGTCTAACAGGCCATTGCTACTGAAAGTCTTGTACTAAGAGGGTTGGGTTTGTTGTTTTGCCCCACCTAATCTGTGAAAAATGTTGAATTGGTTTTACAAATTTAGTACAAATTCAGTTTTCTCATCTGCTGCAGAGCAGCAGATCTGCATCACAGAGAAAAGCAAAGTTCCCTCTGCTGCTGTGGAGGGAATGGGGCTGGGGTTCCAGTGGGGAGTGGGCTCTCCTCTCTGGGCATAACCAGGAGGACATGTGCAGTGAGCTGCCACTTGAAATCAGGGGTCAACCTAGGTGAATATGAGCTTACTCAGCACTTTAATCAGTCCTTTCCCAAAGAACTTTTAGCTTCATCCTTTGGTTTCAGGAGGTGTCTCCAGTGGCTCTGCAGTCTGTCTGGTGAGAATCTTACTCCTTTTCATCGAAGATCAATAACTTGTTTTGCCTTAGAGAAATTAAGAATAAACCCCAAAGTCTGGAGAAGTAAGTTGTTTCCACTCATGAATTGCTGCCAGTGTAGAGGTATTTCTCAAAAACCTGGATAACTGCTAAGAACAGACTACCTTTAAACAAATTTAAGGAAGAAGTAGCCAGGCATTGTGATTTCATCATCACCTTTTTGGGTCTAAAGTGAATGGGCTGAATGTATTGCAGAGGAAGATCTCGCAAAACACACTGGACGAGTGATTGAGCACATAAACATGATTTTTAAAGTATTTTTAAACCAACTTTCAGGCAATATTCCTGTCTTAAGATGCCTTGTTGCAGGACTAAGTAGGGTGAATGATTTATTTAGTGAATTTTTACTTTTATCCTCGTACTGAGTAGATATCTTGGATAAATTTCTTGAAGGATGTTTAGGATTTTTGCTTGCTCTTTTTAGCAGCAGCTTTTAAATGTCGATACTGTAAAAGACCATAAACCTTCAGAAAGTTAATTCACAGTGAAAAGCACTCTGGGCCCTCTGGGCTTCTGCTTTGCCTGAGCAAGCTGATACACCTCCTCTGAAAAGAGGAGTGGGCGAGGCACCCTTGGGATTTCTGCCCTCACACCCCTCCCCGCCTGGAGGTGGTGGCTGTGCCTGCTGTCCCTTGGGAATTGACAGGTGAATCACAGGCGTGCCAGCTCCGGAATAACTTGTGCCCTGGTGTTTTGGAAAAGGATTGCCTTAATGCTTTGGATCATTTCCAGAGCTACCTCAGCTGTCACCAGCAACTCTTCCCACTTCAAAGGGTAATATGTTATATAAATAGTGCTGCAAGTGAGGCTCTGGCTGTGTCCCAGATCCCTCAGCTGCTTCCGTGCCCGGTGACAGGACTGGAGCGAGAGGCAGCAGGTGCTGCCCCAGTGCCCAGCCTGGGCAGGGCAGAGGGCACAGCTCTGCCAGCACTTGGTCTTGTCCTGGTTCCTGGCTGCTCTCAGGAGCAGGGTGCCTTCATATATTCTGATTCTTACCTAAAAGCTGAGTCTTCTCTTGGGAGAGGTGTCAGAACGCTCTTGTTGGCTGAAAGGAAAGGACTGCAGAACGGAGTGCTCCAGAAGGAAGGAAAATGCTCCTGGAGGGCAGGAGGGAAGGTGGTGAGCTGGAGAAGCCTTGGAGGTTGGAAGGGAGGTGGAAGATTGCTAGGGCTTAACACAATAGAGACAAGGAGTTTGCAGCAGCAGGGGCACTGAAGAAGAAGAAACATAAAAAGCAGAGAATAAAATAAAAATACATTGATGTGAAGCGGAATAGCAGAGAAAGGCCATAGTTAGGAAATTTGAGAACAAGTATGTGCCTAAATCAGAAAAGCAATCAATTAAGGGTAAAACATTCAGTGAAGTGGACAATTTAAGGACCGCTCAGTTGGTTAAGCAAGATAACCCAAGGAAGTAACAATTAATTAAAACAGCATGAGGTAAATTATAATTTCAGTGAAGGAGCTTGAGTATCAGATGGAAGCAGATCACTTGAGTAAATTGAGGGTCCAGTTTCAATGGCCAGAGGTATAAGAGAGGGTATGAAACCATAATAGGAGAGGGCATTTTCATGCCCCAAGACAGGAGAAGCGTTTTGCTCTAGAGATGACTGTTGAAGTGGTGAGATTTGGAAATGAAGTGATGAAATATGTGGAGTACAGCCCACTCACTGCAGCTATCTCTGGTACCTGTCCTACTTAAGAGCTGTGGTAGGGAAAATGTCCATATGGTTAGCAAAAAGATAGGAAAACAACATTTGTTGCTCTGTTTTTTTCATTCTCTGATTGCATTTTGCCAGCTAGACAGTCCATAGGCTTGACATCTAGTGAACTTTGTTTGCTGAGGGTTAGACTGCCCTTTGGGGCACCAGCAGGTCAGGCTGAGGGATGATGACTTTCAACAGTCAATTCTTTGACTTCTCATATCCCAAAATGGGGTTGGTTACTATGGTTTTGGGGTGAGACTTCAGAACAAAGGCATGCTTTGTTCTGTCTGGATGCCATCCATAGCATTTCTGACGAGATGACTTCTCACTGTATGTTCTGGTGGGATCATACACATTGTTGGCATTAAATGGATGCATACATAATGTGTATTTAGAAAGAACTCCAAGCTTCACTGTTCACTGTTCTGGAGATATTCAGCTACTTCAGAACTCCTTGGCCACATGCACTTGGCCAGTTTTGGTTCCAAGCTTTGGAGCAGCTCTGGGAAGGTGAGGGATTTGTGGGGGAGGACATGGAGCTTCTACTCTTCTGGTTGTCAAATGCCAGCATCTCCTCCAGAACGATCTGGCTGTGAGGGAGGCAGAGTGCAGAGCAGTGAAATTCTGGGTCTCGGGTGTTGTCTTTCTCTCTCTCCTCTGCAGCATTTCCATCACATAGCTTCTGCCCCAAACATGCCTGCTTCCCAGTGGTTGTAGGAACCCTGTGGGGATCTGCAGGAGATGTGTGGGAGTTGTGCAGCATAGGCCAGCTGATAAGGCACTTTTATTGTAGTGCATAAAAACACAGAATTGTCTTTAGCAGGACTAATTACCACATCAGGTCCTTTTAGTTTAGTTTCTTATCTCTGTCAAGGGTTGGCACCAAATGCTGCAGACAAAGTCATGCAAAAAATGTAGTAGTAGTAGTATGATCTCCCAAATAAATCGGTGTCTCGGGTTCTTAGCATTTTGAGGCTTCATTTAGCCTCCACTAACTTAGTTTAACACCTCATTCCAAATTACTGTTGTTACTTACAACAACCTTCCATGTTCTTGGTGCTTATATAAACAATCAATTCCTTCTTAACCTTCATTATGCTTAATTAAGGAAGTGCAGGTGTTCTTGGAATGGTTAGTTCTTAAATATATTTGTCTTATGCTTAGATGGCTGCTTAATCACTTTAAAAAAATGAGTTTCTTCTTCGGCTCATACACCCTTTTTGTACTAGTTTGCTTTTTTATCTGGTTGGTGTTTAGACTGTGACATTGTACCAGAAAACAAAAGGTCACCATGCTGTTGAAAACAAAATAGCTCATCTTCAACCCTGTAGTAAACAGTTTAATTTCTGTGGAAACTGAATTATTGCTCTCTAAAATTTTTCAGTTGTTGCTTCTGAACTGATCCTTTTTTTTTTTTCTAAATAATTCACCGCGTAAGTTTCTTGAAATGAGTAGTATAGACCAACTGGCCATGAGTCACTCGAGCTCTGTAACTTGTCATGCATTCTTGAGCTGCAAGGTGAATTTTCAAGAAGAGTTTGAGACCTAAAAAGGTGGCAGTTGGACTGCCCAGTTGGTGGATGCTGTCAAATCAGCTGTATCAGGCCTGGGAGCTGAGGCTCGGTCCAGAAAAATGTTTGTTGGGTTAATGTGTGTGTAGTACACATCCTGTAGGTATGGACGTGGGAGTCTGCTGAGCAGGTCAGGAGACTGACATGTCATCTCCTGGTAGGGCACATTTTTAATTTTTGCTCAGTAGCAGGAAGGAAAACCACAGATTCAGTCAGCTCATTGTGGAGTAAGTCCAGTGCTGCCCCAAGATGCTGGGGACAAAGGGGTCAGAAAGAGACAATGTCCTGGGTGGTCATCTCTTGGGGCTGTGGGATTCTTGTTTCCATCACGGAGTTTCCATGATGTTCCTAAAGGATTATCAGCTACTTCCAGTGCAAACTGACGAGTTCAAGATCAATCAATAAATCAGAGAATCTGCCACCTTCCTTCCTCACTGCTCTCAGGATCCCGAATGCAGTGTTTCAGGGGCCAGTGGTAAATGATCCCTGGCACACTCCAGAAGTCTCCCAGGTTGCTTGCATCGCTCTGTGTTGCCCTTCCTGTGGGTGTCAGGGGGACAGATACAAGTCTCCTAGTGGAGCCAGAGTTTGTGATCCAGGGATTCCTTGAGTCTTTTAAAGGAGGTTTCTGTTCCCAGCACTGTGCCTCATTCTTTGGGAATTGAGGATGTGGGTTCCTGGGTGAAAGTAAACTCAGGCTGGATACACTAGCCTGAGAGACTGCATGGCTATGAGTTTTATGTCTTGTTGGAAAGAGCTGGTTTATAAATTCCTCCCCCAGATCTTTTTTAGAACCTAGCTCAAGTATTTTTAATATTTAGATTTCTTTGGATTATGGGTAGTCTGTGAAAACTGGAGCATGGCAGCTAATTTAACTTAGGAATTCGACACTACTTCAACCAAAATAGTTTCTGTGATATGTGTGGCTGTATATGTCAAACTCTTCAGGCTTGGCTTTTATGTAGAATTTCATAGTGTTGCAATATATATAACTCTTGCAGGCATTTCCAGGTGGCATGTTTTGCTTTGTTGAAGTATGCTAGGCAGCTCCCTAAACAGCAACGGGTCTCCTGTTTACTACCTTTACTCTAAGGGATCCTGTCACTGGGTTCTCTCAGAATAAAGTCTATAAAGGATGGGAAACTCAGAAAGAGGAGGGGAAAGTAAAACTCCAGACTTGATTTCTGCCAGGAACATTTCCTGTAGCTGTTCTGCAGCACTTGGAAGCCCAGGGTTTCCCAGACCCACCCACCCACTCCTGCCTGTGCAGGGGAGATGTGATTGTGTATCTGGGGGCAGGTCTGACAGATGGCAGAGGCTGCAGAGGTGGATGGAAAAGAAAACATCTCGGCAAGATGGGTAGGAGTCATAGCATGTCGTAATCTCTGTGGTTTGAGTTTGACAGGCTTTTAGGAATTCTAATCTCACATGGAGTGTTAGCTTGTTAAAGGCCACCAGCTTGGGCAGAGGGGGATGTTGGATAAATTACATTTCCTGCCAGGACTTCAGGCTTATAAGAGCTTAGTACATAAATCATGTTTATCCCCTAGGAAGCTGTTTGATTGCTCTGGGTAATGGGGTTTGTGCATTCCTGATTTATTCCCAGCAGCACAGAGCATAGCACAGCGAAGTGCTTAGATTAGGATAGACTCAAACATGCTTCCTGTCTTGTGCTCACCTCTTCTTTTTCACTGCCAGCTCTGTTTTCTGCTTCTTCTCCCTGTGCCTGTGCAGGAAACCTCCCCACCCCAGAGCCACTAAACATTGTGGCGTGTTGTGAAACTCCCCGTTTGTAGTGTGCTGCCAAATACCATTTGCTAAATGGTATTGGCAAAACAGCATGCAGTGGGTTGGAATTTGTAAATATGTGATGACCTCGATGGCTGGAGCTGTTTGGATTATATAATATATAATTACTATATAATACATAATATATAAGGACTGTTTCAGAGCCCTGGCAAGCTGTAGTGGTGCCTGTGAACTTCTGGGACCTTTGGAAGTGTAAGTTTTGGAAACTGCTTTCAGCGCCACGTGAATATTTGTACTGAAAGCCGGGTTTATGCTCCTTGGTTACACTGGAAAATTCTTTCTTGTGGTTTGGGGGAAGTTCTGCCATGTCTTTTTAGGGTCTGGAATAGCTCAGACGATAAGCCTCAGAATGTCCTTTGGAAGCAGCTGTTAAGTAATAGGAATGTGGATTACGTGTTTAGATGAAAAAGGAGATCTTCGATCCCCACTGCTTAAGTCTGACCCTGGGAATTCCCAGTGTTTTGTGCACCCTGGAGTCCAGGTGGATGTTTGTGGTGAGCAGTGCATTGGAGCTGTGACTGTCCAGAGGGACTTGGCTCGGGTTAGGTTGCCAGTGAAGGAGTGGAGTGACTCAGAAATGAGATGATGTGGGAGGAAACTTGGAAAATATCTCCTGGACTCTTCCCCACCTCCTGTTAGAGACTCCTGAGGTTTCTTTGCCATAGTGAGCATTGGACAGAGGGGAGGTTTGAGAATGCTTTAAGTAATCACAAGAGGCATTTTACAGAGAGTTGTTAGTAAGCTGGCAGCACTGTTGAGACCAAATGGCAAAATACTACTTCTGCTCCAGCATTTTGTCCTTTCTAATGTGTTGCTGGCGGGAGTAAGGCAGTGTTTGTTACTGAGATATGGTCAGAAAGAAAAAAAGAAATCACTTTCCTGAGTGCAAAATGGAGCTTTGACCATCTCAAATCAATTAATGCAACACACAGCTGTCACTCAGCCACTGGGAATGGAAGTAGGGGAGTAGCAAAAAGAAATTCTGTGATCCAGCATTTGCTTCTGCTTTTGCTTCATCGTAACAGAGTCCCTGATGATCATCAATAAACTAGATTTTTGGGTTTCACTGGGCCTACAGGAGAGAAGGGTGTGAGGACAAACAGGGTATATGGCCTCTTGTTCTTGGAACAAGTGTCTGGAGGTGATTTGTGAAAGCATCTCAGCTGATCTTCCCTGTAAGAACAGACTCATTTCACTGCAGAGCTGGTGAGATCTTACCTCCTTTCAGTAAGTCTGTAAAGAGGCAAAAAGAATGCAACTATAATGGAGTTCAATATGAGTGCAAGATGACTACCATGTAACTTTTTCCTGTGGCTTCACCAAAAGAGACTTAAAAAACTTGGAATTGGAGTTTCTAATAAAAAGCGGTTCCACTTTGGATATGTCTTTCCTTTATTTTAATCCACTTAGTGCCTTTAGCAAAGTGTTTGCATTAGTAAAGCTGATTTTATAGCACCTAGCACTCAGGCAAGGTTTAAAACACAGTAGCAAAATTTAAAAAATTAAGCTTTTAGCTGCAAACAGAGGAATTGCAAGTTCAAGGTGTGTTTCAGATAAATGGCTCTGTTTTAACCTGTGATAATTTTACCGTTCTTGTTTACCTGTTAGAAGCCATCTGTCAGCACTCAGAAGGACCACTGAGCTCAGCTCAGAAATATCCCTGGATCCCTGGCCAGCGGGGATCAGCTGTTTCCAGAAGTGATGTTCCTGCTTGCAGCAGCTCGGGCTGTAAGTGAAGTCCAGTGTCAGTGCTTGGTGGTGCATTAAATCCTGGCTTTCATCCAAAATCAGACTATTACAGCTTAAGTGCTGTATAATTCTGGGTGTACAGAAGCAACAAATAGCACACTGTTTTGTCAGTGTCCATTTCAAGGAAGCTAAAGCAAGGCATTATGTGGCATTTATGGATTATTTTCGCCTTTTCGGACAGTAGGAAATGGGATATAACTGGAATCTCAAATCATAACCCACTCACTTTAAGAAATGTCTCTCACTGGCAGATTTCATCCAAATGAAACAGAATAACAGAAGTCTTAAGGGTGGTGAGTTCCTACCAGTTTAATGAAAAACTGGATAAAAGAGAGAGGTCAAGCCCAAGGTTTCCTGTTTTGTTTGGCCTCCTCCTTGGCCAGTCAGCTCGTCCTGCTGGCTGGTGGGCATCAGATGGATGCTTCCCAACCAGGCAAAACTCATTCCACCGCCGAAACAATTGACAGTTGTGAGATGTGGGAGCAGTTTCTGAGAAATGAGAGGAACACGTTTCCCTGCAAAACTGGGCTGCCTTCAGTCTGTTCCTTCAGATTTATTCATCCATCTTTGATGGGTTAAAACTTTTCTCCAGATGTGCACCTTCATACCCCTTTGAAAATGTACTGGTTTCTCATGCCTTTTCCTGTGATATTTTTACATATTCTTGTCTCTGTCACATGTATAGGCAATGGCTGCCGGGTCACTTGCAGTTTTTGAATCACAAACCACTTGGAGTGACGAGTGCAAGAGTATTCCTTTCCTCTTCATTTCTGTTGTCTCAGCTTTTAGGAAATCATTGTAACGAAGGAATTTTTTTTCCTCTCTGTCTAGTTCACCTTCTATCAAGGGGCAGGACTGAACTGATCAAATTAGTGAAAAGCACTCTATGGACTTTTTTGGATTGGAGCACAGGGGCACTTTTGCAAGGAGCATTACTTACAGGGCTTTTATCTGGGTTGCAGAAGCAGGTGGAGAAGGCACTGTGGTGCGATAATTGACTGCTTAGGTCCAGGTGGGACCTATCAACACTTTAGACAGTGCAAGCTCAAATGTAATATTAGAGCTGCTCAATTAATTTTTAGTCTATCTCCTTCTCCTGAAGGAAAACAGCCACCCTGTGCCCTTGTTGAGGCCAAATATTTCCCTGTGCTTGTGGTGGCACAAAGCAAGCAGCAATTCCATTGGAAGGAAGGAAGGAAGGAAGTGGTGAGAACAACTGATTTTTCCCTCCTGCAGCAGCGCCTCATGTAGTGTAACTTTGTGTCTCAGCTGATGGTTCTGCTGTTTTGCAAGACAGCCGTTGATTAATTTCACCTCGTATCTGTGAAAACTGCTCTCCTCCCGCCAGGTTTATAAGATTAACAAAAAAAAAGAGACAGCAGATGTAGCAATTAATCTCCTCCCCTGCCCCGCTCCCCTTTGCCTCTGAATTCTGTGACAAAATCAGCCGTCAGTGCAGCTGTTGTGGTTCCCCTTCCTGGCTCCGTGAGGGAGGTGTGAGCAGGGATGAAGAACCATCAGATGGGGCTGCTGGCAAACTGGACCCTCCCATGGGATGCTGTGGACCAGCAGAAGAGCTGCAGGCCCTCTCTCAGATCCGTGACAGGTTTATTAATGAGGCACTCAGTGGGAACTGGAAGGAGGTGTATTAGGGGATGGGAAAGAGTAGGGATATATATCTCATCTAATCAATAGGGCTTGTACGGAGAGCTGGTCTTAGCTCTTCAGTCTACCCTGGCTAAGAAAAGATTCATTAATATAAAACACTCCCTCGATCTCCACTAAGTTATTTGGGGGTTTCTTTGTGCTTTTTGCTCAGACCAGACTTCCAGAGGAGGTGTGAGTTGCAGAATTTCACTGGAAAATTTTAATTTTGTTATACAGTTTTGTAACAAATGGCTCCAGCTGATCTTGGATTAACTTATATTTTTTGAAAGATAGAAAAATATGCAGAATTATTTTCTTTGCACTTGAGAGAAATAATTTTCCAAAATCTGCAAATTGGTTTGCAGACAGCCAGAAAAATTTCCACTGTCAAATCTCATATTTGGAACAGTATTCCATGCCTGTTTTACACTCTTTTGCAAAGGTGATTCAATGAGAGATTTCAAATTTCCTGTGATTTGTTTTTCACAGGTCTGTGATGAAGGCTTTACTTGGGCATCAGCAGGAGGGCGATGTGAAGCCTTTCCTCGATGGCTGTAGATAAAGCCACTGGTGGGGCTGGAATGGGAATGGCTGCTCTGGCTGGCACGTTGCTGTGTCCTGCTCAGAGGGAGATAAACCAGCTCTGCAGCGGCCATCCCAGAATGACAGACCTGCAGGGTGGGAGGGGCCTCAGGTGATCACCCGTTCCAGCCTTTTGTGGGAGTCAAACCTAGATGGGAATGTGCAGCAGCTTGTGCTCTTGTGTCTTGAGGATCTCCAGCCTTGTGGACTCTACCACGTTCTGAGGGAAGCTGTTGCTGGGAACTTACTGTTACTTCAGTTCAAGTGAGTCTGAAAAATAATACTCACACATTTGCAGAGAATTATGAACTTATGGAAAAATCAATTTTTGATAGGGAAAAATAATTTTAAAAATTTTCAAATACCAATGCTTAGAGATGAAAAGTAGCAATAAAACTTCAATATGTTAAATACTTTATAATAGTTTTTAGTACTTTAATAGAGAATTTTCAGGATAACCTTCAACCACCTCACCAACTCTCCAATTTCTACTCAGGCTGAGTAGTATTTTTGGGAAACAAAAGAGTAAGAGGATATGGAGTTTCAGCAGGGACACTAACAAGTGTAGCCACTCTATCTCTCTATATCCATCACACGGGGACGACTCGAGCTGCCCTTCAGGTAGGAAGCAGGCTCTAATACTGCTGGGAATGTAGCACAAGGGCATCCAGTAACTGAACCAAAATTTCCGTAAGTAAGTATGGAACTGTGGGGTTTTAGGAGGCCTGCTCTTCATATATAATGTTTGGTACTGAATATTTATGTACCTTGGATCAGATTTTCAAAGGACCTTATCTGATTTCTGTATGTGTTGGAGACCAGTTTTTTACCCATTAAAGTGGGCTGTACAGGATGAAGTTTCTTTTGCTGAATCTTGTTTCTGTGTCAGTCTGAACGAAAATTCAGATTTTTTTTTTTTCTGTCTGTTTCTAAGATTTTCTGAAATAAAAGCAGGTTTTCTGGCTCTTCTGTAAGCAAAAGGGAATGCCACGGTTCACCTGCTGGCTGGGAAGCGTGGCTTTGGAGTGCCTGAGAGGAGCAGGAGCAGCGATGTGAGGGCTGATGCCTAACAAGGGTGTGACAATGTGGGGACGCAGTCTGCAGTCGGTGAGAGTGGGGCTGCGCGAGCCTCGGGCGCCCGGCACTGCAGCTGTGCAGAACGGGCGCCCGGCACTGCAGCTGTGCAGAACGGGCGCCCGGCACTGCAGCTGTGCAGAACGGGCGCCCGGCACTGCAGCTGTGCAGAACGGGCGCCCGGCACTGCAGGCGCCCGGCACTGCAGCTGTGCAGAACAGGCGCCCGGCACTGCAGCTGTGCAGAACAGGCGCCCGGCACTGCATGCGCCCAGCACTGCAGGCGCCCGGCACTGCAGCTGTGCAGAACAGGCGCCCGGCACTGCAGGCGCCAGCCAGGGCTGCTGGCCAGCCCCAGCCCCAGCCCGGGGGCACACAGGTGCAAGGCGTGTCCCATGAGGGGCGGGGAAGGCGGTGCTGGAGAACCAGAGAGGGCGGACGCTTGAAGCCTTCTGAAGCCGTGGGGTGCTGTTCTGCGTGTCGTGGCTGTCTCGCCTGAGACATGACAGGGCTCCAATTAATACCACTTACTCTTTTGTTCCCTTCTCTAGGAAGCTGCTGGAAGATTGCTGTGACCCTGGGCAGCTCTTTGTTATGACAAAGATGAATTCCCCCATGGGAAAGAACCTCTGGTTTGATGGGGAATTTTTATATTCTGTCACAATTGACAATGCAACTTACTCTCTCTTCCCACAGGTTAGTAACCATGTTTTATTTTCATTTGAAGTATTAAAATACTGAATGGTAACATGATGCAAATGAGTATAAATAGGCTGAAGGGTCATCAAGAAATTGTATCTTCATTTCTCAGTACCAAAGAGCATCTGCATTTTACTTCCCTATTCTGAAAATTTTGCTTGTATGAATGTAATACTGCCCTGGCTGCTTTTTGGAATGTACACAAGGGATGAAATTGGGTCACCTGTCCTGATTTTTAAAGTGTTTAGTTCTGGCTATTTTAAGAAGGTGGTTTCTGCATTTCCATCAGGGATTGCAGTCACTGTGAGCCTGATCTCTCACCTACAATGGCTTCAGTTCAGATCTGTGCAGCCAGGACGGGACAGTGCTTTGTGTGAAGAAGTCCCAAGTTACTTCCAAGTTAATGCAGTTCACTGATGGCAAACAATGTAAGCCCAGGAGAAGCCAGCAGTTTGACTTTGTTGATTCTTGCTGTGTTTTTGAATGTTGGAAGTGGATGGTTATTAATGTCTATCAAAGGTGCTTTGGGTTAAGTGCAGGGTTTGTGAGAGCTGGCAATTTGTAATACTGATCTAGGCTGCTTTTTGTATTTTTAATTAATACAGGAACTGATACTAAATAGTGGGTTTGTTATATTGAATTTTGTATGCTGAATACAAGTATTTTATGTGGCTACACACTTAGAGAAAGCCAAACTATGGATTTACCTGCTACTTTAATCTGTCAAATTCAAGGTATAGGGATTTATTCAGCCTCCCAGTGTTGAGTCATTCACACAGGGCTTCTCATTTGTTGCTGTTACAGTTAAATGTGTAGCAGAGTTCTTACTTGTTAACTTCATCCTGCAAATAAAACATCAAAGAGGCTTTGGGGGGGGGGGGGTTTGAAGTAGTTCTTAGATCTCAGAACCAGAGTTATCACTTTGAATGAGTTGAGTCTAATGGAGAAGGAGGGGAAGCTGCAGTGTGGGGCAGAGGAGATGGAAGCAGCCGCTGTCTGTGTTGACATGATCCAGAGCAGCTGTTACAGCTGTGTCTGCTTCAGGATGCCAGCTCCTCTACCTTGTCACTTGTCCCTGTTGCCATGGGCTGGGTGAGGGAGCCCTGCCTCCCTCAGCCTTCTCCTGGCTTCTGTGTCCCAGCAAGCTCAGCAAACCAGCAGACGTGGGAACCTGCCTGGCAAGTGGGTTTTTCCTGCAGTACCGCTGGAAAGGGGTTTCCCAGCTGCACTGAACTTCTGGGGACTGATAGAAAGCTTCCTATGTGTTGCAGAGCAGTGGCTGTAAGCTCTGTTTATGATGATTAGTGTGATCTGTTGCTGCTATATTGCGCTGTTCATTGGAGAGCACCGGAATCCTTGGCAGAGCTGTGAACTTCGTACCACAAAGATACTGGCAGCAGGTGCTCAGAGTGTGTGTGTGTCTTTTCCAGGGTTTCAGGAAAGCCCCACCTGGGCTGGCAGAGGGAAGGCACTGTTTTGTGATGGATTTAGGGGGTTTTTTTTATTAAAACCTAGCACTCTGCTTGGCCACAGCAAAGAGCAGCTTGCTGGATGGGCTCCTGCACAGAGGTTAGAGAACGTCTCCAGCCAAGCAGCTCGGCCAGGCTGTCTCGGGCGATTTCTGTGGATTTCGTCTGCAATAACGCACACGCCCACGGGCTTTGTCTCAGTCCGTGCAAACACACAAACAGATGCCGACCTTTCCAGGAGTAACAGAGACAGGGAAGGAGTGGATCTGCCTGCAAAGTGTCCGTTTGGCCCGCAGGCAGAGAGAGCTTCGGCCGCCCTGACAGCCTTTGTGTTTCAGATCCGAAGGGGCTGAGCATCCCTCACTCTGCCCTGGGTCATACACGAGCTCATGTTTCTGCTCGTTGGCTGCGCAGCTGAACTGCTCTCCCTGAAGTGTCGTTTTTACGGTACCTACAGGTCACAACTACAAATGTGCTGTGGGATTGCAAAGTACAGAGCAAAAAGGCTGAACTCGAAGAGGAAGTGGGAAGCACAAGCGAAGAGGGACACAGAGGCCCTGGGAATTTTATGGGCTTTTTTGTCAATGTTCATCTGCTTTATGGCGACATAAACTTGCTGCTTTAGAAGCAGAACTGTTGCAAGCAAAAGGATAATTAAAGGAAATGGCACAGATGAGAAGCTACAGGGACACCAGATTTGTGATGGCTATAAGTGACTTCAGGGCATATGAGCTGCTTGGCTGGGGGTGCAACAGTAGAAATAAGGGTGGGTTCTAGTCTGCCCAAAGGCAACATGGTTAGGTTTGCTTTTTTTGTTTTATTGTAGCTTTATATATCTGGTAAGATACTAAAAGGAGATTGTTCCTCCATGCAGAGGTTTTTCTGGCAGTAAACTTGTTTATATACCAAGATTTCCACCTACAGGTGCAGTGAAACCTTTGCTTCTTGAGAAAGCTTTATCCTTTGTATGTTGTCCACCTGTTGGCCTTTCATTTTATTTATGAATTTTGTTATTAAAATTCATCTTATTTGGTTTAAAGATGTTTTACTGTATGTGTGACTATATATTTGAATTATTCAGTGATGAGCACATGGCATTAATTTTCGCTCTGCAGTAGTTGGCTTTTTTGGTAAAATACTTCTTAAAATAGGCTTAATAGCTGTACTGGCTTATTTGAGGCTTAGGTTTGGGTCCATTTCGGACCTGGCTCTTACCACCTGGCAGAAGAATGAGTAGGAATTTATGGAATGCTACGTACTCCTATTTTTTTGTGTTACTATTTGGTTTCTTGATGTTCTTCATGTAAATTTCACTGGTCTATAGCAGGATACCAGATCATGTTCAGAAGATATTTATTGTGTAGCAGAGATGCAGCCCCCCCTTCTCCCACATATTCCTGAACACAGATGGAATTGTGGCTTAGTGGAGTCTGCAGGCTTGGACAAAGTCAGGGAAGGTTGTGCCACTGCTGGAGAAGTTCATGGAGAACTGTCTCACTGGGAAGGGACCCCACGGTCTCACAGGGGAAGGACTCCTCTCCCTGGGGCAGTGCAAGAACAACCTGGGTGCTGAACTGACCAAACCCCCACACCCTGTCCCCTGTGCTGTTGCTGGGAAGAAGGGAGGAGCTGGGGGAAGAAAAGGTGTTTTTAGGGGCTTATTTTACTTCTCATTATCCTCCTCTGGTTTTGTTAGTAATGAACTGACTTTGTACCTCTAAGCTGAGCCTGCTCTGTTCCCTGTCCTTATCTCAACTCATGAATCCTTCATTTAATTTTTTTCTCTCCTCTGCCCAGCTGTGGCAGGGGAGGGTGAGCGAGTGGCTCTTGTGGGTGCCTGGTGTTTGGCCAGTGTCAAACCACGACAACGAGGCAGTGCTGCAGCAAAACACAAGGCACCATCAGCTCATGGTGGCATCACGGTGAAACCTGTGCCTAGACATTGTCTGGAGGGGATGCTCAGGGCTCACTGCCCTCTTGCCTCTGCCCTACGGCTGCCAGCTCTGCCAGCACCATGGAATGGTTTGGGTTGGAAGGGACCTTAACCATCACCTCATGCCACATGGGCAGGGACACCTCCCACCAGACCTGGTCGTTCAGAGCCCCATCCAGCCTG
This sequence comes from Promerops cafer, assembly GCA_013398275.1. NCBI lineage: Eukaryota > Metazoa > Chordata > Aves > Passeriformes > Nectariniidae > Promerops > Promerops cafer. The sequence continues at coordinate 169,273 of VZSE01010145.1, read as the reverse complement.
GCCTTGAACACGGCCAGGGGTGGGGCATCCACAGCTTCTCTGAGTATCCTGTTCCAGGCTCCATTTCTTTTAAACATCTAATCTAAGTCTACCATCTTTCAGGTTTTTCAGAAATATTTATGTAATAATTTTTACAGCTTCTTCATGGAAATTCCACCACCCATTAGGCTGTCCAATCTCGTAGGTTGCTGCCCTTATGCACAGAATATATTTCCTGACGTGTAACTTGAAATTCCCCCCGGCTATAAATTAAGAGATGTTTTTTTCTTATCTTATCCACATATGACTGCTATCATGTCTCCCCACACTCTTTTTCTCTAGGCTGAACAACCACAAGTCTTTTACTTAAATAGTTGGGGTTTTTTTAAACTTCCGAACGTTTTTGTTTTTCTAATGGTCTGTAAGGAAAATATGTGCCAGTTAACTGTGTGGTGCCCTCAGAAATATATTCTCAGATCTGTCCTTTGTAATGGTACAACACATCAGTACCAAATACTCCAAAGCAGAGCCTAATGTCACCTTTCTGCTTGAACAAGCTTGTATTTAGTGTTGCTGATTATTCTGTGCACAGTGTAGCTTGGTACTGTGGAGCAATGTTGCAAATTTAAGTGTTGGGACTGGGCTCAATAGGAGACAGTTGAGGTGAAAAAAGACCATAAATGCAAAGGCTACACAGATCTGTTCTGTGGTCCAGTATTATGCCAGTCAAAATGAGAAAGCCAAAGAGAAATCATTCTTGTATGAGTATGATGCTCTTTAGAACAATTCCCTCAGGCACTCCACGGTCACTCAAATTCAATGTATGGTGTTATTGCACAGGTAAATCTATGCCTGAAGACCTCTGGAGAAAATTAAAGTTAGGGATTCTTCAGGTAGAGTTTGTGGTGAAGAAATACTGCAAAATCCCTTTTTCCCATGCCGTAAACAGATGGAGATGCTGGACCACTATTCATTTTCCTTCACACAGAGGGAAAAAAAAAAGGAAGAGACCTAGAGAGCCCCTGTGATACTCAGGCCAGTACATGAATACAGAAAGAACTGTGGTGCCGAAATGAGTAACAAAGTATGTGGTAAAATAGGGGAAGTGAAGCCTGGTTACTTCTGAGTCAACAGAAGTGTTCCAGCTGACGTCAGCATGGCCAGGATTTAGCCCTGTACCCTTTTGCTGAGTGCAACTCTGCTAAGGGCTCATCATTTTGCTGTTGTGGCCTCTTGGATAACAAATACTTATTTTTTTTTCTTTTCCCCAGTTTCTCAGCCTTTATTAGCCATTGTTTTTATGCAGTGAATGAGCTCTCTTTGTCTAGTCTGACTGAAGGAGGATTGCTTCATGGCAAGGACATGGACCTGTTGGAGTGAGTTCAGAGGAGAAACACCAAACTTGATTACAGGGATGGAGCAGCTCTGCTGGGAGGAAAGGCTGGGAGAGCTGGGATTGCTCAGCCTGGAGAAGGGAAGGCTTTGGGGGGACCTTGGTGGCCTTGCAGTGCCTGAGGGGAGCCTACAGGAAGGATGGAGAAGGGACTATTGACAAGGGCCTGCAGTGACAGGACAGGAGGAATGGCTTCACTCTGACAGAGAGTGGGTTTGGATTGGATATTAGGAAAAAATTCTTTACCATGTGGGAGGTGAGGTACTGAAACAGAGAAGTTCTGCATATCCCATCCCTGGAACTATTTAAGGATGGGGCTCTGAGCAACTTGGTCTAGCAGAAGGTGTCCCTGCCCGTGGCAGGGGGGTTGGAACTCAATAATTTTTAAGGTCCTTTCCAACCCAAACTGTTCTCTGATTCTATGTTATTTTCTGCAACATTTTCTTGAGATATGATCAGATACTACCCTGTTCAGGTATGCATTACACCAGATTGTGTCATGGTGCCAAGGTAGTCCCTATGTTTTGTGAATTTCATATTGAATATCTGTTTGTTTGAGAATAGACTATCTGAGAGATAAGGAAGTTGTAGAGAAAACCCATCTAGTGATAATTAGCAGTGTTGGTTTCTCTCTAAAGTTTGATATCTGCTCCCACTGAGCACTTGTAAGGCTGAGTACTTTTCTGAAACCTGCTGTTACATGAAGCCTACAAAATAATGCTTCCAAGCAGACTAGAAACTTGCTTTTTTGTGCTTTCAAAGGGTCTTTTTTCATCGGAGGTAAAAACGTAGAGGCAAAGTTAGAAATTGTTCAGCCTGGTTCTACTCCAACGTAAATTAGCTCCTTCCTGCTTGCTTCATTATTAGCATTTTGATCCTGAAGGAACTCCTCATTGACAGTAATTAGCTATGCAAGATATAGTACCTGGTTTTATTCTTTTAAATAAAAGCTTTTGGCCTTTCTTTCCATTTTTCCGGTACTCTGAGGTTTGATATGCCAGTTACCTCCATGCAATATTACTCTTGCTAACCATGTAAACTTGATTTTCACACTCATTTGGTTTGTAAAATGCATGTTAATAACTATGTCCCTGCTGTATTTTCTCTTTTCATTCCCCTTGCTGTAAGTACTGCTGGTTCTCTGCTTTATGGAACACTGCACTTGATTCTCTCTGCCAGCTCTAGTTGAGGGTAATATTTGCCCAGGGTAAGGTGACCTGAAATGCCAACTTGACCTGGCGGGGACCTTCATGTGGTGGCTGGTACCCACTCTGGATTGGTGGTCCTGAGGGGAGCTGCAGTGAAGGGGATCTGGTGGAACAGCTCTGTCAAGTCATTTAATGCACAGATATTTACAGATATGTGAGCTTGCAAAAATGCTGCCCTTTTTATTCAGCAGAGCTGCTTCTTTCATATCCCACATAGTTTTATCTTCCCACTGATGAACTACATTTTCTTTTCCTTCAGAGCATCTCCAGCTGCAGAAAAGCAGGGCTGTAAGCTGCCCTGCTCCTACATAGTGTCACCAGCTTAATTGGGTTTTTGTCATACATTTGTCAAAGGGCTAATGTTCTACGTGACTCTGCTACCCTCACTTCTCCATGGAGATGACAATGTAAAAGACAGACCAAAATCAAACCTGATTTGCCAAGAGACCTCACAGAGGTCTTGATTTCAGCAGTTCTCATAATAGACACTTTGTCTTTAAATCTGCAAGAGCAAAACTCTGGCCTCTCAGCTGGGACAGGATCTCTCCATGCCTGAGCTGAACTTCGAGCTGGTGTCTGACTGAGGGGGGAAAAAATTGTAAAACAAAAGTAAATACACGTTCTGTTGATAGCAACAGGTATTTTGGTAATATAGAAGTAAGGTGAGCTAGCATGTGCATTCCACTAAAGGTGGTATTTGTGGTTAATTCTGTTACAGGTAAGAGGATGAGAGGAAAATCAGTATTTTTTCAAAACTCTCTCATTCCAGTGTACTTTTGTGCTGGCTTTTAAAGAGACATCTGTTACCCACAGTATTCCTCTGCATCAGTGTCCCCTTCTCTGATGGAGAATGATGACAGCTCCCTGCTCTGCTGCTTCAGTTCTTTATCCTGCTTCTCTCACCACACTTTAGTCTCTGCATTCCCTCCTAGGTGGCCCCAGGTCTCCCTACCTACTGCTGCTATTCTTCAATCTTTATCAGTATCTCTTTCTAGCTGGCCTTTTGAACGCAGTTAGGGGATCCGTTGACTCCCACTGATGCTTTCTGGGCTGCTGCCATGCTGTGTGGAGTCCATGCAGCTTAGCACAGGCCTCAGAGACAGAGACTGATTGCAGGGATGCAGGCAAGGAGCTGGAATGCCATTTTGCACCTGTTTCCCACAGTGTAACAGTTACGGCATCTCTGCTTTATCCCACTGTGGGCATAGGAATCCTGCACAAAGATGAGACAGCCCCCTTCCATGGAAGTACTACTCCATTAGTCCATTACCAGAGAAATCTGCACACCTGGAGTGAAATTCAGTGTGTTCTAGAAAAGAATATGTTTTCATGGTCAGTTTTTGAACTGTAAAATGATTTGCTCATCATTAGTGTCAGGTAGGAGCTGCAGTTGCTTTGCTGCAGCCTATTCTTTTGTTGTCTAGATGGCTTTCTTTTCCCTGTAGTAACACTGTGAAATAATGTTCTTATGTTATTCTGATGGCTTTGTTGTGGCTTTGAAGGTATAGGAACACAGATAAAACAAACCTTGCCAGGAGAGGTAGTATTTTTTTATAAAAGCAAGGGATGCTTGGCTCTTGCAGGGCACTCCTTCTCTGCAGATCCCACAGGACAGGTTTCACTTCTCTTGAGGTTGGGGTAGCGAGCAGTTACCTGAGGCATGAGCAGAATCCGAGTTTGCTTACTCAGCTGGTTCACTGTGACACAAAGCTGGGGGGCGTGGCTGACCCCCAGCCCTTCAGAAGGACCTCGACAGGCTGGAGGGATGGGCAGAGAACAACTGTCTGGAGCTGAACAAAGGCAAACACAGGGTCATGCACCTGGGGAGGAGCAACCCTGGCCCCAGCACAGGCTGGGGATGGGCTGCTGGGAAGCAGCTCTGCAGAGCAGGACCGGGGAATCCTGGTGGCCCAAAGGCTGTCCAGGAGCCAGCAGTGCCCTGGAGGACAAGAAAGCCAATGGTGTCCTGGGGTGCATTGGGAAGGGCAGTGCCAGCAGGTCAGGACTGATCCTGCACCTCTGCCCAGCCCTGGTGAGGGTCACCTGCAGTGCTGTGTCCAGTTCTGGGCTCCTCTGGACAGGAGGGGCATGGAGCTTCTGGAGGGCAGCAAAGATGGTTTAGGGACTGGAGCATCTCTCTGATGAGGAAAGGCTGAGGGAGCTGGGGCTGTTCAGCCTCGAGAGGAGACAGTAAGAGGAGACCTCATCCCTGTCTGTGCCCGTCTGCAGGGAGGGCTCAGAGCAGGGCCCAGGCTCTGCTCTGTGGGGCCCAGCAATGGGAAGAGGAATGGGCAGGAACTGATGCCCAGGAAGTTCCACCTGAATATGAGAACTTCTTCCCCGTGCAGTGACCAAGATTGCCCAGAAGGGCTGTGGAGTCTCCCTCACTGCTGATATCCCAGAGCCATTGGGACACAGTCCTGTGCCGTGTGCTCTGCCATGGTCCTGCTTGAGCAGGGAAGTGGGACCAGATGGCCACTGTGGGCCGTGCTTACTTCAGCCAGGCTGTGAATCTATAACCCAGAGCAGAACTCCGGTGGAATTCGGTTATATGCATTATATGTTTGGTTTGCCATATCTGAAGGAAAAAGTGCACAATTCTTTGGGGTTTTAAATGCCTGTATGAGGTTTTGGTACATTCTGTATTTGCCTGATCTAAGCCACAGCAGCTTCTAGTCTCATCCAGAAAAATTTAGTGGTGAAAGGACCTCAGATGCTAAAGAGCGTGGTGGAGTCACGACCCCTGGAGGTGTTCAAGAAACAGCGGGATGTGGCACTCGGTGCCCTGGGTTAGTTGACAAGCTGGTTGCACTTGATGACCTCAGCTGGTCTTTTCCATCTTAAATCATTCTGTGATTATGTTTTTCCTTTGCTCCCTCCATTTGTTTCTGTGTGCTGTTTTGAGCTTTTCAGATCGCAGAAATACCCTGGTTCCATTCTCAATTAGCGTGTCGTGATGACATTTGTCTGTGGAATTTTCAAGTTAATTTGATGTTATTTTAATGCTCTACAGATCAGGGTTTTGGAAGCCATATAAAATTATTTTGTTAAATATCTCACTAGCTGGTCAGGTGTGGTTCATTTCTGAAATCTCCTTAAAACTTGAGTAAATATGGAAAACGTAAGTTGTGCAGGATTCCTGATTCGGCAGCAATCCAAGTCAGCCACTTCGTAGTCCTTTTCACTGTAAATTTAAGAAGTTTCTTCCATCTTCTGGCAAATATGTTAATATCCTGTTGTACTTTTAAAGCTGAATACAGTACAACTTGCAAAAAAGTGAAAGGTATGCATTTGGCTTTGATGAGTAGCCTTTCCAGCAGAATTCATAGTTTTTCAAAAAGCATTTTCTCTGAAATTATGCTTTCAGAGTCTTTTTCCTTTCACTAACATACGCCTAACTACCACTTACTTGCAATGCACTCCAAATTCCTGTCAGAAAGAGTCAATTTAAAAACCACAGGTTTTACTTAAAAAATTATCTTTTGATTGCCATGTCTTTATGCTTTGCCTTCAGTGGATGTCTAGCTACTTATTCGAGGGATAAAAAAGCTGTCTCTGCAAAAATGATGAGCTGAGTGAAAATTATTTTTTACTTTGCTGGTGTGTTAAGAGCCATTTACGCTGTGCTTTGGTATTCTTCCCTCTCTTTTGGGACTTGCAGTAGTTTCACTTGGATGGAGGAGAGAAACTTTCATTTGAGGGAAGGAACAGAAAATAAAGCAGATGCAGTTGAGGCTGTGCTGCAGCCTGTAGGTTCTCTGGGGTTTGGAATTCTGTGCTTAGAGTGCCATGGAAAGGGTGCTGGGAGATCAGATCCCAAGCCAAATCCTGGAAACCCATGAACAATCAAAACAGAAATTAAACATACCACACATCCGGATTCCAATCAGAATGCTGAGAAATGTTAACCTAAATTATCCTCTATTTAAAATTCATACATATTTGAGAATATCTCAAATTTAAAATTCACTGTAGAAATTACAGATTTTTATGCAGAAAATAATTTGAATTTCTATCCTCACAGCTGCTTGGGCTGTTAATTGGATGACTGAGCTTTACTCTTGCGCTTTAGGTTCGCTGTGGCTGTGCAAATGGATATGAATTACAACAGAGTATAGAGAAAATGAATTCGGGATTGTCCAATCAGCTGTGTAGGCTATTACCTCATCTGCTGGGTCAGCACTGAGCTCTTGCTTCTCTCGTATATTTATAACAAAATCATGGCAGTATTTTTTTCATGCGTGTAGGGAGTTTGTTGTTTTCTCTGTTTGTTGCTTATTCCCAGACGTTATGGTCTCTATTTGCATTTTTGTTGCTGTAGTCTCTCTTTGTAGATGTATGCGTGCGATACATAAGAATATACAATTACATCATTCAGCTCTTTGGAAGTCACTGAAAATATTCTATCTACCAAGGAAATCTCTGTTGAAAACTCTCCATGTTAGGGCTTGATATTTCTTCATATGAACACATGCTTCATGTTAGGAATTACAGGGGAGGTTTATCTGATTAGAGTGTGAGCTTTTGCCTTAGAGGTCTGTCCTTCATAGCAGCCTGTTCTGTCACAGGCAGACAGACAAAAAAAACCCACCTTTTTTTTGGTCTGTCTGCCTGTTTGCCTTCATTTTTGGAATATATTGTTGTGTGTGGCGGCCGGGAGAAAGGGGGAAGTGCTGAGTGCTGGCTGCCTGAAACCTGGCATCCCCCTGTGCAGGGCTCTTGGAAAGGGGATTTTTTCACCTTTTACTCACCTAATATACCAAACTGTGTGGAGCTATTCCCTGGACCGCTCCCTGGGATGAGTGGCATTCATAGTATCTGAGGCTTGAGAGGCCTGAGGGAATGTTTAATGTGGCAGAGCAGAGCTCCTGCTCTGAAACACGCAGGGGTTTGTGCTCCTTCTGTAGTGGAAGGAGGGCTGTGTGGAGTCCTGGTACATATGAATTACTGCAAGTTCAGTGGAGCTCTTGCATTTCTTTGATGTATTGAATTTGGATGTCTGCATTTTAAGTAGGAGTGGGAGAAGTGATTTAAACAAAATAGTGTAGCCTGTGACCCACCACTTTGCCAAACTCTCTGTGAAAGACTTGCCCATTTTGAATTCTGATGTAGAATCATTGCTAATTTATCTTTAGCAAAGTGTTGTAAAACAACCTCCTCTTCACTGGAATATTTGGAGTGCAGAGTCTGCCAGTCAGTCGTATCTGCAAGTGTCCCCTTCAGGCTTAAGGAAACCTTGGTGAAAATTCTCACTGCTTAAGTGCAAGCTTTGCCACTAAACTATTTCACGAATGAAAAATGCAGGCCGTTAATTTATTTATATCCATGAACTTTTCAGTTGAATCTTGATTTGATTTATGAAAGATTACAAACTTCACAGGCCTCCAAGATTTTCATTAAAAAGTTCAGTGAAACTCAGTAGTTCTGGTAAGGTTTCTCTTTGGGATTTAACTCTGAAATGAAACACCCAAATGTGGCATTGCTTTGCTGACAAAAAGGAGAAGCTGAATGAAAAAGAAGAGGTTATGTAGGCTCTGGCAGTCCAAGACAGTCACATTTGTTTGTGGTGAAAAGAGTGCAGATCTATGTTGAAAGGCATGAAAATGTAAGACTACAAGGGGGATGTTGTTAAAAGGAATCTGTTTAATCTACTTGTTCTCTGCATATTCTAGAGTCACTAAAATCCTATTTACTGGGAATAAAGGGCACGATATTGTTGCTAACTTGGTTGTTAGCAGTGGGATGGTCTAATATCTACTGTTTCTAGGTGTCATGAATGGCATTGTCAGAGGACCAAGACAAAAATGGAAGGTCTAGGTGGTCCACTTGTGTAGACTCTTTACTAGTGATACAAAGAAGAGAAAATAACCTAATCTGACTTTCTAATGACAGGTCATGTTATAAGAGATTATATGCCTAGGGGAAAAACATTTCCTCTAAGTGTGACTTTTTTTGGCTGGACACGATTGAGAAAGAATATATTGTAAAACATTCAAAAAGTCATTTTGCAATCATTTTTGTCTGCCCTTTAAAGGCTATCTGGACATGTGTGGAGAGCAACAACACTTGACGATCTCTCTTTAATTGACTTAGGGAGCTCTAAAAAAAAAAAAAAATAGAAATGTTGTGGGAAGATGAAACCAGAGGGCACAGTTATATGTAGTGACAGGGCAGGAGGGAATGGCTTCAAACTAAGACAAAGTAGGTTTACATTGGAAATTGGGAAGAAAGTCTTCACTCTGAGGGTGGGAAGTCCCTGGCACAGGTTGCTCAGAAATGCTGTGGATGCCCCATCCCCCTGGAAGTGTTCAAAGCCAGGTTGGATGGGGCTCAGAGCAACCTGGGATAGTGAAAGGTGTTGAAACAAGGTGACCTTTAAGGTCTCTTCCAGCCCAGGCCATTCTATGATTTTGTATATCTCTTATCAAAAGCCAACAACCAAGCTGTGCTGTCTTCCATGAGATCTGTCATGTGAATAAAGAAAGCTAAAGGAAAATTTAGAAGTTTAATTTTGGGGAGTATCAAAATCAGACAACTCAGTTTTCAAAAGGTGAAAGATCGTGACAGTTTTTGTATGACGTATCTTGGTAAAAGGATGAAAACTAAAGCGGCAGAGTGAATATAAGAGGCAGAATGGAGTGATTTTCTCAGCCAGAGAAACAAGTCTGGCCCAAGGATATGTCTTTGGAAATGCTGCATGGAAACTGCACTCATCCATCACGTTTGAGTGTTACTGTTTATATGTTGGCAGGTACTGAGAGTGCGTTCAGCATGAGCCTGATGAGCAACCTCTCATCCCTGCTGGGGACTCAGATCCTCCCTGCTGGTACACTCCAAGTTGTTTGCTCTTTTACCCCATCCTCTTCCAGGTCACAAGGCTCAAATGTTTGCTGATAGGAAACTGTCCCTCCTCAGCCTAGCCATTAAACTGGGGCTGAAGAAGGCCCCAAAAACAAAGTGGAGGGAAAGGTTCTAGGCTCAAGTAGCTTGCTGTTGTGTTAGTGCTTATTACTCAGGGAGTGTTCAATCCAGTGCGTTGCTATTGTGTTAACAGCTTCCTGCTGCTCTGGACATTCATTAGTTTGCCCTGGATTTGAAGTAGGTTTGGGAATTGCTTTAAGTGAAAAATAAAATTGGTTTTAGCTTGATAGGAAGCTCAAAACCTACTTGCTGGGTCTGACAATATCTTAAAAATAACAAAATAATATGTCCTAGCAGCTACTGTGATTTCACAGAACCATAGAATCATTAAGGTTGGAAAAGACTTCCAAGGTCATCAAGTCTGATCTTTGACCGATCACCACTTGTCAATCAAGGCATAGCACTGAGTGCTACGTCCAGTCATTTCTTGAACACCTCCAGGGATGGTGACTCCACCACCTCCCTGGGCAGTCCATTCCAGTGCTTAAACACCTTTCAATGGAGAAATTCATTCTGAAACTTTATTTCCATGGCTGTTTGTTCAGCTGGCAGAAGAGAGTTGCAGTTTATTGAAACTTTTCATCGTCTTCTCCGAATTGCAACCTCGAACAGAGGGTGGCACATCATTTGTTTTAGCCTCTTTGCTCAGGGAATGTAGTTACACCTCGCAGAGAACGTTGCGGAAAGCCAGGCAGCCCTGGTGGATCCAAGAGCTGTCCAGGGTCCTGACGTGTGAGAAACAACACCTAGTGAGTGCCCAGGTGGCCCCGGCTGGAGCAGGAGCTGCACTGGATTATGTGAATTCTGTGATGCTAAAGGCAAGGGAAGCACCGCGTCAGTAAGGAAAGACCTTGGTGTGAAATCAGTTTTCAGATTCTAGTGTGTAATTGTGCTGTCTTGGTCTTAGGTTGGGTTGGGTCCCTGAGGCCTGGCCTCCCTGTTTGGCTGCACTCTCAGTAGAGGACTGAGCCCCAAAAGAACTTCCGCAGAATCACAGGATCATTTAGGTAGGAAAAGACCTCCAGGAGCATCGATTCCGATCTTTGAATGATTTCCACCTTGTCAACTAGACCGGAGTACTGAGTGCCACATCCAGGTGTTTCTTGAACACTTCTAAGGATGGCGATTCCACCACCTGCCTGGGCAGCCCGTTCTAGTGCCTGACAAACCCTTCCGTGAAGAAATTCATCCTGGTGTCCAACCTGAACCTTCCCTGGCACAGCCTGAGGCCATTTCCTCATGTCCTGTTGCTCATTACCAGGGAGCAGAGCCCGACCCTCACCTGGCTGCGTCCTGTTTTCAGGTACTTGTAGAGGTTGAGAAGGTCCCTCTGAGCCTCTTTTTCTCCAAGCTAAACACCCCCAGCTCCCTCAGCAGCTCCTCACAGGACCTGTGCTCCAGACCCTTCCCCAGCTCTGTTGCTTTTCTCTGGACAAGGCTTCATGTAAGGCTGCAACAAATGACATTTTCTGATTACTTTTTAGGGAAGCTATACCCTTAAATAATGAAATGGCACTTTTCCCCATTTTAATCTTACGTTGCTAAGTGTTTTATTATTGATGTAACAGTGACTGCTGTTCATTCAAATCAGTCATGATAAGTTATTCATTAATTATTCTCATGCCTCTATGTGAAAATACGTTTTAAGGAGTTTTGTTTTCATTACCAGAAAAAATAAATAGCTAATGGAAACGTCATTGGTTCTGTAATTGCAGCAGTTATTCCCCTTTACCTCCTTGGCCTTCTAAACTTCTGTTTTCATAACCTTTAGACACGGCACTGCACTTCTCTCTAATTGCTTCCTTATTTGGTAAACACGGCTTTTTAAACACTTTGGTAGTCGCTCATTATATGTAAATCCTTTGATGCTGCTGACCTCCTTTCTGACTTTCCAGCAAGGGCTTTTAACCTTGGCTCTACTTCTTTGCAGAAAGACTGCCCTGAAGAAAGTGTTCTAAATATAGACCTGTACCATTGCTTAATGTGCAGTCCTTCAAATTCTTTGTGCTGTTTTCTTTGCGTGCTGTTATTTGCTTTTCAAGTCTTGTGTGTCAGCTTTTCATGTCTTGGTAGTTACATGAGCCAGATCATGTGCCATATAGTTTTCTGCATGAAGGATAGATGAAAGGTGTAAGATGCAGATTGATACGTGGTTAAATAATCTTCAAATGCATTGTAAAATTTGGGGTTTTCAAAGTTGGAACTTTGTCTTAAAAGTTATATTTCGCCTCCTTATCTATAAGACTAATGAAATTTTCTTAAGAGGCTTAATTTTTCTCATTAATAGAGGAGAAAAAAATGGAAGTGTGCAAGTATTAACATAAGCAGTCTTTCCATGCTGCTGAGAAACCAGTCGCAGTGTTTAAACTCTGCTCAAACTCTAATTCTAAATTTCCTGCACAGCTCAATCCTTGCTACTTACCTTTGATGTCTTTTTAGCCAGTGAATCTCAACAGATGTCAGTGATTCATCTGAACTATTCAGAGGTAATGGAAAGGCAAGGGTCACTTGTTGATGAGAGGATCTTTTCCTTGTAGAGGTTCCTTGTGTGAGGTACCATCAAAATGGAAGTGTGTTGCTACTTTGATGCCTCCCATGATAACTAAATCCATATTTTGATGCCTATATAAGTTGATTAATTACCTTTGCTGTACCTGCTTATTTATATCAATGGGATCAGGAATTCACAGATCCATTCCTTTCTATAAGCATCTATAAACTGGGAAAAGTTAACTGTACCCCTTACTGAGCAATAGCTGGTCTTGCAAAATTTCCAGGTATCTTCCTCGCTGACTGTGTGTTGTCCTACACTGCCACAAGAGAACAGTTCAACATTCTTTACTTATTCCTACACCAGAGACAAGTAAGCAGATACCCTGCAATTTTCCCTATTCTCTTTTGGTTTGTGCTTGCTACTCAAACTGTGCATGTTGAAATCACTGGGGGAGAGAAAGTACAGGCAGAGTTGGAGGACTTTGTCACTTGGCAGTCATACTATTTGTTTTTGTCTTCCGTTTCTCTGCCTGGAATGTAACAGTTAATTACTTTAGCAAAGGCTTTTGTGCATGAGAGTTAGTGTGTGCCTACAGAGAGTAACTTCCTCAGCCAGGATATTGTGCACTGCAAGGCAGGAGATAACTGCCCAGAAGTTTACACTGCATTTTCCCAGACCTGCAGGAAAACTTGTTAAACTATCATAAGATAACTACTCGTGTTGTTTAATAGATTTGCATGACATTAAAAAAAGTAGTTTTCTCCCCAGAAGTGATGATTTCTGTTCATCCTTGTTTCCATGAAACACACAGTCAAAACCTGAGAAGGTTTTCGTGCCCTTTTTTTGGCTTAAGCTTAGAGCCTTTTATTAATGCAACCCTGGTGTTTACAGGTTATACACAGACTTAGAGCAGATGAAGAAGCAGGGCAGTAAGTGCTGGAGTGCCTGCTGTTCCTACGTGTCTTTCTGCCACCTAGTGCCAGTGACCTGGGACGTGGTGTGACTGCTGGGCAGTGCCTGCCTTTGACCCCGCTGGAATGTCACAGGGAGGCTCTCGTGCCCCTGCCTCCAAGGCAGAGCAGGGCTCACAAGCCCACCCAGAGGACGGTGGTGTCCTCCGGGCCTCGTGGCATCTGGTGTTGTCAGGAGATCAGGGAAAAGGAAGGATTTGCTGAGTGCTCCTTGGGTGTTGGAAGAGTTTAGTGCTTTGTCCTAGGACGCGAGGTTTAGCCTTATCACATAGGATTTAAAAAGAAGAAATCAAAGGAGTCGCTCAAGGGTATGAGAAAGGTGGTAAGGGAAGCCACAGAGGCAGTTGTTTATGGATTCTGGTCATGCTGTTCCTCAAGGAATTTGTACACTATTTTTCCATTTTCTACCATTTACATGGGACTGGGAGACTCCACAGAAGATTGAAATGCAGCTGTTTAGCAGGCAACTTAAGTTCTTCTTGAGGCTTCCCAATTGTGGAAATGTTAGAAACTGTAACATCGCACAAAATAAGAGACACCCTCCCCACCCTCACAGTATCACCAAATGATATTTTTTATAATTTTTAATCCAAAATTTGGGGTCCTGATGCATTGCAGTTCATAAAGTTTGGATCCAGAGATCTTGCAGATCTTTGGAATTTGTCACCAATTTATTCTTTTTGTCTTGTCAGGGAGAATACCCTTGACATTGCCAGAGCATTCATTGTTTAAAATACTGTCTACAATATACAGTCAATAGTCTGTTCCAATCTACAAATGGGCTTTTTTTGGTTTATTTTTTCCATAGTTCCCACACTGTGCTGTCCTGGCTGTATGGAGGCTGACTCTATTGAATTAAATGTCACATCAGTAATTTGAAATGTTCTTTGAATTCCAAGGAAGTGCTCCCTTGCAGTGACATCATGCTGGCTAGAAGGCTGTTAAAGATCACACTATTTTGAAGTTCTTACTTAAAGTACAGCTGGAACTAAAAGTGACTGCCAGCTTAGTCACTGTTACTCCGTGGTTTATGTGAATAATGTTGCAAAGTGTTCTCTCTTTAGTGTGTGGCTGCTCTGCAGTTCATGGATCCTTTTGGATAGCAGAGCTTTTCCTGCAGCAGCACAGCAATGCATTTACTCTTCCAAGTGGTCTTTTGTAGCCCTGTGCTCCTGTGTAAATGGTTCCTGAGGTTCTAATCTCGTGAAAAACAATACTGCCTGAAGTACGTATTTGTGAAGAGCACAAAGTTTGCATAAGCTTGAATGTTGAATTCCAGTTCAGGGCTGAATCAAGACACCGCTGTCATGACTGAGACATGTGGATCTACAGAGGAGCTGGTCCCACCTGGACAACTTCTCTTTTGTACAGTGAGCTTCAGGTTTCAACATGTACTTGTTGGCAGTGCCAAAATAAACTGAAGAAGGCAGCTGGGAGTCCAGTGTAGTGTCTCTTCCTTATCACTGCCACCATTTCTTCTTGTAATAATCACATTTTAAACAGAGTCCCACCTGTTCCAGTGACAGAGAGTAGGTTTAGACTAGATATGTGGAATTTGAGATTGGTTTCTGTGAGGGTGCTGAGGCAGTGGAACGGATTGCCCAGAAAAGTTGTGGGTGCCCCATCCCTGGAAGTGTTCAAGGCCAGGTAGGTGTGGATGGGGCTCTGAACAACCTGGTCTAGTGGAAAGTGTCCCTGACCGGAGGTGTTGGAACAGGATGATCTCTGAGGTCCCTCCCAGCCCAAACCATTCTGTGATGCTGTGCCTGTTACCTGGCTGTCTCTGGGTCACTCCTTGCTCTGGGCTCCTGCACCTGGTTAGGACAGAATTGGTAACTGTCTGGAGAGGAGTGCATGCAGTGAAAGAACCCCATTTCCCTGCTGGGAACACGCCTTCCGTGACACTGATGGGTTTTTGTGGCCAAGCTGTCACGTCTCACAGCTCTGTAGGCGGAACAAAGGGGCGCACCAGACCGAACAGGATCGGTAAACAATGGAGAAGGAGCTGCTGCCATCTGCAGCACCTGGCAGGGTGAAAAGGCACCGTGAACTCTCAGGGCTTTCTGGCTCCTTAGGAAATGCAGTAGAACTTCACCCTTCTCATCAGGATGCTGCCTTCTCAA
Organism: Promerops cafer; assembly: GCA_013398275.1. Lineage (NCBI taxonomy): Eukaryota > Metazoa > Chordata > Aves > Passeriformes > Nectariniidae > Promerops > Promerops cafer. The sequence goes on along the minus strand of VZSE01010145.1, from coordinate 154,184 downwards.
AAGGGATAGCAAAATCACAGCATCTCTTTCAAATTCAAAATGCTTATTTAAAAGATAAGCTATTCTAATTTATGTTCTCAGTGTTTTCAATGACTTTTTTTATCTGCAGCATTAAATCAGAGGCTGAATACTGTAGTTTTTCCAGTAAGAACTTGGTTTCTGATTAAAGACTTTGGCAGTGAGTGGGCAAAAAATTAATGCATTAACAACCTAACAATGAAATCAAAGTGATTTAGAGTAGCATTATCTAAAATTATTTTTTGTTAGTATGTGTAATGTTCTTTTAACTGGTGACAATGATGTATTTCTACTTAGATGAATGATTAAACTAATCAGTGACTTGCCTGAGAGATGCTGTGTTAAATTAGTCCCATATTCAATTGGGAGTCTTTAATCCATTGCTGTGTGCTTATTTGTCATTGAATTTGCAAGGGGATTTGCAGGTTCTTTTTTTGTTTACGTCAATATGAACTAGAATGCCTTCACTGATTGTCAGTAGAGTTTCATTGTTTAAAAAGGGGAAAATGAGACAAGGGGACCTTCCTGTCTTTGGTTTTATTGGGAGATACCTTTTTCAAAAATGTCTTATGCAGTTAATTTAATAAATTACTTGACTTATGTTTGCAAGGGAATTCATCCTGCTTACTTCCAATGTGCAGAGTGTTACTATTTAAAAGTATTTGTAAATTCTGTGGTAATTATTGCTTAATAATGGGGATAAGTTGGTGGTTTTCTGGTACATTTTCCCTATCACACTAAATAAACTGAGGCTGGTTTTTTCCAGTCCACCCACAAGACTCTGGCCATTCATAAAAAATTTTATGAATGAAGAAAATAACATATGTGTTGACAATGAAAATAACAGAGTTTCAGGAAGCTAATGTTAGTGGAAATGCTTTTGTTACAACTATGCTGCCTAAAGCCAGCATTTGTTAGGCTAGCTTAGAATTCTAAGGAGAAGAACAGCTGAGCTTTTAGTGCCCATTTAGCATAAATGACAGCTGGGTCCCTTTAATGTGAGAATTTACACACTGTCAACTATGAGCTGGTAATTTGCCTAGCGAAGCGTTGTGATGTGGAAGGTAAAGAAGGAAAGCATTAGAAGGTTTTGTAGAAAGGGGGGAAAAAAAGCGCCATATATTTCATAGTAGCTTACAGGCAACACTCGAGTCTAGGGCTTGTCTGAGTTTTGTGTGACCCGACAGTTTTGCGTTTGTTTGGACAAAGAGTTCCTGGAATGTCCCTGCAAGCTCAGCAGTAACACAGATCTGTGATCTGAATGTCTGAAAAAAAGTCATGTGCAAGATAACAAGTGCAGGTTTCTCCCAGGTCATCCTAAGTAATTGCTCTTCTTTAAGCTCAAAGCACCTGAAATGCCACCAAGCAACAGAGACAGTTAATCCTTTGGATTTTGCAACCCCCTACACGCTGGTGATGGCACTGCAGTGATGTCTTTTGCTTAATGTCTGTAGAAAGTTTAAAAGCGTGGTCTTGTGGAAAACGGGCCATGGAACATTTTAAGCTAAAGGGTGGTGTGTGGACTCTGATGTCTGTGCCATGTCCTGAATCTTCAGTACCTTGCTGGGGGAGGCAAAAGTGTCTGTGGGCATGGTGGGCATGGTGGCTTTCCACAAAGAGCTGTGTTCAGCCTGATTTTCTTCCTGTGTCCATAGAGCAAGTGGATCTTCACACACTAGGCAGAGGGACAACGACCATGATGATATAATCTGCCCCTTCTACTTTCCTTTGGCTTCTTCACATCTCCTTGTCAGCCCCCATGTTGTTCTTTTGCTTCTTAGACTCTCTGAAGTGATACCTAGTCCAAGATGTGACCCGAACCTGGGAATTATTTTATTGTTGATCAGTAGCTATAGCTTGGCAGGTGGGATTGAGTAGTTGCATTGTGAAACTTGTGGAAATTTATAGGCTTGGGTAATCCTTTGTTTTAAGGGAAAGGGAGTGCTATTCCAAAATGAATCTTATTTGGACAAGAGCCACCAGGAGTGAAGTCAAAAGGACTAAGCAGTAAATGGGGGAGGAAGAATTAGAAAGATAAGCAAGAGATATAGGTAGCAAATAAGGGTTTGATTAATGAAAAATGAGTGTAAATTGGAACCAATGTGTGTTGATGCCATTGTTTGTTAAAATGTAGAAATTATGTATGTTTACCCAAATTTGGGTTCCCACTACGCTCCCTACTTTGCACAAACTAAAATAAAAAATAGAACGACCTCACCTTGGTGTGGGAGTTTTCTGTACACACAGGGCAGCAAGCCTGTGTTCAGGATAACAGGACAGGAGTTTCAAAACTTCATCAGCTTTTGGAAACCAGACTACGTGTGCAAACGAGTACTGGCATTATCATCTCTGAGCAGAACAGGAAATAAGCCTCCCTGTGAAGGGACAGCAAGTTATCTCAAGCAATATTAAAGGCTGTTTGCAACTCACAGCATTTGGAAGCATTTAACAACTGCTAAATGTCTGTTTGGGGGGTCTAAAGGCACAGAATTTCTGTGACAGCTCCCACTACTCTTAAAAGAAAGAGTTAATGTCTGCTGCCTTTGTGGTTTGGCACAGCCTTTGTATAACCAGCTGTCTTGACGGGAGCTTTGATGAATCTTTCAGAAAGGTACTGTTATTTATAGTTATAAATGTAGACATCTAGTCTACATTTCCTCTGCTTCCCACCCCCACCCCTTTACGGAGAATGTGAGTTCTCATTTGATCAGGGTCACCTCAGAGATGAAGATGTCCCTTGAATCTCAAGATATGCTCCTGGTTCAGTAACTGTAGGTTAAAAAATGTTCTTGAGAAGGCAGATGCAGGACAAGAATGCAGCTGCATAATTAGTATTGCTCTGCTGTGCTATCAGTGCATTCCTAACCATGGCTGGGTCTCAGGACGCTAAAATTTACTTTTCTGCTTAAGCATATCTTAATCCAGAGTTAGTCTCGTCATTGAAAAGCAGGTTGTGACTTTATGCAAGCTGAATGGAGTCTAGTTTGCAGGGAAAGGTAGACAAAGCAAGTAAATCTAAGAAGAGGAGAAATAAGACAGCAGGAATAAGTTCTAAAAAATGCAGAGTCTGTGCTGTAATAGTGGGTCTATTTTCTGGACCATGTCCTGTATTGCAGTGCCTGGTGAATAAATGATGCCATGTCAGATGTTGCTCTGTACATGCAAGTGAGGCCACCCAGAGAGAATTGTTCTGTGGTGCTGCATCCTCTCCCTCTGGCATCTGTGTTCTCTGAGGCCTGGGCAGTAACTCCTGTCTGCTGCAGAGTCAGGCTTTGACAGGTTTGATAAATAAAAATCCCTGCACCACTTTTTTGCTTGAGGAGAATATTAACTCTTGTATTGTAGACAAATCACATTCTGTAACTAAATCACACTGCTTTAAATTCACATGTCTCTTCACCACTTTTCTTTTCATATGCTGGGCTGCTCTGAAGTGCTGTGTACTGCTTACATGACTGCCCCAAGCTCACAAAAGGCTTGGGGCTGACAGGACTGTGTCCCATCCATAGTTTTGAGATGCCCCAGAATGAGGACTATTCAGATCTAATCTATTACTGTGTTTGGTGCACGGGATCCCATGACCATTTGACTTAGCACTTTCATGCCCTGTTAAGCAGCTACAAGAGCTCCTCAGCTAAAATGGTCCCATTCTAATTTTAATTTATGCTAATACTAATTCGTAACGTGTCTGGGCAACTGGCTGTTTAAGGAGCTGCTGTCAGGCTCCGAATATATTTGCCTAAGGCTCCGGATTGACCTGTCCCAGCAACACCACCATGGAGAGAGCCAGGGTGACTCCAGATTCCCAGTACACTTCTGTCATCACAGCATTCCCTGTTCCTTCCTTCCTCAGAGGTGTCTTTTGTATATCAGCTCAGGAAGATCACTCTCATGGATTATTTTGTTCCTGTTTTCCTGGTTGTCGTGTTTCCCCTGTGTCCTTGCAGCTTGCCTGGAAGGCTTGACTGGAACCGCCTGACTTTGCTCAGGACTTCAGGCAGTTTTGGTTTTTCAGAAAATCATCTTCTGTATCACATTTGTTGCATCCTGGTTTAGGGAGTGGGGATCAGACTGGTTCTACATGTACTTACCAGCTAATTTCTGTACTTTTTTTTTTTTCTTTCACTCCTAATTCTCCTTTTTCTTTCTGTCACTTTGATCCCTCACAGCTCCCTGGGTTCTCCAGGAGTGGCTGCTACAAAGATGTTTGTGTTCTCTGTAAAACTGGTCTTGTTTTGTGTTGCTAGGCTACTCCCTTCCAGCTGCCACTGAAGAAATGTTCCGTGGTGGGAAACGGTGGGATCCTGAAAAAGAGTGGCTGCGGCAAACAAATAGATCAAGCAGATTTTGTCATGCGGTAAGAGAGAAACCTTAATGGCACCTTATTCCCCCTTCCACCTGCTAAGCCTCAGCCTTTTCAAAGCTGTTCAGTTGGGATTAATCAATGATAATCTGCCTTGTTGCCCTGCCTTTGCAGGATGCTTTACACAAGCAATTTGGGTCCAAGTGTGAGGAGAGGCAAAACCGGAGTTTTGGCTTGGGTCTGCAAAGGGATATGGGGTGTGGGGACAGTCTGCTGGTCAGTAAAGCTGTGATGGCTTGTGCAGTGTCTCAGGGAGCTACTGAGGAGCTGCTTTTCTCATCATTTTGGCAGTGCCAGCCAGGGTGCTTCATCCTGCTCCGTGCTCTGAAACGAAATGCCACCTATGCAACCCATATGGGACTCAGAATGAGTGGGGGCTGATTTATGGGGCAACGCTTGAGTTGCTACAAGCTAAAATCTTTTTTTTTCTTCCCTCAAGACTGAACTGTGGCTGTCTGAGGCAAGGCCAAACCACTTCCCTTGATGTGAGGTTTTTGTGATTCTTCACATTTCCTTTCCCTCCCGGCTTCCTTTAATTTATAAGAACCTGTCAGGAGGGATGTTGAGCCAGCTACTGCTTTTGAAATTAAATTTGGCACTTTGTAGGACAGTGATCCTTAAGGAAGAAAGACAGGAATTAGTTCCTCTCTGATAAACATGAACAAGAGAAACTTTGTGGGGGAGAAACTGGAGGAATGCTTCAAAAGAGATGAGAACTGGAGCTTCTTTGGGTTTCTGATGAATGTATGATGAACATCCACTATAACAAGTCTCCTTATTAGATCCTGATGGCTTTTTATAAAACCATACAAATTTGCTCTAAACCACTACTGTAACTTCCGGTTTGCATCTCAAAGACCAAAAATGCCTTCATTATTAAATGTCTGTTAATGCAAAGAATTAGAACAAAGGCAAGGAGAAACATACCCTTAGGGCACTTACAGAAGAGAAGGTGTAAACCACAGGGGGAGAGCAGCACTCTGCCATTACTGCCAGTCTCCTCAGGTGTTCATAGACTAAACACAAGAAACTGCAGCGTGTATGCTGTGGTTATATTTTCTAGAAATTAAAATGCTGTAGGAGCAATCAGTTACAAAAACAACAGAAGTTAAAACAAAAAAACCCAAAAAAACCAAAACCAAAACAACAACAAAAAATAACAAAACAGCAGCTATTTTAGCTTGATCATAAAAACCCATTTCTCTGCAGGGATGGTAAAGCAACCATTATATGTACAGAGCTTGTTTTGATTTAGAAATAAGTGATAGGGAGAATCCTGCAAAAATCCCAGTCGCTGTCTGCAGGCTCTGTTGTACTGGTGATAGGAAATCATTTTATTGGAAAATTTAGTTCATCTTCTCTAAATCTCATTTCTGTAATCTGAGAGCTGAGAGAGAGCACAGCACTTTTCATTTTTTTGAAAAGAAATTTGTGTAATATCTTCAAAGTATTTCTGCAGTGTGAAATGTCCTGCCAGGTTTTGCCCTTGTTTGTTAATTCCCTTCACATGAGTTTTGATTTCACTTATGTGTATTTCCATATAAGCTTTGTCATGTGAGAGAAGATGGCCGCAGTCATATGCTGTAATTACTAAGGTTATTTAATGAGTTTACGCTCATCTGGCTGCTGAGCATCTTCTACAAACACAGTTGTTCCAACGCAGAGATGAAAAGGGCAGCAGCTTTTAGCCCCTAAGGCACAGCAAGCTGCATATGCAATGAGGAAGGTGCATATGGTCTACATGTTTAGGTATTGTGTTTATGATGGGCTCTTCTTCTGATTTTCAAGTTTCTAATTCTTATTTCTAAGAACAAAAAAAAAATATTGAACTTATTTCCCTCCTCTCTACCTGCTAATTCTTATTTTAAGAGCAAAGTGTTGGGTAGCAGTCCTAAGCCACGTTCTTAACTCTGTTTTTCGTGTATTTACTTCTCAATACCAGATATAACAGTAAGAGAAATAAAAATAAAGTTTCTTAGTATGATTCTTGTGCTTCAGTGTGTTCTTCACCTACAGAACACTCAGCACTCTGCTGACCTATCCAAGAAAATAATTGGGAAGGCTGAGCAACAGATTTCCTGCAGTTTCCTGTGGATACTCAGGCCATTGCTTAATGTTTCATGCTCAGTAAGGTGGGAATCAGACTTAGTGATGAAAGCAATTAGATGTGTTTAAATAATGCATCTGTGACTGGCTTATGAAAGAATTGTCATTATTTAGATGCTGAGATGATAAAAACTAGGGTGAGGTCTATAGTCCTTCACAGTGCTTTTAAATCAACTTGAACCAAAAATGTTTTTTTAAAAGCATGCCCTATGAGCTTGTGTTTATTCAAAGCAGAAAGCATTAAATTGTGATTTGCCAGAGGTATTTATGCCCCCTCTCTACCCTAAGGCAAATCAGCTATAAATCTTCCTTCAGAAATATTTCACTTCTGTTATTTTACTTTATTTTAAGGAACTGTTTCTCGTTAAGATTTTTATTCATTTGTTACGTCTGAGAATTACAATTTCCCTATGCTTCTAGCCTTGCCCTCTCCCTCTCCTCTCCATCAATGATTGCAGTTTCTGAAACCTCTTATTTTGATTATTTTTTCTGTCTTCCTTTTAATTTGTCTAACTTCTCTTAATTTGTTGTAGAGTGAACTAGAAGTTGTTTCCTGCCTGAAATCTCAATACATTGTACGCATCTTAACAAATACAGGCATGAAAAGGAGAAAATATTCCTGGAAATTTTGTATTTCTTGGTGAATGTGATTTAATTCATCTATGTTCCATGTAGGCAGGACATTGCTGTCCTTTTCCTTGGCATTTTTCAATAATGAGAATTTAAGGTTTTGAGAGCTGGTATTTTTATGCACATAGAGGCTGATATAGCACCACTGTGATTTTGGTTGGGGTTTTTTTGTTGTTTTGTTGTTGCTGTTTGGTTGGTTTTGGTTTGTTTGGTTGGGTTTTTTTGAGTTAACAAAACTGCAGAGAGAAAACCCCAACACCATAAACATCTAGAAGCCTTTCTCTGAAAAATTCCAAATTCTGCTTGTCTTTGAGAATCATGGTTTCATTTTTGCCTTTTAAACATTCCAAATACTGTTCGTGTCTTTGTTTTAAAGGAGAAATTTGAAATTAATAATGTTTGGAAACCAGTTTCTAGTGTAATTTTTATGTATTGAGTAGATTTCTCCTGACTAATTTTTGGGGCGGTGCATAGGCTTGGATACTGATCTTCATCTTTATCTCCTGCACCTTCCTCCTTCTCCTAGGTCTTTACAAGGGAGCTTTCAGGACTGTTCACTGTGTGGATGTTTGCCTCTACTTGTGGGGTTTTTTTGAGTCTTGATTCTCTGCTTTCCACAGTAAATTTGCTCAATTGCTTTGGCTTTATTCCATTATCACCCTGCCCACCAGAAAAAGATTGTGAGCAGAACTGAGACACACATATGTAAAAAGCCACATAGGGTTTTTTTTTTGTGTGTGTTCTCTCAGTAATTTCTATAAGATGATGGTACCTCACAGCATAATATTTAAAATGCCAGTTATAATGCCTGTAATACTACAGAGTGGTGTTATCAATCTGGAGCCAGATGCTGGTAAACAAGACAAAACAGAGTGAAAACCGGAATTTTTTAAGAGTTTCGAATTTAGAAAAAAGTTCTTCTATAGATAGTAACAGCCTTTTCCACAGCCTTTCAGCCTGTCAGAAATGTCAAGTGTATGCCTTTGGTTTTGCTTAGCAGCTACACAGATCTCATCTCTGCAAAAGGTTTTATTTCTCTATTTCCCCACAATCTGGTACAAAAAGGCTTATCGGTGTGGTACAGTAGGGAACAATTGTAGCCTGGTCCAGTAATACATCATTTTTATATTTTCTGAAGCCTATCAGTCCTGAATGTCATTTAAAATCTTGACTGTCTTTGTGTGCAGGTGCAACCTTCCTCCTCTATCCAGTGAATACAGCAAGGACGTTGGATCCAAAACCCAACTGGTGACTGCAAATCCCAGTATAATTCAAAAAAGGTAGAGAGCCGATTTTTCCTTTTCTGGTTGCAGGTAGACAAAAAGAAAAAGGCTTCATCTGTGTTACAGAAATCAGTGCATCAGAGTTGTGTTCCTAGTAATCTGATCCTGGAAGGGGATCTGGAAAAGTTTGGTGTTAGGTGAAATAATTAAACCTCTGATCCTTTCAGTATAAGCAGGGAAGCTCAGGGAGGGACATACTGATGGGTGCCCCAAACTACTCTGCTGGTCAGGCCAGCTGGCTGCTGCATCCCACAGTTAATGAAGATGCTAATTTGGGTTTCTCTTTGTTTCAGCAGAGATAACCTCTGAGTCCTCACTGCCTTTGCATTATTTGTTTGATACTGACTTAGTATAAAAGGGGTTAGGATGGAACTGCTTGGCAGGGTGTGATCATACAAGGTCTGCTTTCTTAGGAAACTGGGACAAGTTTGTGTTGTTTATTAGAGTTGGTTGAAATTTTCCCAGTGTCAGTCACCGATGAGAGTGGGGAAAATAAATGTCAGTGCTATCTCTCTGGTTTTGTCTTCCTGAATTTTAATTGCCATGTTCTTTGTTTATCCTCTGGAATGAGGTAGGTTGTTCTCAGGCAGAACAAGATCTGGTAGTAAACCACCATGTTCACTGAAAAACACAAGAGACAAAAAAAATGAATCAAGGGGATGAGCAAGAAATGATTAGGCATAAAGAAATGTATAATGCGGGTACTGGGAGGTGAAGGATTGTGAAAAGAAGCAAAGCAGGGAAATTAAATACATAGTAGAAAGAGAGGTATTTTTAAAAGAAAGGCACTGGCTTGGAAATGGATGTTTTATGGTATTTAAATGTAATATTTTTCCTCTCCTTCAGGAATTGAAGGGTTCTGTAGTTTTGTGTGTGGAAGAGATGACAGTCTTTGACAGAGTAGAACAGAGAGGACAAGCAAGGGGGAAATGGAGTAATAATGAGCTTCAAGACCTGATTGCAGGCAGAGTGTGCTTGAGTAGGACAAGGCACAGAAATGCTTGTGGGATGAGATCAAAGCAAACCAGGCAGGATTGGCAGGGGATGGCACCAGGTGCCAGGCAAAACCAGGGAGTTACTCAGGGCAGTGAATCTGAAGACAGGGAGTCTGAAAATCCTGTGGTATGTAGATGGCTAATTGATTTATGAAGTGGAATGAAATGGCCAGAACATGCCATCAAGGAAAGATCAGTTTGGCCATGGCATTTGGGATCAAATGAAGAGGAGCAGTGTGACACAACATTTCGGAGGGTTTTACAGTTTTCAAGACAGAGGATTATTTAACTCAGGCATGTTTGTTTTGCACCCTCCCCTCCATCAAGGTCTGGAGTAGAAAGCTGGCTGTAGTTACTGTTTCTGAACAGACAAGGAAAAGAGTTTCAGTGATGCTTTGAGGAGGCTGTGGAGCCACCCTGGAGAGACCACGGAGTGTTCCAGCACGAGGGGAAGGATGGAATGAGGAGATGGTTGAAGAAGCAGAGGGAGAGAGCGAGGTGCTACTTTGTGAGGGGTGGATATCACAAGGAGGAGTGGAGGGGGGTGGGAAATGAGGAAAAAAGAGAGGAAGGAAACAGGATTGTGGTTAATGTCAGTTTTCAGAGTGAGTGGACAGTAACTGTGATGCAAGACCTTGGATGAGAGAGTATTGTGGAATGTATGTGCATGTGTATTGATTAAGGGCAGATACACAACCAGTAACTGAGAATGACACGGGGAACAAATTCATAGCGCTGAAAATTGGCAGAAGCCTCATTTGAGGCTTTGCTTCCTCTGCCTGCTCAGGAAGAAATGTTTTCATTTTAAAATTTTTAATAATTGACTGATGTTTCCTGTGTGCTGCCCAAAGTCATTATTTTATATCCCGTGTGCTAAGCTGGAGTGGGGAAAAAAAGGTTATATCTTGAAAGTTAAAACAGAAATAAAAGAGTACACATCTGTCATCACTCCTCTGGAAAGAAGCTTTTTTAGGAATTGAGGTTGCTTATACATCCAGACTTTCATGAAATTCAGACATTCAGATTTGTGACTGATGTATCTGTTTCTAAGCTGTGCGTTAGCTAGCGTCACATAATGGGATTATTCATTGTCATTCTTCCCCTCTCCTCTTGTCCTGACTTGAAGTGTATTGATATTGATGAGACTCGACATCTCAATTATCCCTCAAGTGTCTTATGGCAGGTTTAGTGAATTGGTCCTGCAACACCATTCATGGTTTCTAAAAGATTTACCCTTACCAGATAATTTATGGTGATGCATGTTGAGTAGGGCAAAGTTTTCATATGAGGGATGGGAAAGCAATTTTTTGTGTGGTTCTAAAACCAGAATTAGTGCCTTTAGAAAATCAAATTGTTGGTCGTAGTTATTGCAGAGATACCACCATTTGCCTATCAATTTAGCACCTTAGAATGGAAGAGTCACAATTTTAATCTAGGAGTATCTTGACTTCAAAAATAACTCCTAAACATTGCTTTTTGCAATACTTGAGATCAAGTTCCTTCTGTTTTCAGCAGGAAATGTGACTGTGCAGGTAGTACAGTTTTCACTTGTGAAATATTTTGCTCCTTTCTCATTTGGGTTTGAATGTCCTACCCTTTGAACGTCCTACTCATTTGGGTTTCAGGACGTCCTACCCTAACTTCAATTAGTATAATACAGGAGAACTGACAGTAGATGTACCGTGGTAGAAATTTTTCGGTCTAAGAGGATGTGTGTTGATTGTCCCAGTTTCTTTTTTTTGTCTGAAATTTTTCACAAACGTCTCTCTTCAGTTAATTTTGGAACTCTCAGTCCTTCACTCCTGTGTGAAACTCCTTTTTCCACTTTGCGTTCAAAACTTAACTTTTCTGTCAAAGCCTGTGTTAAGGTTGCAGTTGGGTTTGAAATGTTGCATAAAGCTTCTCCTGGAGCCAAGGTGACCTCTACCCCGAGTATTGTTGTGGGACTGCAGTCCCACATCTTTGATGTTTCCTGTTCATTCCCCTACCATCCTGCTCAGCTTGGCTTCATCTGCAGGGAACCGCTTTGTAGGCAGAAGATTATTTTATATTTGTTCTGGGTTTTATTTTCTTTCCAGGTGTAGCTGCTGTAAGACCCTCCTCGGAAAGAGGCAGTGCAGTAGTGAGGCCTGTGATGTGCCTACAGCCATTCTTAAGACTCTGGGAAAAATCAACAAGGTTATGTCACTTACAGATGTTGTTTCCATATTCTGAACCCTTGTCTACAGCTGTGGAGAGGGACGACTCAGTGAACATAAAAATGGTTAAGTGCTGATTTTTGACCAATGGCATAAGATTTTTAACTAAGAAATACAAGGAGTTTGTGGATGTGGATTATTATCTGTTTCTAAAGTCACTGGATCTGGGCTGTTTAGGAGAAGCCAATTTTATGAATTTCTTATCGTCTTCAACAACTCTTGCAAATGTCATACCATAATAATGTGTCTAAACTTCTAATTAAATCTACAAACAGATGCTGTTTGCAGCAGTAGTCCTTTCTAGTGCCATGTCTGCTTATCTGTCTAACCTATGCACACTTATATCATCAATAACATGGATATACCACTCCAAATCGATGTTTCCCAGCATTCAGGGAGTTTCAGACCAGCTGATGTTTTTTGGTGAGTATTTTATACATGAGCTGTGTGTTCATGGCCTGTGTGGAAGTATGAACTTCCATCACTGAATGGTAATATTTTCTTTTCAGTAAATTAATTCACCTCTTTGATCTCTGTGATATTTGACAAGAGTTTGCTGCATCCAGTGTCTTGCACTGAATCATTATGAAGGAATGAGACTAAAGACTAACAAATGCAATGATTCTGCCTCTCAGCTTGGAAATGCCAGTTAAATATCACTGCTGCTTATTAGGTTCTATGGATTTTGAGTGGGCTTAAATTTGCTTTCCAGTGTCCCCTACATTTTAGAGGCAACTAATAATCTTTCCTGGATTCAGTCCTGAAGACATCTCTGAATCCAACTGACTTAGACTATTAGGAATAAAAAGATGGAATTGAAGCAATAATTTAATTTGACGAAAGCTTCCTTCATCTTTGATCAAACAAATGTAGTATGTATTATGCCTGTTGCTTACACTCATGAAAATGTTTCATGAGAATTCCTCTTTGGCGTGTCTCCATGTAAAAACTACATATTCTGTTCCTAGGTAGTTACATTATTATTTGGTAATTGCAAAAGATCAGAAAAAGAAAGGTAGAAACCACCCATAAAATATGTTCTTGAAGGAAAACCCTTCGTGCTTATCTTGTCCTTTTCATACAAGTCAAGTGATGGGAAGATCTTTCCCTGTAAAGTCAATTAGTCACCACATTTTAAATACTTCACATAGAGGTTCTCTTTTAATTCCTGGTTTCTAAATATATCTCAGATTATTTCATTGATAAGAAGTCCAAAGTGATAAGAATAATTCTTTTAATCGACATTTTATGCTTTTCTACAAGAGTGTCTGAACATCTGTGCCAGCAGCAAGGGGATAATATTTCTGGGAAATACTTCTTAAGAGGCAAGATTCTGATAAACTCTTCTGTATGTGGAGGTTGCTTGAAGCCCCATTTGTTGGTAATCAATTTTTTTCCTCCTCTAATACAAAGTTTCTTGAAAAACCTTTACATTTATAAATGATGCCTTACTTTCTCTGTCTGGAACATCTGTTTTTGTCCTTGTTTGAAAAGGAAGAAAACTATGAAAAGGAAGCAGAACTATGAGGATGGAGGGGACTGGCCCTGTGCTGCCACCAGGCCAAAGGCAGAGCCAGGAAAGAAAAATTCCAGAATTTCTGGTTTGCTTTTTTGTTTTCTCAGCTGATGAACAGAAATACCTGGAGCTGGAAAAAAGTCCTGCTGTGACTGGAACAGTTTGTTGCTATTATAGCCATGCTTTGACCCCATTTAAATAAGTGGCTTTTACTCTCTTAGCCACCTCCTGTTAACCACAAGATAGAGCAATGAGCAGGAAGGAGGAGATCCAGGAGCCCTCAGCCCTCAGGAAAGGACTCTTGGGTTTCGAGGTGTCTCAGAATGCACCACTGGCTCCCAAGAGAAAGGTCAGGTGCTGTTGCTGAGATCAAAAACAATGGGGTGAAATCTTGGGTTAGGGAAATGGGAACTTGGAGGAAACTTTATTTAATCTGGGAGAAGGAAAGACTGAGGAGAACAGTACGAGTTTTCTGAGGGTACGATTTGGGATGATACCTCATCAGCAGAAGCAATTGTTAGATGTTAGGAAAAACTTCCCAGAGAACCTACAGAAGTCTCCATCTTACAGTAATTTAGAGGGCAAATTGATGTGGGGATGAAATGGGAAATTATGAGATCTCATGAAATCATAGTTTGATGCTTTTTCCTAAAAATAAATGTTTTATTGGTAGTTGTCATAAAGTAGAGATAGACGATACCAGGGTTAAAATAATCCATTTGGATTTGTGAATTGAAATATCCTCAAATTTCAATTCTGCTGTGTGTTTATTGTAGGATTGGAGAGGAATAGGATGCATTACTCTACACATGCATTTGTAAGTTTCTTGTCTGGGATTGTGATGATAATCATCGTTATCTCCACTGTGAATGATATTTTAATTGCAAAATCTTTGCCTTACCAAAATCACCAGTGCTTGCTCATCTGCGGGGTTATTCATTAACACATTGTCTCACACATTTTCATTTCCTTGGCAAGCTATGGCAGGAAGACTGTTCCTTTTCATTCCTCCCCCCTCTCCCACCTCCTGGTGTCTTCTTCAGACCACTGTATCCAAGAGTCTGCCAGCACTACCAAACAGAGACAACCAGCTGTCTGATTTTCCATTATTAGGTCTGTGAAATGGGAAAGCTGTATATGTCCCTGAGCAAATAATGCTTTTAATTAAGGTGAGGTTTTTTTCATCCTTATATTTCTGCAGTAGGGCTTGATATGAGAGCTTCTAAATCCTACCACCAATATGTGGAATAGTTAATCAAGTGCCTTATATTTAAGTATGTGACTAGTATCTTCAAAGTCATTGGAATACTTTAGTGTCTTGTATGGACAACCCAGGTTTTTTTCAGAGTAACATCTCCAAAGATTTTTAAGTGCTTAATCCATGTTTAGGTAACCAAGTCTTTCTTTACAGTCTTTAATGTTACCCTAGATGTTTTTACCAGTATTGCATCTCTTGGATATTTTCAGCTACTGATTGGAAAGCAAATGTGTATATATATATTTCTTTTAAATGAAGATACAAGGCATCCTGCAATCTGAATGACTGCAGATAATGAGAACACAGAAAACAGCTACTTCTCTGCAGTCTGCCAGATTGTGACGTTCCCACTTTTTCTTTTGTTCCTGTCTCTAAATAACTTCCAGGGTTTACAGCATCTGCAGCCATGTGATGCCATAAACTTCAAAGAAAACCTGCAAATTCAGGAGATGGGCACAGGAGTGTAGAAATTATCCTTATGGATAGCAGGCCAAAAAATTTAGGCTAAAGCATGGATGTCAGAGGCATAGGGATTAATTAGGGTCTCTTTTCTCATTAACACCTGGGGATTGCTGAGAATGAGATGAGCACCTGGGAAGGCTGAATCAGTAGCACTTGGAATAGATGCTGAAGGAAAGGATGAATGGAGAGAGACACACTCGTGTGGAGTCCTTTAGGGGAATAGACTCTCCTGTGTAAATCACTGTAGTGCTTCACAAACTTAAGGGATTTTTAGGTAAACCAGAAGTTAAATGGATCTTGAGAAATGTTTTTTCAGGAGTTCATAAATAAATAGCCAGAGCAATACCAGAACCACTAAGGAAGAATTTTTGGGAGTTTTTTCCACATGTTCTTAGGAGATGGCAAAAAAAGGCAAAGTAGTGCCTTAGGAGAGGCTTAGATTAGATACTAGAAAATACTTTTTTCACTGAAAGAGAAAAGATTGTTTTAGAAGATTGAAACAGATAGCCATAGAGAGTCACCATCCCTGAAAGTGTTGAAAAAATGTGTGGCTATGACACTTGAGGACATGGTTTAATGGTGAAAATGGTGGTGGTTGATGGCTGCACTTGATTATCTGAGAAGTCTTTTCAAACCTTAATGATTCTATGACTCTGCCAGGGTGGGGAGTGGAGGAAATCAAGGGCAGAAGAAATCAGTTATTCTGACTTAGTCTAGTCCACAGAAAGAGAGTGGAAATGGTTAAACATTGACAAAATATCTCTATACTCAGAAGGCCTTTCCTAGGAGGTAACAAAGAAGTTAAATGGCATCATCTTTGAGGGAGAAGCATTGTCAGGGATTAAAACCTATTTTCAAAGCCAAGGTGTGCAAGATAAGAAAGCCAGATTTGCAAGTCTGTCCCGGAAAGTTGTGAGTTGCTGATCCTCACCTCATTGATTTGTGTTCCATAAGAATCCTTGTGAACAGCTTACTTCTGACCACTCTAGAATGTGTTTTTAAACTCAGAGGCGGGCAAGTGGGAGAAGAAAGTGTTGAGCAGTTCTACCCACAGGCTCATTACTGTTCATTAAGAGATCTCTGGAGGAAATGTTCTGATTTTATTGTGCAGATCTTCGTTTGACTTGTATGCAGGCTGACTATATGAACAATTAGGTAGCTGTGTAAATGCAAAATGGGTGGAATATTTATGGAAGCCAACATTTCAAAATGACAAAACGGGGAGAAAAAGACAAACAAGTTTTGGAGGTTTTTTACCCAAAATCTCTCCTCTTCTGAGTTAGTTGAATTTCTGAAGGTGGTCTCTGAGCAGCCAAGACAGTGAGTTGTGATTGCAGGGTGTTCCTCTAAAGGTTTCCCTGGGCCTCAGGTGGGATTTTGTGGCGTAGAGAGATTCAAATAAATGTGTAATGTGTGGCCTAAAGGGGGCATCAGCTCATCTGCATCTTCCACCAGAGAGCTTAATAGCAGGAATTCAGAGGACCTCAAAAGGTGGATGGTGGTGTCAGGGGAGACAGTTCAGTGAAAAAGAAGTCCTGCTATCTGTGGTGCTCCTGGTGTGTTTCAGTTCTCCCAAATGTAAATGGAGAAAACACACAGCAGAGCTGTCTGCATTTTAGGATGGGATGTGAGAGGCTGTTGGGATTATTTGTAAACAAGGAAGACTGTTATTTCAATTTCTGGTTCTGTTTTCTGACTGAGAAGAGCCACAGAGGCTTCTCATGAATTCCATCAGCGCACAGGACATGTCAAGGGATGGTGTGTTTATCTGAGCTTTACCTCCTGTCAGTTTTGTCATCCCTGTGAGACTGAAAGTTTTCAGTGCATTTACTTCAGTTAATTAAAGCCTGAGTATCTGGGGAATAATCATAAAATAACCTCAGGTTTCCATGAGTTTAAATTTGAAAAATTAGAATACAAAGCTAGATCGGAGTGTGTAGACAGCTTGTAATATTGAACTGTGTTATTAACAGCTAACAAAAGATGGAGCTGTAAAGTGGGACTATAAAAGATCTCCAATAGAGTAATTTTAACACTCTCCCTTGAGTGTGTGAACGTACAGTTGTGAGATTCGGCACTGCTGATTTTGGCAGCTGTCTGTGCATTTGGATCACTTTTGCACTTCTCACTGAGGCAGGATGGGTGCTAAAATCAGATCCTTTAGGTTCTGACCCTTTGAGTCAAATTGCACACTAAAATTAAGGGTCTGTTTCACATGAGTTTTGAAACAATACACAAGAGATTCCTCAAGTGTCTTAAAATAAGAAATTTTAGCTACCTTATGAAATTTTTGTACAGAAAATCTTACTATTGTTTTTAACTTCATTTGCGCCAGCCTCTGCAACTGGCTTGCCTAAGGGGGTATGGATTCTTTGTATTTAGAAGGAAAAGGAAATGCATTTTTCAGACTAGGATGTTCCACCGTGACTTTCCTACCTTTTTTGCTTTTTCTACGAGGATAGCAAACAATGTGCAAAATGACAACCTGGTCTAGTGGAAGGTGTCCCTGCCCATTGCAATGGCATTGGAAACAGATGACCTTTACGGTCCCTTCCAACCCAAACCATTCTGATTCTCTAAAAATGCATGTATTATTACATTTCTAATTAATTTATTCTGTTATTTTGTGGGAGGGCATTGATTCTTGTGTGCTAATTATTACTTCTGCTACTATTGGCAGGCCTTACTTACAAACAAGAGAGTGTTTCTGCCTGGGTTTATGCCCAGAGCAGCATTTCTAATTAGTAGCAGTGGTGAATTTGTACTCAGAATACTCTTAGCTGAATTTTTCAGTGCCCTGCCTGTTTCATACAGTAGGTTGGCATTGAGTAACACCGATATGAGGCACAGTGTAGAACAGAGAGCTGAGCCTGTCAGTGTTTCCATGGCAAAAGCTCATCTGTGGTTTAAAAGATGCTGGCTCATTTAAATCTTCAGTCAAGATTTCCTTCCTCTTTCTGATCTCTTATCAGTTTCAGTCTCCTGTACTATCCAGTAATGAAGTACTGTAAACCAGAAATGTAAACTTAGACCAGATGGTTGTATTTCCTATCCAGCTAAGAGGGAGTCATCTAATGCCACCTTTTCCAATCCCATTCCAGGCAGAGACTGCCGAAACACTGTAGGTAGACATTTAAATCCCCACATCTAAGCGTGTAATTTGTAAAATTTATCTTACTGTCTGGAGATTTGCACTGCTGAGATGACTTACCCAAGTCTTGGCAGTGCTGCAAATACTCAATGAAAGCAGCTGCCACCTTGGCAGGTTTGGGTTGAAGTCTTTTTTTAAAGCTAAGCTTGAGGAGGATTCAAAAAATCATGAAATGGCATAAATGGTGAGGGACCCCTGGAGATCAGCCTCTGCTCAAGCAAGGCCACCGAGTCCTGGCAGCCCCTGTATTCCTTTAGCAACTTTAGAAAAATCTTGAAATCTGCTCTGTAGACATACTCAGCACTTTTCTACTCACACCCAGTGACAGCAGTAAAGACTTTCAACGAGAATAAAAGACAAAATAATCGCATAAAATGATGAAACATGACTCAGTTACCTTTTCTTTTTATAAAAGTCAGCTCAGTAACTGAAAGATCTACTTGCACGCTACAAGGTAACAGGCTGTGATTCTGAGATTCATTAGACTAATTAAACTTGCTCTTGATATGGTAAAGAGTTGCTTTTCAGATATTACTGACCAATCTGCCCTACCTTCCATTATGGTTATGCCAGACTAATGTTTGGGGAAGAAGGCAATCCAAGAAGTAGCCAGATATGTATCCTGTCAGTGGGCTTGTTGAGCAGTAGCAACGGGAAGAAAACAGTAAGAGTTAAGCTTCATTTTTTAAGAAAGCAATTGACTTATAAAACAAATTTTTAAAAAGCTCTGCAACCAAGCACATCATTTTTGTTATAGCAGTTGCAGTGATCAATTTTGTGTGACCTGGGCTTTGTAACACAAGACACAAATTTACTCAGATATGTATCAGAGGTTGCCAGTTAAATACAGTGAAGACCTGGCATCAGTGCCAGGTTTGTTGTAGGCTCCCGTTATTTGTGGAAGATAGGAAGGATGGATAGCCAGGGAAAAGCCTTGTAAATCTGAGTCAAAGGTGGAGCTTCTGTGCTGATCAGAATATGATCATGCTGCACGTACAGACCCAGCGCTTTCACGGACCTAAGCACAGCTGTGTTAGCCAGCAAAGCTCATTGATCTCTAAATGGTTCATTCCAGGAGAGGGGCAGCTTATCGTCTGCTCAGGCTCTTCCCATCAACCCTAAAAGGATCAGGTAAGCCCAGTTTACTCTGGGGGGGCCCAGCTGGAGCTTTAGCAGGGATGTGCAAGACAGATGGATATCCCAGGAGTCCTGGTTGTGTCCTGTTCTCAGGTCGTCCAGCTATGGGATGCAGGCATTGACCAGCGAGTGCTTGGAGGTGGAACAAGTCTAAATCCAGGTGTTCATGTTGGCACTGGGGCCTGGATACCGCTAGGCAAAACTAGAGGCACCTCAGAAATGCAGCTCCTTCACAGTTGTCTCCTGGCTGGAGCCCACTCCCGCCCTGTCCCAGTCAGCTTCCCAGGGCATGACGACTGAACCTCATCCTTCTGTGTCAGGCAGGAAGGAATCTTTAGAAAAGCTGTGGAGCTTTTGGGATGAAGGCATGTTTGACAGCCAGCAGCAAGGTTTGAGCTGGCCTTTGGGAAGGGCTTCTGGCTGCTGGTAATGGAGAGCAGGGACCAAAAGGTACATTTGTGGGGTGTGATTTAAAAGGTTTGATCTCCCTCCCACTTTAGAAGGTGCATTTTTTGTAAGTTTTAGGTCAAGCTGCTGTTTACAGACTGGTGCAGAGACACATTTAGGAAGGTGGACGAAATACTCCTGATCCTCATTTCCAGACAGGGTAACAGAAACACAAGGGAGCCACCACAGTCCAGCAGTGAGTCAGTGGAGTCCAGAGCAGTGTGTCTCTGGTTCTCTGCCCCGTCTTTGATCATAGGTGTTTGCTGAGTTACTTCATGTGAAGAAGACTTCATGTTCTTGGCCGCTCACACAGTTTCTTTCATGAGTATTAAATCTGCATAAAGAGATTAATGAGACCTGCCAGAAAATCTGTTTCTGTCCACAGAGTTGCTAATTGCTGTTCACACGCTGTCTGGATATTGCAGTGTTTGGCTCTCATCTCTGATGCTTCTTCCTCAGATGCAGAAGTGCGCATCAGGTGACAAACTTGCTGTCCAAGAATTTTTCCTCTGGCATGGAGTGGCAGGACCCTGAGCATCCCACTTTCCTAGGAGCCAGTGATGCCCATCAGGGATGTGTCTCTTTCTGCTAGTTTTCTATGATCACTGAGGAGCCACAGCAGAGAAGGACCTTCAACATCCTCCTTTTATTTTTGTCAGTGTTCCTGGATGTTGCTGGGTCAGCTAAGTTCCGCAGTACTGTTTGTCCTTCCTCTCATTTTGCCCTTTGCAACCTTGCATGAAAATACATCTCTGTGACATGAAGCCTTATTTACCACCATTAGCAACAGTCCTGGGATCCCAAGGAAAAAAAATCACAAATTAATAGTGGTGGTGATTAATTATTTAAAAGTATTTACTTTGAATAAAGTGGGTGTGAGATATCAATTTTTTTTTTTTTCCCCTGTGTGTGCTTAGCTGTTGCAAAGGAAGATTTTGTCCTATAGAGTGAACTGCCTTTTATGGGACTGATTCCTTCTTCACATAAAGGGAATTCATGCTTAACAGCTTCCAAATTGTGTTTTGTTGCCTTCAGGTGGCTCTACTGAGGCTCTGCTGGCAATGTTTAGATAACAGAGGTATGAGAGCTGAAGCCCTGAACCAGAATTGTCCATAGTAATTTTACTTGTCTTGCAGTATTCAGAAAGGCTTCTCATTCCCTGGAGGACACTCAGTGTTCATAGTGGCAGCGACATTCCTGTGGTCAAGAGCAGAAGCTGGGAAGCAAGGTCCATGTTGTGTGCTAACTTTCAGAGGTCAGGAAGGATCTTTTGCTTTGGATCATTTGTTTGAGAAATTGGCTGTAATGTTACTGGCAAAGAAGGGGGTTGGTTTCTAGAGTAGTTGTGGAGTTCCTGATGACCTTGGCGAGAGCTCAAGTAACATCTGCTTAGAACTGAAGTGAGACTTTTTGCCTTTGTAAAAAGGGTGAAGTTCCTAAATTGAGCTGGAATACTAGGTAATCTAATTCCCACTTTGTGGTTTATGCTTTATTCAGCCATTTATTCTGGCTTTCAGTGTAAAGTAACATTTTCACAAGAGTGAAAATTGCTGCTGCTGAAAGCAGGGAGGAATGGGTGGACTGGCAGGCGCAGACAAGGTGGAGGAAGAGCTTGGGGGTGGGGCTGTTGGCAGATAACTAAGATTTAAACCCCATATCTGCTTCTTCTCTTTCTTGCATTGTGTTTTCCCCTTTCCTCACTGGAGCTGTAACACCAGATCTGTGTGGAGGGAAGCCAGACTATGTCAGTGCTGCAGGATAGCTGGCCAGGATACCGTGTGGGACTGCTGTGGGGGTGATGTGTGCCCTTAAGAAGGCACATGTTCCTTCTGTGCTGCAGACAGGGCAGCCATGAACACCCTTACACAGCCTCTTGGCAAGGATGTGTCTGTGAATTGCTCATAAGGTACTTGGCCTTTTCTTTCAGTGCAGTTTGCCAGAAGTTGTGAGCCACGCAAAGTGACGCAGGGGTTGCATGCACAGACTGTGATCAGTAAATGCAAGCTGGTCAGGCAGCTCCCACAGCAGCAGCCTCAAGGAAGGGGACATCTAGGACATGACCAAGGGACAGCTCCCCAAAGGGTGGCTCACTAACAGAGCCAGGCTATAGTGTCACTGGTTTTCTGTGCACATGATTTCACTTGGGGAGAAAAATTGGTTTGAACCTAGATTTTCCCTCCCTTTGTACACTGCTCATAAGAGATGAGAAGATTTCTCTTTAAAATATTTGCTGTAAATTTGCCCTGAATCCTAGGGCAAATTAAGGAGAGGGGGTGGGAAAGAGTGGCTGAATAAAGACTTTTAAGAGTAAACTGATTATAAAGGTAAAAATTCATCAGCTATCTCCCATCTTGCAGCAGCTGTGGACTTTGAATGAAAACAGCTTGAATATGGAGCGTTCAGTGCTCATAACAAGCTGCTTTCAAATTGCACAACATGGGTCATTTCAACAATTAAATAATTCCAATGACTTTGTGATGTGCACATGGATCACTCAGTGAGCTTTGGATCACTTAGTAGCCCTCCTAATAATTCTGATCTTGGTTTATTTGCTCTGCCATATTCACTTAGGTCTGAGTCGTGAGTTGGTGCAGAAACTATCTATGAGTCTCTTCTTAGTACCTTATTAATATAAGGTATTAATATGCTGCATGCCATGTAAGCCTTGACACAAAGATCTGGCAGGATTAGCCATGCAGGCACAGCTGGAGCTACAGATAATGGATGACATCCTCAGCTGCTGCATTACAGCCACATCATTCTAGGGAAGCCAAGGGAGCTACACTAATTCTCTCCATCTGAACAGCTACAGCTCCTGCACTTGCTCTCTTTCTCTCAACTGCCAGAGCTGATGTTTTCCCTTTGAGCTTCTCTACCAGAACCTCATGGTATCCCTTGTGCCTGAATGGGGAGAGTGCCCTATAAACCACAGGCTTTGTTCTGAATCCACGAGTGTCAGTGTTGGGAGCTGCCTTTGCTTTTCCTCAAACCTGAGGCGTGTGCAGCACTTCTGGAGGACCAGATTTACCTCACTTGTGAGGTACTTGTATTTTTTTTACTGTACCCTTCATTTGTGACGGAGATAGCACTGAACTAAGGCTGGTTATTTAAATTAGGAGTTCATAAGCCCATTTCATACCATAGCCCTTAATTAGAGACAGATTCCCCATTTTCTTCACCATTTCAATTATCTGCACTTGTGTCTGCTTTCCAGCTGTCCACAGTCAAACATAGCCAAATACAAATTATTACAGAAATCTATTATATGAACAAGCCTGTACTTTTTAAAAATGCGGGTCAATAATTTGAGTATTTTTCAGGACAATAGGTGTCTTTCCCTAGTCCTTGAGAATTTTTTTTTCTAAAAAACCTACACTCCAGCATTGTTTGTGGTTTTGGCCAAATGTATTAAAATGAGTAGTTTGAACTGTCTTAGCCCTCTTCCAAAACCAATCCTCTCCAGTCTCTCAAAGACAGGAGAAGCTGCTTTAAAGCATGCTTTACCATATTTGCAGCTGTTGTATTGCAGCAGAAAAGCATCTTTGCTTTATTCAGAAAGCATCTTTGCTAACTACATATGCATCTCAAGATTTGGAATGGAAGGGCCCATGAAAAATGTTGCCTAATTCCCATCAGTCAGCAAGCAGAAAAATTCTGAATCAAACTCTTAGTAGCCATTTATTCTCATTGTAGTGTTCTATCTCCCAAATCAGTTACTCTGGATTTGCAATTACGTAATTAAAAGCAGACTTTGGGTTTGTTTTGTAGGAGAACCGAATTTATTAGGAACCAGAAGCTACTGGCTATTAGTTGAAATTGTAATTTCTTGTTTTTATTCAATGATGAACTACGGAATGACTAAGACAGCCCTTCTGGCAGTGACTAACATTGGTAGAAACCTTAGTGTTTCCAAAAGCCTCTCACTTGCTATATATTTTCCAATGCCTATGCCTTTAAATGCATGTGATTTCTTTAGAGAGTGTGATTGGATATTTTTATGGTAAGTAGCAGGGAAGGCTGCCTCATATTTTGCAACCTGGCATTATGGCGACTACCTGTAAACCAGCAATGTGCTTTTGGCCACCAAAACACTAACATTCCTTTCTCTAGGAATCAGCCAGTCAGTAACGTGTGTGGCAGCAGCAGCAGCAGCATGTTATTAAAAAAAGGACTGTTATCCCATTTTTAATTTCCTGCTGCTTCATTTTGCTTTTGCCAGGGGACACTCAGAGCAGTTTGAGTATGAGGAAAAACTCCTTTACCTTTCCTTGGATGTAGATGTCCAGCATGGGTGCAGTTTCACAGCTTCACTGTTAGTGAGAGCAGTTTTACCTGGTCAAAATGTGTGTGTGGGGGGGGAATAGAAATCTTTTAGCTGAGCACTGAGACCTGAAAGTAGCGCCTGGCAATCGTAGGCTCAGACAGAGCAAAGGTGTGAAGCCCAGGAGCTGGTGGCTGAGCTGGACAGACAGACAGCTCGTGTGGCAGCAGTGCCTACCTACTCTCTCACCCTGTTCTGGCAGAAGTGAAACAAGAATTTATGTCCCCCCTTGCAAGACATTAGGAGATCCTAATCGCCACCAGCTGATTATTCAGTTCTGCTCTGAAATAGGGAAATACTTTTTCCTGTTTATTTACTGTTCTAACGATTTAAAATTGAACTAATGAGTAAAGTTTTATGTCTTTAACTTTTGATGTTTAGAAAAATTCTGATTAAAAGATAATCAACTAATTTAGGGGTGATTAATAATTTTCTCAGAAAAAGTATTTTTACACTAGTTGATGAAATCTCTCAGACTGATTATTCTTCAGGTAACCTTTGAATTTCTGTGCCCTTTCCATAGACACACTAGGGCCTTATGCCTTATGTGTGTATTTATTTACCCAATGCTGTACATGGATTTAAGTGCCTCATTTCTAGCTGCCTGCTACTATTTGAGATGGAA
This sequence comes from Promerops cafer, assembly GCA_013398275.1. Taxonomy (NCBI): domain Eukaryota; kingdom Metazoa; phylum Chordata; class Aves; order Passeriformes; family Nectariniidae; genus Promerops; species Promerops cafer. The sequence continues at coordinate 129,674 of VZSE01010145.1, read as the reverse complement.
TTTATGGAGTTTGGTGCATGTTCCGTAGCTCAATTCCTCTCCAAGTGTGGCTTTAGCAAACTTGCAGAGCTTTGGGTTGAACCAGCCCTCACAAGTTTCATTTTCCTGATTTTCCTTGAAGTTTGTAACCCCTAGCATGAGGTGAGAACAAACACTTGGGAGAACAGGTCATAACATTTTAAATCATCTTACAGTGAATGTGAGTCAGAGCCTCTAGCAATTCTGAAAATCCCTCCAACTGGTTCTGTTTAGCTTTCCACTGTGAATTGTAACCTCTTTTAAAGAGACATCCCTTGGTCTTGTCCTTGCAGTCACACATCAAACCTGGGAGGGTTGTTCCTGTGGAGCTGTGAGTCTGTCACATCTGCCAGCATCAGTGTCTCTTAATATCATAACCCCTGGATTTTTAAAATAATCTCCCCTGAAAGGAATTTAAAAGTGAGAAATCAGCAGTGATTTGTGGGAAAATAACCCACAGGTGCAGGGAATTTCCAGTTGTTCAGGGAGTGATAGAAGGACAGATGGATTAGTCCACGCTGTGATATCTGGAGGGAACATTACAGTCCACAATTTTGCATGCTCCACAGAGAGGGTAAGTTTTTCAGTCAGGTGGCATTAGCCTGTTTGCCTCAGCATTGCAAAAGTTTAGATGGTCATTCTAAGAGTTCCCTGGCATGGAATGAGAAGGAGAGCTTACAGTAAAGCTTTATTTAAATCAGCAGAAGGGGGGGAAGTTGATCCCTGAATTACACAACAGCCATGCCAGCTAAAAATGGATCAGAACAAGCTGTTTTCAATATCAAGAGCTTTGTCTCCAGATAACCAAAAATGTTCTCTCATTCACAAAAAAGAAAACGTAATTTTTTTTTAAATTGCCCTGATAAGCTGGGACAAGCACATGGTTCCGTGTGCTCCAGACTGAAACAGGGCTCAAGGTCCTTGTTTTTTTCCTTCTCTGTTCTAAGCAGCCCTTTCTTCCCCCAGCCCTAGGCCAGAGTAAGCAGCCTGGTATATTTAGCAGAGCCACAAAGAGAGGGATGGTGTGTCTGCCTTGCTTCTGGTGTAGATCTATCTCCAGGAAAGAAATATTCTATGCGACATTTCAGTGATGAAGGTGAAACGTATTAGAACTGCTTGGCCTTTACATGCTGTTCTGCACTCACTTCTGCTTGGTCTCAGTACAAATTGAATGAAAGAAGTTCAATAAATGAGTGCTCAAGAGATCTGAGAGTGAAAGCTGTGGCTTGAAATCCCAAAGATGATCAAAGCTAATTTCCTCACTGAGTTTGGACTCAGTTACAACAGTAGATTTTAGTCCCTGTCAGGCATCACTTCCTGGGAAGCAAAGGTAGAAATACCCTTGGCTCCACAGGGAATAAGGCAGTCCCTTGATGCAAACCCTGTGCATGTTGCTGTGTGTGACTCTACGGTGGAGGATGTCCAAAAAAAAAAAAAAGGAAGTCTTGGAAAATGGTCTTGTGGTGACATCTGAGAGTCTTGTGACTGTTGGGAAGTGAGGAGGAAAGGCAATAGGAGATGAAGAGGGAGGGAGATACGGAGAAATGCTGTGCAGTGTAGGTACTTGGCTCGTGGTTTGACACTGGCCAAACACCAGGCACCCACAAGAGCCACTCGCTCACCCTCCCCTGCCACAGCTGGGCAGAGGAGAGAAAGAAATTAAATGAAGGATTCATTAGTTGAGATAAGGACAGGGAACAGAGCAGGCTCAGCTTAGAGGTACAAAGTCAGTTCATTACTAACAAAACCAGAGGAGGATAATGAGAAGTAAAATAAGCCCCTAAAAACACCTTTTCTTCTCCCAGCTCCTCCCCTCTTCCCAGCAACAGCACAGGGGACAGGGTGTGGGGGTTTGGTCAGTTCAGCACCCAGGTTGTTCTTGCACTGCCCCAGGGAGAGGAGTCCTTCCCACTGAGAGTTCTCCCTTTGTTTTGATTTTCTTTTTACATCAGTTATCCCAGAGGCATTACCATCATCTCTAGCTGGCCCAGCCTTGGCCAGCAGTGTGTTCCCTTTCAGAGCCATCAGGGACTGGCTCTGCTGGACGTGGTGGGAGCTCCCAGCAGCTTCTCACAGGAGCCACCTCCGTGGGCCTCCTGCTGCCAAAAACCAGGCTGTGCAAAACCAGCACAATTTGCTACAAAATAATTTATCAGGAAACATGATGAGATTTTACTTTATGCTGTAAGTCAAATGACAAGGGTCCTTTGGAGAGGTTTTTTGGGGAAGGAAGCATGTTACTGAGCTGCCTCAGTTTAATTACTACTTTGTTAGTGTTCCCACAAGCAAAATAAATGCTCTTGCTGTCATGGTAGCAACTTCCATTTTCAAGTGAATGAAATGTGAGAAATTAAATCGGAGTATTCATTTATGTATTTATAAATCCAAGTCTTGCAGAATTAGGCATCTGAGGTAATGGCTAGGCTTGCTTTTTCTTCCCCAGAGCCTTGTTCTGCAATGGATGTTCCGGAATTTTAAACCTCCAAAGCCCCATCATCTGTTTGAACATGGATGCAGGTGTGAGTTTCAGCACTCTGCAGATTAATCTAAAAGATCTGAAATGGGAAACAGGAGCAGCCGGTGTGGATTCACTGCTGTACACTCATCAAAACCTGAAACTTACAGCAAATCACCAAAAATCAGTATGTCCTCATCAACCTAGCTACAAAGATGTTGTCCTCATCAGCCTAATGACAGAGGATGTCCTGAGCCTGCCTGGCCTTTGATGAGGGGCAGCCCTTGCAGTCAGTCACAGTGAAGGTATTGCGTGGTTTTGTGGTGTGGAGAGATAGTGGCTGGGTCAAAGGGGTGATTAATTCTTACTGTGCCATTAAAACTGTTCAGGAAAGCTCTGCAGGACTGACCAGATGGGAGATTCTCTCTCTCTCAAGTTTTGGTTTGCTTGGTTTCCCTCCAGTGTGAAGGAGGCAGATATTCTCTGCCCTTGCAGCTGTAGCTGCTCCCACTGATGTGGCAAAGGAACTTCAGGGTCCTCCAAAGGACGTTTTCACTCGTTGCTAAACTCTGCTCTTAGTAGGAACCACGTGGTTCTGTGGAGAGCAGCGTGGATGTTGGATGACAAAGTGTGTTTAAATGGCAGCGAGTCCCACTCATTGCCTGTAAGAAACAGACTGATTTTTCTTGCCTTGTTTCTGCCCCTCAAATCATTTAACAACAATGCCATGAGCCTGCAAGCTCTGCTGCTCTTTCTGTTTGCCATTCCAGTTGCCTTGTTCTTGTCTGTGGTGATGACCTGTCAGTCGCTCATTGCCTCTTCCTGGTTAATCTCCTTTTCCACATGCAGTGTTTAAACACAGTGCCCTTCCTCAAGAAGCTTCATTCCCTGCATGCATGTCCTTTGGCATCTCTTCCTTGTGACTATCTGGGCCCCTCCTCTGGGGCAGCTGAGCACATCCCATAACAAGTCACACATTCCCTTCCTCCTCATCTGTCTGTTGTCTTCCGGCCATCCATACAGCAATTTCCAAGAGATAAGTGGGAGTAGGGAATGTGTAAAAACACAGGCTGAGCTAGGTCCCCATCTGTAATTGTTAAACCACATTATCACAGCACATGTGCAAACACAGCAGATCCACACCTGGCCTAAAACTGTCCCGCTACACAGCTGACCTATTGGAGAAGCTCTGGTATGAAAACTTCTTTGCAAAGTGTCCTAAAAATGTGTTTTTCCACATGTCTCTGGAGTTGCAGTATTTTAGAGGGTTTAGAGCGTAGCCACTCTCTTGGCTTTTGTTTTTGCTGGGTCATAAAAGAGCATAAAAATACCTGAGCTGCCTCATATTTTGTGAGGCTTTAGTTATAGTGTGTGAGGTGTCTCACCAGTGTTTATCAGTTTGCTTTGTTTTCCTTCCAGAGCTGTAACCTTTTCTTGCAGAGCCTGTACTAGGGCCATACCATACCAATCATTTCAAACAGCTTTATTGAGCATGGTAATAGTGATAAAACTAGAAAACGAGGAATGTCATAATTTGTATGAACAATTTTATAGAAATATAGGCACCAGCACATCTTTTCCTTAATGAAGCTCTCAGCTGAGTGGCCCTGGAATCCTGGAAATAGGAGGCAGGTGGATGATGGAGCTGACTGTGCCATGTAGGGTCCGCAGGGGCTGGTAGGGACAATGCTGATCTCTGCGGTCTAGATTAATGATCATTAAGAAGAGAGAGAAAAGATTTTGCTAACAGATCTTAGCAAAGCATGGAAACCCTGTGCCTTTGGGCAGGAACCATAGCCTGGAGAAGGCAATGGAGAGATTTTTAAACAGTGTTTATATTTCTAGATGAACCTGTGTCACTTTAGGTCACCCTTGTCTTTCTCACCCTCTCATAAACTGAACTCAATCTGTGATTCCCTTGCGGTTTGCACATTGCTAGCCTTAAACATTTCTTTTCACATAATTGTCTTTAAATGTTTTATTGGGAATTTTCTCCCTTTGTTTTTAGGCTGCACCTCTCAAAGCATTGTTTCACGGCTTTGACCTCAGCCTGTTCCTGGGTGATCTACGTAGCCTTTGCACCATTTTTGCCTCTGCCTTTTGTTTGTCTTATTATCTTGCAACCCCAGCTTTGCAACGAAGGTATGATGAACAGTGTGAATAGTTACCATCTGCTGGCTGATGTAAGTCCATGCAACCACCTCATTTCATAACTTTCTCAAAGTACTCCAAGGTAAAGATGATTTTGCGCAGTGCAATTTCCTTGCAGAGCGAGGGAAGTTAAACAGCTCAAGAAATGTGTTAACTATGAAAAGGCAAAAGGCTGGGCCATCTGCTAGGCAAGACATTGCCTTGGGAAGTTAAAAATTGGTCAGACACTCTTATACCTGGTCTTTGGCCACCTGCACTTGTGCTGTACAAGCAGACTTTCAGGCTGTGCTGATGGGGCTTTGTTTTTATCCACAATTGCAGTGGCAGCGTTTTCCCCGAACTGTGGCGAAATTCTTTTCATCATTCCAATTTCTTCCTGCGTGATAGACGTCTCCACACATGTCCTTTCATTATTTATTTATAGACCTCAGCATTTAAAGGCCAAGGAAGTTTTTTGAGTGGTCATCCTTCAGGGATTGTGGCTCGTTTCTTGCACAGGGTTTAGCTGAGGCTGCTGGACTGTTGTTGACTCCAAAAGGCTTTTAAAAAGTCCCTCTTTCCTTTCCTTTCCTTTCCTCCTTCCCCTGAGAGTGCATGTTTCAAAATGCTGCTTCTGGGGTAATTGTGCCCTAATTGAGGAAAGTCCTGGAGTGACTCTGCTGGAGTCAGACATGACATGAGCAGCGTTGCCCAGGCAGCAAGTTCCATCCATTGTTCTTGTGCCACACACACTTCCCTAATCCCAAATCGGGTGTGTAACCACATCCAGTGATCACCATCTTTCAGCGGGAGGTGCAGCTTCAGCACTTGGGGCACAGCACAGGGATTTAGGTGTGGTCAGTGTTGGCACTTGCAGAAACAAAGCAGGCTCCTTTGTTATCAATGATTTTGTTGTCTAAGCAGCACACTCACTGGAAGATCCTGGCATTAGAGAAGGGATTATTCCTTGCTTGCAAGCAGATTACTTGTCATAACATGTTCGGGGTGCACTGCTGGTACCTAATAGACCCATCTGTCATCCCTTGAATTTACAAGGATAAATGCAATGCCTCAGGCTAAGGTGATAGATGTCATCTCAAAAGTGCATCTGGGATCTGTATCAGGGTGATACTGAATTAATCTTTGTTAGATTTAGATAACTTCATCCCAGTGAGTTTCTTGCTATGATAATGATGCAGCTGGATTGGAAGTCCTCTTTCATCAAATAACAGCTTCCCTTCCAGAAAGATTCATGTCCTATTTGATTTGTGCTGGGTGTTCCTGTATGCTGAAGTTAACAGGAGTTTCTTTTGGGGCTCTGTGTGGGATCAGACCCTTTTGTTTGAAAGAAGTCTCTTTTCTTTGATGGCATCTGTTTCTAGACTACATTGGCATTTTCCACGTTTCACCATCTCTGAGCTGTTTATTTCTACTTGTATTTTAATGACTGCTTCTGGCTGTTTTCCCTTGCTCTCATTAGAGCTTTTTTGGATCTTCAGTTGAGCTGATGAGACATGGAGTTGATGCCGAGTTTTTTCACTTGGTCTCATGGAAGATACAACCTACTTGGGAAGGTGTATCTGGCTGTGTGTGCTCTGTCACAGAGTCAGCATGGGCAGGCTTCCATCTGGCTTCAGCAGTTCAGGGGTTACCAGGACTGTTTGCTCACTAGCATTCCCTGTTTATACACTGATCATCACAGATGTGCATGTGATTTGCCCCAGCCACAGTATTAATACAGCAAAATCCACTTTTAAAGGTGTTCTGCGTTTTGGGCTACGTTTTTCAGAAGAATAATTTATTCATTGAAAAATAAAATCTACAATTTCTATATTTTCAAAAGCAGTTTACAAGTTCTTCTTAAGATAGTATTTTTTCAATTGAAAAAATTAGTTGATTTTTACTTCTTCTAAATGGTCTGCAATGGTCATAACTGAAAGTCCAGAAGCAAATATAAAACAGGCCTGAGTATAAACACAAAAAAAAGTGTGTCAGTCAGATCCCAGGTGTCAGCACGTGATTTTTTCATTGCAGAACATGATAAGAGCCCTCTCTGGGATCTAGTTTTTGGTGAAAAGTTGAATGACTGAAACTAGTTCTGGCTGGTTTATTTGGGTATTACAGTAAATGGCACAGACCACCTTCCTATCATGTTCAGCCACACTCTTTTTGAGGAAGTTTGTTTTAATCAGTTTTCCATGGCAGTTTTCTGCCATCGGGTCTGGAATGTACTACAGGCAAGAATTTCTACAGAATTAGTTAATTAAATTATAAATATGCCACCTTAATACTTAATTTCTACTCCCTGTCTCCTTTTAGATTTTTGAGGGGGGCGTTTTTTGCCTCTGGCAATGATGCTTTTTCAATTCCTGATTTGAAAGAGTAAGTGGTGAAAGGACAGTGGTTTTCAAGGTATGTGGAGCAATTTCGTGGGTTAAAGCTGATCCACTGGAATTCTTCATCTCGGTTTCATCCGTTTTCCACAATAGCTGGTTTGTTGGAAGAGGAAACAGAGACCTGCCAAACGCTGTTGTTGTGCTGAAACAGAACCAAATGGTATTGCTGAAAGGTAAAGCAGGATGGGGCAAACCAAGCTGTCAGGATGTACAGTGCAGTTAACAGGGCAGAGAATAACGTGGCTCTCATGGCAGAAAAACTGCCCCAGAATAAATAAAAAGTAGGACCTGAATCTCTGCATCTTGTTTTAGCAGCAATTAAAAAATTATAACTATTTCAAGGAACTTTGAGAATAGGTGAAGATGGAAAAATAGATTGGAGAGATTTTGTTTACTTCTGAAGCCAGTTCCTGACATGTGAGTCACATGGAGAACTTCCCTAGGTGAAAAACGATCAGCAAAATGCTCTCTTCAGCTTTCATTGATTTTTTAGCTAGTGTGTACTTCACTAATGACAGTCACTAATCTTTCATCAAACGTGCAAACAGCAGTGCAGATGCTTAAAAGTTTCATGGCACTGAAATATGAGGGTTTGGGGAAGGAAAATGAGGCAGTACCTTCTTCCATTATGGTTGTAATAAGCTATTCTTACATACTGGATTTCTTGTTAAGTTATGGCTTAGCTGTGAATGCTCAGGGATAGTGTTAAAGAAATGTAAATAGGGAGCTTTTTGTTGCAAATTGGTTTTTAAGTTATTTGTGAGCTTTATTTAAAATATTTCTGTATATTTAGAAATGTTGAACTGGTAACATAACTCTTTTAAATGTGGGTTTGAATATTGTGATCCTAGAATATTATTCTTTATCATCATTGGTTTTCAAGCATGGCAATGGTGTTTTTAATGAGGTAATTATGTGGAGGGAATGGGCTCGTAATGATATCCAAAAATATAACATGCTCTCAAGTGTCAGAATGTTGCAGAAGAAAGTTGAGGGCATTTTTCCCAATTCAGGACAGTAAAAATCAGAAGATGGCTACTTGAATCTTGCCAGAGCTTTTCCACTGGACATAAAATTCGGGAGGAAGACAAGCAGGATATTTTAAGTGGGAACTTGTACGCATATGGAAGTTGAAAGCATGTGAAAGCCTACAGCACTATAGTCAGCAGAAATGTAAAAATAAAGTAAAAAACTGTGGACAGTGCACAGATTGTGCTGTAAAAAGTATTACACAATACTCCATCCCCTCCTTTGAGCATGAGGAATATATTACTGTGATCCTTCAAAGGGAGGCACTGAGTTCCTGACCTTCCCTGGGTCCTTCCTCCTTGAGCTGACGGCTGGCTACAGCCCTGCTCTGCCCTGTCCCCAGCCTCGGGTGGCCTCACCCTGGCTTTTCCCTGCAGGCAGTCTCTGGAGCAATTGGGAATGCAGCTCTTCTGCTGGCTTCGAGGCCCTTTTGAACGGAAAGGGGACAATCAGTTTTTCAGCAGTATCACAGCACTGTGTCCTTAGCTGTTATACGGGAAGGCTGAACAAAACCACTGTCCTGAAAATGGGAACTTGCACAAGTTCTTGCTGTTCTCTCAGGAAGAATTTTTAGAACGAGGTTTAGAGTGAAGATGGTGTGGCTGCACTCAGTTGTCTGTACCTTTGGCTTTGAAAGAAAAATGCTCTCTGCATCTGGGCTGAGCAAGAAGTTTTTCTCCATGTCAAGAGTGTGAATTGTGAATCTAGTCATAGATTTTGCAGTATTGCCACAGATAGCTGCTTAAGATCATCTGTGAGCTTTTTATATAGCAAATATTATCATAGTTTAGAGGCAGGAGGACACTGGTGATATCCCTGATTTCTTCCACTCATTTTATTTCTTTTTCAGCATCTGTCTAGCATTTGACTTTTTTATCCCAGATTTTGTGGTAGTTACAGGACATTACGAAGCATTTCGGGGCTGCTGGAGGCTCATAAAGAGCCTTCTGAAGTCAGCATCTCTTACAGTGCCAACACTGCAGGATTTCCAGGCAGCATTTTGCATCTTCTCTGTTCCTCCTTGGGTTCCCTTGTAGCATCTCAGCTCTGCCAGAACATCTGTCCCTGACCCAGCCCTAGCAGAAACCCTAAACCCAGGTGATCCTTTGTTCCCTGACTGTTGGGGAAATCTATAGGTGTTGCAACACGAAAACGAGCTGTTCCCAAACAATTTGGGTTAGATTGTGCTGAAAAAGATCCAACTGCTGGGCTCACCCAGGTGACCTCGGGTTCAGTTCAGCTGAACTAGGTCATCATCTGCCCCTGCGTACCTGGTGCTCCAGCACCTGGGAGTGCAGAGGTGGCAGTGGGAAAAGCAAGCCAGGAGAAGATGGTGTGTGTTGGCTGGAGTGCTTTTGCAGACTGGCTGTGGGGAAGGAAATGCCTCAGGCACACCAACTAGCATGCTCCCGTGCAAATTGTTTTGCTTTTCACTGCATGCTCCTAGGCCATTAGGCTGGAAATGGAACTGGAAATGGCTTCTGGAACACAACACACAGCACTGTTTTTGCCAGAGCATTGGTGCTCTGTTTATTTTTCTCACTTCATGCTTCAGCGTAGTTGCTGCCATCCCTCATTTTTCCTGGTACATTAAACCTGGTTCAGGAATGCAAATGATCATGCTGAATGAATCATCTCCACAGCCTTGTGCATCCAGATGATGTCATTGTCTTTACTTGTATGTTCACAGTGTGTTTCTTGAATAATGCAGTGTGCTGGTGGTCCCTGAAACTTTAAGTATCTGGCATATGGTATGATCAAGACTGAGCTATATCCTAATTTGATGACAGTTGGTGTAAATCCACTGATACCGGGGCAATGGTGTCAATTTAAAGACTCCAGACAGGATCTTTATGACTGCATTTTTTTACTCCATGTCAAAGTATATTCAAAGTAAAGGGTTTGTCATATTTGACAGAGCTCATTAGGATGGTCGTTTTTTACTTAAAAATGCAGATGTGGGGGAAAGTAGAAAAAATGGTCTGATTTTTAGAACAAGTAGGACTAGTCTAAAGAGTGGCTGGTGTTCCAAGCAAAGTGCTGGGTTTATTGGAGCATGTAAGGTTACTGCCTAGCTTGGTGAAGCAGAGCAGCGCTGTGCACTGCGGCATAATCTGCTGGAGTAGCAGATTAAGGAAGGGAAATTCTGGCCCTGAGACAAATTCAGATAAAGATATGTAGCTTGTTAAAAACTATATTTGTTTTCCAAATTATTATTTGGGCAAAGCCTGTGGATATAGACCTCAGCGAGAGCTTTCCAGTGTTGCTCATCACCAGACAAATTATCCTGGCCCTGCTCTGTGAAAACATGGAGCTGGATTTCACCACTTGTGCTGTTTGAGTTGCTGCTTTAGGAATACGTGTGCTGAGCTGCTGGGGATATAAAGGTCTGTCAGGCATCATCCCTGAATGATCATTCCAGTATCTGGAAGACTTCTGTGAGTGTGACTGATTCCTCAAGGGGGAGTTTATGGCTGTGACACTTCAGTGATTCATGGCCAACCTCAGGTTCTTTGGAGCTGCTGACATTTATAACTACTTTCAAACCTACGGTTTGGACTCATCTGAAAAATACTTTGGCCTTCTCTAACAGGTGCCCTTAAGGTATTCTCTTTTCCTGTGTCTGAGCTGTGCTGTAGACCCCAGGCCATACCTCCCTCCTCCCTTGAAAACACCCTTAGCCTGGTTTTTAGGTCCACATCCATGGGGTTTTTTTAGGTAATATGTTACTACTGCTTCAGGGAGCCAAGGCACTAATGGTAGCTTTTGTTCCTGTTTGATTAGTCAGTAATACTTTAAGATAGTGGCTTAATCGGTGTTTGTATCTTTGATGTTTATTGTAATCACATAAAGCATGTGGAACTTATTTAGTATTAATGTGACTGTCAGTCCTTTGATAGTATTTCTGCTGTAGTTCAGGATTAAATGCCCTGAGCATTAAAGAATAGGAGCTTATTTTTGTGCTGCCTGAATCTGGAAGAAGTGCCAGTGCTGTCTTTTGGAGTCAAGCTCCATCCAGCTCTGACAATTCATTGGGATTGACCATTCCCTGACAAAGAGAGCGAAAGGGAGAAAGGTATTTTTGCATGGTATTTCAGATTGTGAGAAGGTGGGGCCACATATGAGTTATGGCACATTATATTAAAAAAAGAGCCATAGCATCTTCAGATGTGTGATAGGGGAAACCACCAACCACAATTATCAAGTTGCTCCTAAATAATATAAATATCTCTGCCATTGAATCTTCACTGGCATTTGGAAACTAAGAGCAATAGGGAAATGAATGTTCTGGTCCACTTTCCTCAGGCTCTAAAGGGCTCAATGGCTTTCAAAAGTATCATTTTGTCTTAGCAAATAGCACTTCTTTCCTGTTACCTTAGGAAAAAAGTTTGCTTTTTACTTCTTTTACACTGCATCTCCTTTAAATGAAGTTAGTGAAGGGTAAAAAGGTGTAGGAACTAGAACTTGCACAGATATCAAAATAGTTGAAGATACCAGAAAAAGCTCCAGCATATTTCAGCTATCTTTACTTTGATTCTGTTCTATTATATTGGACGAGATTGTTGTAGCTACAGCAATTTAAATTGAGTACAGGCTGTACTAGGAGTTGAGGGGAAACCTTAGCAGTTTGATTGTGTTGAAAAGAAGTTTAAGTGGCATTCTCAGCCTTAAACACCAAGAAGCATCTTAGAAAATTCACCTGGATGATCTACCAGAAATAATGGACTCTCCTAAGGGTATCATACTGGAAAAAATTCCAGGAGCATCTATTAAGCCTTAAGAAAAGGTAACAGGAAGTTGACATCACTAAAGGACAGAGAAAAAGGAGATTAATGGAAACAGAGAAACATCCTACCAAAAGCTGGAGCTGTTTCCAAAGGAAATTGTATCTGTAATAAACTCTGGCTGATTAAATATTTTATCTATGTGGCAGGTAGAAAAAGTTTCCAAGAACAACTAATCAGAGGGATGAAAGCCTAGTGCTACAACCTCTTTCCAGCAACCACATAAGCCAAAAAGAAGCAGAAAACACCCACCCCCACCTGCTGTGTGTGTATGGTTAGTTGGTGGCCAGCTAGAGTGAACAGCTATGAAAGGGAGGCTGTATGAATTATCTGTATCTTTGTCCACTGTGGAAGACACTGAGAAGATCCCCTGTGCCCATGGGGAGGCTCATCAGGCTGAGACTGAGATAATTTTAAATGAATTTATGGGATAGATACAGGATGGATGTGAATTTATTGGGAGAACTGGGCTCACTCATGAAAGAGGAGCAGTGTGTGTACTTCCTCACTGAAAACTGCCTTGGTACTTGAAGACTGGAGGGTGTTAGAAATGGAATCAGTGTTTAAAAACAGTCCAAATTAAAAATAGCTCAAGTGTATCTGCAAGCCTGACATCTCTTCCAGCTGATTTGATGGAGACTATAGTAGAAGATAATATTAGTGAACACCTGGATAAATGTATGTGCTCTTGTAAAACTTTGGAGTGTTCTTTGAATAGGTGCATGTGGATATGCAGTAGATGGAGTATATTTGAATTTTTAAAAGGCTTTGGACAGAGGGATTGAGGCAATCATGAAGTGAGAGGGAAAGTATTGGTAAAATAATCGGTTAGGAGCATGCAGAGGATAACAGATGAGGCAAATATTTGAAAGTAAGATTCACTGGGGTTATTTCATTGGCAAACTACACCAGCATCAGGAAATCTGAGCTGAAAATACTTGGATGAGCAGTTGAAAATATACTGGTTTTGTTTTAATCTTCCTTAAGGGTCTGTGTGTGAGTTGCAGAAGGGAAGGAAGGCTCTTTCAAAGATCCAGTGTGCAGCAATCGACGCACCTTGGACCCTGCTGGAAGCCTTGAAGAGCATCTAATGCTTCCAGGCGTGACTAAACAGCACCAAGAGGGCTGAAAATTGGTATTAGATGGAAGGAAAGTCTTTTGTTCTGAAGGTCTACAGCTGCAGTCCTTGGGCTGGTTTGAATTCCCCTGGCTTATTTCCAGGAATTTTACTAATGGCCTGAGCTTTTGTGTGCCAAGGACTGGAAGGGACTTCTTGTCTGTCAGACGTCTGTTTGTTTCTTTTTTCTATAATTTCAGCCTCATGTTTGGATCCAGAGCAATTTGCCACCTCCTCTGTTTATACTCAGGTGGCCACTAGTTCATTGCAGTGCTTGTCCCCTTAGGAGTGCAGGTGAGGTTGCCCAGTGGGAGCAGCTAACAAAAAAATACAGAGATCTTCATTTATGTACGTTAGAGTTGTGTGAATTTATTTTACCTCATTTAAAATATTTTAGATTCACCACAGATTCCTATGGACTCTGGATTTCTGATTTTCTTACCAAACTTGTAGTTGACAGTTTTTAAGAGAGATTTGTGCTGCAGCTGTGACATGATCTCAGAGAACACCAGTGATTCAGGTACTAAAGTTTAAAAAGGGTGCTTATATACTCAAAAGAGAGCCCATCCTAGTTACAGTTCTTGCCATAATCCCTGTTGAAGCATTTACTGTTTTAAATAATTTCCTTCAGTCTATAATTTTTGTGGCAGAGAGCACCTTTAAAAAGAATACACATTCAAACATCACTGTTTTCCTCTCTCTTTACAGTTTTTTTTTGGAGAGAGCTCCAAGTGTCTGAAGAGAGGATGTAGTTGGATGTCACCTTCACTGATATTTGCAAATTATTAATGTGTGAAGGATGTCATGATGTTAAAGAGAGAACTCAAAGACTCAGCAGAAGTGTTCTCAGCTATGAATAGGTCTTTCATAACTGCAATCATTTGGTAGATTTTATGTTTGGGTTACAAAGCCAAGGAGGCCAGCACAATCAGGAAGGCGTAATGTTACTAGCCTTGTGTTTCTGCAGTGCTCCTGTGGGCATTGATCCACAGGGACCTGTGTCTGGAATGTATTTGAGTGAAAGATCCAGGAGATCATTCTCTGTTCTGTTCCTGTTTTGTTGCTGTCCCAAAGACACAGCAGACAGTCTTAGGGACCCTGTCTTAATCCAAAGTAAATCTCCTACAGTCTCTGTCTGGGCTTTGTTGTGATTCTTTTCCCCTTAAAACCCAAGGAAATGTGTGGTCTGGTTATGTTTCTTCTCAGCACTCTCTGGCATGCAGTCCAGTGACATCCAATGCTAAAGATATCAGACTTAGTTCTGTGTTATTTGGGGTTTTTCCTAGCTGATTTAATTGCTTCTCCTACTTTCCCATCTTCCTGACTTCGAGCTGTAAGAGTCTGGAAGTATTCAGAAGCCTTAGAAATACCACGCAGCAGTTTTAACAACACAAGTAATCTACGTCCGTGCTGTTCTGCCTGTCCTTTCTTGTTATTTCCACTTGTGTGTGACTACAGCAGCCACAATTTTCAAAGAGTCAGACTAAGATGAGCAGCTCATCTTCTGAAAGCTAAGATCCAAGCTGTCATAACAGAAAGGATTGATGTTTACCTCTGTTGGTTTTGGAAGAGTAGATATTAAAAGCACATTTTAATTTGAGTTGGCAGAATAAGGATCACACACAGTCCCAAAATACCAGTGAACACTGATTTTAATGTTTCATTGTTTTGCTGTACAGGATGGCTAGCTGTGTTCCATTGAAAAAGTCAGCTTTCCCTTGGCACTCTATCTAATATTTCCAGGGCCACAGAGCAGAAATGGGTTTTTAAAAAGCTCTAATTAATGCTTAATTCAGTCAGAAAAGGAGCCTACTTCTTCATGGGGATTAAAACATACCTCTGCCATGTCTCACTGGACTTTCTGAATGCATCAAATTATTCTGAAGGTCATGTGCTAAGGACAGTGTGTAGTTAAGAAACAGATTCAGATTAGCCCAGAAAGTCACTGGAAATAGTGTTTTCCCCTGCTTTTGGGTATTTAAAGATGATAGTGGAAGTACCCAGAATCCCTGCACTGGAAAACACCATTCAAAAGGTTTGTAAAAAGGAGAATGAGGCAAATTTGTCTTTAATTATTGGTATCAGAGAGATCAGAGAAGAACAGGCTCTTTGAGGCTGGAAGCCCTGTCCACAAGAAGCAGCAGTGTGGGGTCTCAGCAGGCTGCAGGATGCACGGAAGGGATGGGCTGGAGGGAGTTTGGGGGTCAGTCACCCCCCGAGAGGAGCGAGCATCTGGTCCATAAAGAGCCAGCAGGGAAGAAGGGCAAAGGAGAAGGAAAATATTGGAATAGCATGCACCCACTCATGCTACGAGCTCTCAGCTGGGTGACCATGGTGCCTGTGTAGGGACCCACAGTGAGAGCAGGAGAGAATCCCTCCTGCTGAAGGTGTTTGAAAGGAGGTCAGACAGAACACTGGGGATTGGAGCTGGTTTTGCCATTGACTTTAGTGGGATTATAATTGATTCTTAAGTCAGGTAGCTGTCCTTAAGGTGAGTAAACAGTGGCTTGTGTAGTTGGGGAAGCTGGGGTAAAATAAGAAAGGGGGTCCATTTATAGTGCTTTAAGTGCTCAATTCTGGCTGTGTGGAGAAGTAGAAAGTCTACCTTGCACCTAAAGCGTGCTAGAAGTGCCCACATGTGGAATGAGCACACGGGAAAAATTTGTTAATTGAGACACAGCCAGTAAGATGGTGTGTCAGTAAGATTGTCTGCACAAGCCCCAGAGGGGCACAGCATCGGGAAGAGCCGGGTATGAGTGAGAGCACAGGGCATGCAGGAGGGCATTGCTGTTTGAAAAGCACTGAGAAGGGAGTGCAGTACAGCCCCTCTGTCACAGCAGAGCAGGCTCAGATGTGTGTTTGCAAGCTGACTTCTTGAGACCCCAGCTGTAAGCAGAGTCCAACAGCTGCAGCAAATTGCTAAATCATTCTTGGCTAATGCTGACATCAAACTATCTAAATAGTTTTTGTGAGGTTATGGTTTGTCATGGGGACATGACAAACATAAGTCTTTACGCCTTCTGCTCTATTCCCTTGAGCTCTATCTGTTGTAATTTTAAAATAATACACTATTTCTTTGGCATCTGAGCTGTTCCCCTCGTTACATAATTTTATTTTTTCCCCTGTGGTAAGTCAACTCCCAATTAATCCAGAATGCTGAACTTGTGACACTGCGGATGCCAACAGAGTCAGTGCCTGGGATATCGTCATAGGCATGAGATAGCGACTCTCTGGGGAGCTCAAAATGAAACCAAGATGCAAGAGAATGCTGCCATAATTATCCACAAGAAGGTTAGCTCAATGTCACTGCAGCAAATTCCTTGTGGTTACTGAGAGCTGTCTCTCAGTACCAGAGAGCAGCCCAGTCCCTGAATACCTGCTAAAGAACATCAATAAGAACATTAAAAACAGATTAAAAACAAAACCCAAAACACTTAATGCTCTTAAGTCTTTGATTGTTCCGTTATGACAATGTGCCATGGCAGTTTTCTCTTGGATGAATATTTCTCTCTGGAAAAGTAGAACAGAGCATTTGAGGGAATTCTCCAGCTGGTAGCAAGAAAATTACTTCTCTGGTATCTGCAGCTCTGCCTCCACATGCTGCTGAAAGTTGCTGTTTTTAAGTTGATTTTTCCTAGGAACCTGACAGAAAAATGTGGTGCTGATGATTTGAGTTGTTCACTGTTCACTGTCCACTGATGAGTGCAGTGGAAATAGAAGTGTCTGGCCTGGACCTGCTGTGATCTGTTTTCACCAGGGTTCACTGTCACTCATGCCTCTCTGGGCTGTGGAGCTGCTGGAACACATCATTGCTAACTCCCAAGCTCCTTGTGGAGTCTCCAGGTGCTGCTGAGGGCTTGGAAGATTCCAGCTCCAGTTTTATCCAAATGCTAGCTATTCACCACATGTTTGTGTGAGCTTGACTGCAGAAGGTCGGGGGAGAACCCTGAAAGCAATTCAGCTGTTTCTTGCTCCAAGCTGTGCTGGGGAGATAACATGGCCTGAGATGCACTCTCGTGCAAAGCTCTAGGTCATTTGATGCATTTCTTTGGAAGCTCTGCGTGTGTGGTGGAGCTGCACAGCTTCTGGGCTGTGCCACGAAGAGGACTGAATGCTCAGAAGAGGCCAGCACTGACCAGGAACCAGCAGCTCCTCATTCTGGGTGAGGATTGGCACAAGGGAAGGCATTTGTGCCCGCGTGGATGCAAGGGCTGCCCCAGCCTGGCGCTGTCTGTGCCAGGACATGCAGGAGACAAACGCTGCCCTGCTTCTGTGGGCACTACAAACCTTCAAGGGAAAAGCCTTCCTGGGCCTGCTGGCATGGGTGTGGTGTGGTACCTTCAAAGCCTGCAGGACTCCCTGTCTGGACTGGGAGTTAAAGGAAAACACACCTGACCTTCCAGCACCATCTCTAGAAACTTGCTGATTTTTCACAGCATTTGTCCCTAGATTGCTCAGCTGGTATCCAGTCTGTGAAGTGTCAGAATGCTGGAGAGCACTCCCATTTTTACAGATAGGGAACCGGAATTTTCATTTGTTTCTAATACGTCCCCTCATGATGTGCTCAAGATGGGCAGCAGCTTTTTGGCTGTTAGACCGTCAGCCCAGCCATAATCAGCATGTTTTATGTTTCTCCATGGGCTCCTGGCCACCTGTGTAATGTCCATCTGCTGAACTGGGCAGGATGCCTACCAGCACTGCCATGGAGACCATTGGAATGAGGCGTGGCTTTCCAGGAGGTGATGATGTTCCTGAAGGACAGTTTGCAGCAGGGTGACAAATGCTGCTGTCCCTTCTGCATGGAGTCCCTCCCAGGCACCGGTCTCATGGCACTGCTGTTTACTTCCTCTTACCTTAAGGCATTCTGGCAGATCTGCCCAGAAGAGCTGCAAATGCTGTGGCAATAATAGCATTGATGAAAGGAGTGTGTGAGGCTTGTGCAAAAGTGGTTTTTAGTGTAGTAAGCTTTGCACTCTGAAGGCTTTGGATATTGTCAAGCGATAAAGGTAGGGAGGAAATGTATGGCAAGGAAAGTTATTAGTCCATGATATTGGTTGTGGAGTAGTTTGTCAGTCAAACATCGGGAATAAAACAGCTATCAGCAAATAGCTATTGACATTTAAGCAAATTGTAATGTACTGTTTTTATATCAAGGAAATAATCTGTACATACACCTTGCTCTCCTAATCTAACTTGGGTTCTTATTTTAGTCTGCCTTCAAGAAACAAGAGCAACACAGATTTGAAAATTTCTTTTATGGATTCCCATACCTGAAAAACATAAGTTGGTTTTTGGACAAATGAAAAATATTGCTAAAAAGGATTAAGCCTTATGGAATGTTGTCAGTGTTTGTTTGGTTTTTGTAAAGAAGATGAAATCAGGAAGGTTTTGGAGTTAGCAGGATACCAGATAGTTTTCAACTGTCTATTCAGGTGTCTGTTTCAAAAGAGAGGCAGTGTCCGACAGCCAGAAGTTTGTCTGGATTTTCTCTGGGCTCGAAAAGGTGTGCAGTGAATTGTAAATATGGGTACGAAGAGCAGCTCTTAGGTGTTTTATGAAACATCTGGGAAAACCTATGTGTGACCAACTCATTTTCCCTTGTGATTTTCCAGGTTCCAGAATCTGCTGTGGTCCCGAAAAGCCTTTGTGGAAAGCGTGAAGGTCTATAACCACAGCTACATCTACATGCCAGCCTTCTCCATGAAAACAGGGACAGGACCCTCCCTCCGCGTCTACTACACCCTGGAGGATTTTGGTGCCAAGCAGGCAGTCCTTTTTGCCAACCCCAGCTTCCTGCGGGACATCGGCAAGTTCTGGAAGAGCAAAGGTATCCACGCCAAACGCCTTTCCACGGGACTCTTCCTGGTCAGCGCTGCCCTCGGGCTGTGTGAGGAAGTGACAATTTATGGCTTCTGGCCCTTCTCGGTGGACCTGCACGGGAAGTTCATCAGCCATCATTACTATGACAATGTCCTGCCTGACTCTGGATTCCACGCCATGCCGGAGGAATTTCTGCAGCTTTGGTTTCTTCATAAAAGTGGTGTACTGAGAATGCAGCTAGAACCATGTGAGGACCGTCTCATGCAGCCTTCAGCCTGAGGATCATAGGAGTCAAGTTTGGGAGATCCAATGCTTTTTAATTTCCATGCTCTCCAACAGAGAGTTCTGTTTTATGTTGGTTGTTTTTAAAGGGATCTGCATGGACCATAAAAATGCTACTTGAAGGCCAAATGGAACATGTCCTTATTGTTCACTGCTTTATGGAACTGGGAGGGGATGAAATGTATCTCTCCATCAAGTCCATTCAGCAGCAGTGGGGCAAAAATGTCAGAAGCAGCACAGCTGAACTTTATAGGGAAGTTTTTAAGTGATAAGTGTAAAAAGGGCATTAAGGCTCAGAGAGTCACCGGGCCACTCATAAGCTTTTGCTGACAGTGCCAAATATGACTGTCTCTTCCAAATTCCATTTCATTCCAGATCAGCACCCTGTAGAACTTACCTTTTTCCTTGCTTTTTTTCCCTCTGTCTGGGGGTGTGTTTGCGTAGGACAGCATGTATGTGTCATTGACTCTTTGTTTCTTTTCCTTTTATTCCTTTTTTTTTTTGATGTGTCGCCCCCCCGCCCGCCCCCCAGAAGGAAAAGGAAGGGCTTAAAAGCCCAAGGAGCTGAGTACCATCAGCTTCTCTGAAGACTCTTGGGAGAATGAAGGTGCTAAGAATCTGGTTAGAATGTCATAGGAATGCCTTGCTACTGGGGATGGATAGACCTATGTGTTGTAGGTTTTTTCAGGATAGTTCAGGTCATTGCACTTATAGCTATGCCAGTGCTGTACTGTGGGCAAGAGCTGGTTAAGGCAAATTGGTCTGAAAAGAAAACATGTTACAAAACCAGCAGTGAAGTGCAGCCTGATTTCAGTGACCCGCTGCAAGATTTCCACAGTGACTTTCATAGCAGAGATGGTTCCTGACCTGTTTTGCTGTCCAGCCTTAGAGATTAATTCTGTATTCATTTGGACTCCAGATGTTCATGGACTGTTGAGGGTATTTGAGGGGTTCCGTGGAATGCAGAATGAGGTTCTTCATGTGCTTATAGCAGGAAAATTGCAGAAATGAATGTAAGTGTCATTTAAAATTAGTCGAAGCTTCGAAAATCGTCTCTCTGCGTGTGACTTGCTCTTCTGCTTGGATTGTAATGTTAGCCTTAAAGACTTGTACTTCTCACACAAGATTGTCTCTGCTTAAAGAGAGTCTGGGAAATAAAACAGCCTTTGGGAGCACTGAAAAGCTGCACAGCCAGCAGGAGAAGGGAAAAAAGACAAGGGCATGCCTGATGCAAGGCAGCCCTGCTGGCAGTGGTGAATTCTGTCAGTGTGCACAGTGCCTGAAGGACTGTTTTATTTTGGGTTATTGCTTGGGCAGCAGATGGTCCTCTCACCGTGGAAATGAGAAATCGTTTTGTTTGTTTGCTTTGGTTTAGGACTGGAGGACAAGAGGAGAATCCCAGCTCAGTCTGTAGCGCAGTTTAAGCTGCAAGATGTTACCACCATTAACTTGAAAAATCCAGATCAGTGTTCTCTCTCTTATTATCTTGTTACTGAAAATCTAGTCAAGGTTTTGGAACAAGAAAACTGTCAACTTTCCACAACGACTTCCTGTGCTGTTCTAGCTCCAAAGTTCTAGTATTTTGGGGGAATGTGTCTTCTCAAGTGTTGATAAGGTCTCTCCTTGCAGACTATCAGCTGCGAGTTCTGTAGATATAAATAATTTTTTTAAAAAGCTAAATCCATGGCTCTTCTTTAAATATGAACAGTCCTACTCTCTGTGTAGGAAACTGGGGAAAAAATAGTCATGTTGTTCTTTTTAACCCATGTTTCATATTAAAAATTTCCTTTTGGAATATGGATTTTCCAAGCATAAAGTGGGCACTGTTTCATAGGATTACAGGGCAATGCTGAAGGGTAATGTGGAGATTTTGGAGTGTTCTAGTTATTGTTCTGATAATATCTGAATGTACCTCATAGCCCGTGTTATCTTTGTCCATGTTTTCATTAAAAGTACAGTCAGCACACTGATGGAACATCACCTGATAATTCATTCCGTTTCATTAGTGCATTATCTGTGATGTGGGGACTCGGTGAGGAAGGATTTAGAAGTAAAATACTTTCCTTGCTGCTTGTTATGGCAGAATTTGACTGAGCTGCCTTTCTTGGAGACAAAGTGGTGCCTGTATGGTTTTTATTGAGTGCATCAAGTTTGCACTTTTTAGTGCTTTATAGATTACATTATCTGTGAAAAAAAAAAAAACAGTTGGAATATGATGTGCTAAAAATGGCACTTCAGCAGGATGCCAGCATTTCCTTGAGAGCAGGAGGGAACAAGGAGAGTAAGGGGGAACTGCCTGTTTGCTGGTCATCTTGTGGTATTTTTACCAGTACTTAGGAATTCACTTCTGAACCTCCCTTACAGCTCTCCAACCCCTTGGTAATTATTTGTTCCATGTGTTGGGAAAATAATTGGATTAGAAGAACAAGTGGTTTAGTAGGAAAACTTTGTCCAGTGTTTCTTAAGGCCTGGCTTGTTCGTGTTCAACCGGTGCCCTGGATATCGTGAGGTTTTGTATTCCCCACCTCTGTAAGACTGAATCTGAGGACTTTGTGAGTTCCTTCTGGTGTCTGCCGTCCTGATGTTTGCTAGGAGACAGCTTTCAAGGAAATACAGGGGCAGGAGAGACCCAGGCTGTGTGTGATGTGTGGCTGATATTGGAGAAATCTGTAATTCTGGCTCTGTTCACATTTAGATATAGTGAGTATAATTGGCACACACAGTACAAAGGCAACCACATTTGATGAGGAAGTAATGGCTTCAAGGGTGAACAATTTTCTATAACTTCCAGAAAACTGGCAGTGGAGAAAAGGAGAGAAACAAAAATAAATGCCACTTTCGAGAGGCAAAATCTATTTTAGCTGACTTGTCAGTCCATGGAAACACTGGCCAGCAATCAGCCTTTTGCCCAGCAGGTAAAAAGGGATGCAGGAGAGCACTGCAAGTCTTTCATGGCAAGAGCAGTCAAAAAGACAAAACCAAGCAGCTGGGAACATAAGAGTGGCTGTTACCTGGCAGAAATGTTGGAGTGAAGGCTCTCCATCCATGTGGAATGTGGAGCTTGCCTTGAGGCTGTCTCGGAGGAGGGCAGTCCATGTGCAGGACCACTGATATGAAATACGGCATTGCATGGAAGGGCCTGAGAATTCATCCACCTTCAGGAGGGAGGTCATTGTTTGTGTTGCTATATTTTTAGTGAAGTCTTGAAATCCTAGTATTTGTTAGTGAAATTCCCTCCTGCAGCACCTCTATTTCCACTGCCAGTCCCTGAATTGCCCTGATAGTGTAGCTAAAGCTGCACAAATCTGCCAGGTTGAAAGCTACTGCAGTTCATCTTCAATAGAAACTAGTTCAGGCTGGCCAAATGATTTGTTAATATTCATAGCTATTAATTTTATCATAGAGCTGGCAAAGGACAGAAGTGCTGGAGTATTGCTCTGCCTGTGTAAGAATCACTGTCCCATGTTTGTAAGGAGAATAAATTAAATACCTTCACAAGAAAGGTATGCACTGAAATCCCTCTTGATACAATCTTTTTGGGGCTGTATATGTTCTTGAGGAAATCAAGACCAATTTTTGAACTTGTGACAAAACTATGTAAAACTTTCCCTCCTTGTTGATTACGAAGCCTCTTGGAGCTCTTTCTAGATCAGACAAGCAAAACAGAAACCAGCAGAGCAAAGTCCTAGAGAAGGGAGTGGGAGGTGTGCTCATGAGAATAAAAACATCTCTAATCTTGTCACAGACTTTGTTACAGTACTAAGAACTCTTACTCATGAATCTTGTATTTTTATATTTTTGCTGGAATGAAGATAACAAGTTTGGTGTGAGGCAGCTACTAAAGCCAAAGGTCTAAGCCTCTGTTAGAGCTGAGGTTTTACAGATTATGGAAATACTGGCTGTTTTTTTGACTTGACTACTTTCATCTTTTTGTTGTTTTCCTCAAAATTCCCGTTGTTATCTAGGCAGCTGAGTTAGCACCTATGTGAGAGCTGAAACTAAGCAAAGCATCTGCTTTTTGAAATTCAGTGTCCTGAAATGTGGTACTTATGGAAAACCAGTCCTGGAAACAGCTTCATGAATACTAACTTACTGTCAGGCTCAGCCTTGTGTATAATTAAGGTGTAAGGGAGGAAGGTTAAGGAGGTGACAGCAATCTCACCATTTGCTGCCTCTCTGACTCTTCTGCAGCTTAATAGATTAGTAAGTATTGGAAGAAGTCCAGGTTATAGCAAAGACAAGCTGTTCTTTCCTGCCACTCCCATCAAAACATAGATATAAAATGGACTAACCAGCTGCTATCTTGAATCATGGCCTCCTTCGAAAGCTCATATGGTGGAGTTTCCATTAGCTGATTCTTCCAAGTAAGCAAAATTGATCAGGCTTTGTCCAGAAATGCCAGAAATTCCCCATCTCCATCACTGTTGGAGGGATATTCTGGGTACTGTAGCTGTCCTAGTGTGCAGTGACCTCCTCTTAATGTGGACTTCTATTTCTGCCCCAAACTATCATGCTAAAGGATCTCTCTTCCCTACCCGTCCAGATGACCATTCCCTTTGGGGATAGAAGTGTGATTTTTAAAAATCCAGCCACAAGGCAGCTAATATGTTGTGTTGTTTTAACAAGCTTTTCTTTTAAACTGTTGACATAATCCACCAAGAGCTCAAAATAGCTCCAAATAAAAAGATACGACTTCAGCCAGGTGTTGGTAATTCCCTCATTGGAGAAGAGAAAGAGGATAGAAGAAGGATGTGCTTTTCAAGCCAATTGTTGTAAAATAGTATCTGTTTCCTTGAATTCCCATATTTTATCTCTTGGAATCTATCATATGTTTGACTTTTTTGTAGTTTCTGAACAGAAAAATTAGCAAAAGACTTAGCGTTCTTTTTGTTAAATATTAACAAACTAGTTTCCATTAAGTGGAATGCAAAAAGCCAACAGGAGGCTTAACCTATCCTCCCTGGCTGATATTTTTTTGGCAGAAGTGAGAACTTAAACAGCTACTCATTCCTCCCTGATGATTCATTTTCACCAGCTTTTATTGCAGCAGGCTGAGCCCTGGGGTATTCAGCCTCTTCGGCTTAATGCATGTGCTTTAGAATGAATTTCACTATGCTTTTCAGCTGTTATGGTGGGGGAGAAAAAGTGCTGCTAATTGAAAATGCTTGGTTCCGTACAACCTGCCAGATTGAGGCTTCTTCTGGCCATTGTGAGTTCTCTTCAGGACTGAAAACACTCCAGCTGTGGCTGTGTGGCCCAGCTGTGCGGGACGGCTCAGGAGCTGGAGCTTTTTCCCTGGTGGAAAAGGCTGATTGTTCTTGTGGCCACAGCTGTGGCTTTGCCCCATGCCCACCAGTGCCACCCTGACTGGGCTCAGGACCAGGGGCTGCAGCTCCATGACCAGATAATCACCCATGGCATGGTAAGCCCTGTCCTGCTTCACACTCAGGAGTGTTGGGCTTGCTGGAAATGATGGTGGTAGCTCATCCCTTTGGAGACCAGCCTGCTTCTAGGAGCACCTGAAATTCCTGGCAAGTCTCAGAAAGGCCTATTAAAGCTGCATCTTAAATTCCTGACTGTGTACTCCCTCTGCTGTGGAGGGGGTCAGCTTTCTGCTGAGCTGAATATTTATCCTGTCTGGGACCCTGTAAAGCAAGGGAACCTTTAGCACTCTGACCATGTGGATTTTACTGTGTTATTTGATGTCTTCACCTTCCAAGTTAAACCCTTTTTTCCCCCCCTTTACCCTGGATTTTACTCCTGTGAGTGAATCCAGAGCGAGTTCAAGAAAGCAGCACCACTAGTAATAGTTCTCTGGGTTTATGAAAAAGATAGTGTTCAATAAAACACTGGAGTACCTTTTGGACAGTTCCTTCTGATTTCTAATTGTATATTCAATGAATTGTTTCACTCAGAGGCAACCCATAGCAGAGATGAGTGGCATCATTTTCTGTTTATTGGAAGGAAACAATTACAGAATTCTATTACATTTCAAGCTGAATTCTTACCAACAACTTAAGGAATCTTCCTTCTGCAGGAAGCTTTGTTATTGAGTCATTATCTTGATAGTAAATGAAAATTCTTCACTGAAAATAAATGCATAATCTGGAGTACTGAGACACCAATTTGAGTCTCTACTCAGGTATCTCCAACAAAGATTTTGGTGTTCTGCAAAAGTGCCATAATCACAACTTATTTTTTCTTCTGTGCATGTGTTTTTATTGGAAATGTTTGAATTTATTTTTTTTTATAAACTCTCCATGTGCTGAAAATAACCGCTCCATCTTCAGGAATGCAAGTTTCTTTTTGGGTACCCATCGTACACAGAGTAAAACTGACAGAAGATGTCCAGTTTTCAGGAAAATGCTGGTTTGGAGTAGTCTGGCAGGATTCCTTTGAGCATGTGAGTTGACTGCTGCCTCTTGAGCTGTAGAGTTTGGGCAGATGATACAGAGTGTGCTGCACTGACAGGGAAAAAAAAAAAAAAAAGATATTTTAGCCACAGCTCTGCCTGCTTGATGCCTCTCACTGCAGAGTGATATTTCTTCGTTCTGTGAGGGCTCGTCAAGGACTCTGATCCTGCAGATCAGTCATGTGTTCACTGGTTTTAATGGCCCGGACTTTGTACCGAAAACTACCAGGAGCATGGAAATGCCCGGAAATGGCGTCCTTTAGTGTCTTATCCTTTGATCACTGCATGGTTTGGCCTGTTACAAAACATATACATAAAAATCATTTAATTTGAGTATCCAAAACCATCTTATCTGAGTATGAGACTTGCATACAGGAGGTGGTCACTGGAAGGTGACTGCCTGAAGCTGCGGAGTGCAGAAACCACTGCGGTTTTATTTCTATCAATAATGAAATCCCCATTGAGGTAATATTGGATTAGCTCAGCTTTCAGTGCTCCTGAAACTCCCACTCCATAAGCATTTCCAATAATTGTTCCATGCAAAGGCAGAAACAGGAGATTTTTTTTTTTCTTGTTCATGCATGTCACCTTGCATTGAAAAGGGAACAAAAAGTCAAACAGAGCTCTTAGGCTTTTCAGAGGTCTCTGGAGACTCCCTAAATAATAGATAGGCACACAGTTACATAAATATAAACAAAATAGCCGGAAGTTTACTGCTCAGATGCTGGTTAGTATCTTGAAGAATTGCTTTCAAATCATTTAAGAGGAGAAAAAATTGCAAAAATTTTACATGTGGAAAATGTCCCTTATTTTTTTTCTCCTAAAATGCACAAATAACTAAAGAAACCATGTTGAAAGATACGGGAATTTTCCCTGGTTTCCAACTTACTCTGCACTTCTAGCTTTGTATTCAAGTCCATACTTCTGCAAAGCTTCTAATTCTAGATTGTCCCATGTGGTGTCCATAGACTGAAAAAAAAAAAAAAAGTTATACTCCAAATGTAGTAAAAAAAAAAAAAGAAAAAAGCAAGCTCAGGACAGAGGTTCAGCTCTTCTGAAATCTGTGACTGTTTAGGTGCTGCCATTTAGTAGAGGTGGCCAAAGAAGCAGACAAAGATCAGAAAGGAGATAAATGCACAAAAGGACATGGTATTTCTGGTAAAGATAAAGGGACGGAAGCATAGGTTTAAATGCTTGGAACGCAGAGTTGTTCACTGATGTTAGGTCTTTATTCTTTTGCTTCTCTTTCCCTCAGTTCTTGCTGTATTGGGGTGAAACTTGCTCTGTTCACAAGTTGCTTAAAATTTGAACTTTCCTCTGGCCCTAAACCTAAAAAATTATCGGAGAGGCAAAAACCACTTCAGCCTTATCAATATTTGTATGCAGCATTTTGCATCTTCCTAGTACTAATTACTCTATTAACTCATAATTAAATGAAGTTGTGGAAACTACTACTTATCCCAGAGTTTTGAAGTCTTTCTTCCTGTGGTGATTTCCCTATTAGGTGAATGGAGATTACTTTTAGCTCAGATGTTGTGAGAATTAAGTAACTCATGCTTGGGAACTAAAGTGAAAAAAACCCCAGAATTTTATTAAGATTATCTGTTTTGAACAGTGAAAACAGGCAAATGAACTACCCTTTTTATCTGAGTGAATTTATGCTTTTGTGTTAAAATCCTCCCCCATTGTTAGGGGGTGCAATAGGAGCATTATGTTCAGGGAACACCTGGATTGCAGGAAAGGGAAAAGCTGTGCATTTATAATGAGAAAAGAAGGTTTTCTCCTCTCTGCCACACCCTTCAATTTATAAACCAGAACTTCTGCTCTCTTTCACTGTTCCAACTCAATCAAATCAGTAGAATTGCCTGGATTTTAACTAGTTGACTGTTCTCAAACCTGAGGGAATTCATCCTATGAAAATTTTAAATTATTTTAAAGCACTGCCAGATTATGATGCTTAGTCAGAGTATCATAATTCTGTAACCTATTCTGTAATCTACCAATTCTTTTTTCCCCACAAGTATAGACCTTGAGCAGTTTATGCTGTTTGTTGGTTGCTTTTGTAAGGCAAATATCTCACTGCATTTCAAATTTCTGCTGCATGAAGGCATCACAGATTGAAATCCAAGCATGATTTATGTCAGTCCTTGTTTCATGGAAGTGATCCATGAGCTGCTCCATTTGTCAAGTGTATTGGATGAGCCAAGTGAAAATGAAAAAAGGATTTTTCTACACTGGGAAGCTTCACCATTCACTGGCTGTAACTGGGAATTAGATATCCTCAAGTAATTTATTATTCTTGATGGACCTGATGTCTGTGAGTATTTCCACTCATCAAATAATTTTGTTAGATTTTATTGATGGAATGGGATGATCTTCCCCCCCACCTTTTGACTGCAATTCTTCTTTTCTGATAGTGTTTGTGAGGAAGAAATCCTTCTTTCTTCTCTCTTGTTTTTTTAAATGACAATTTTTATCTAAGGCATTTTTCTAATCTCAAATGCTGGTTTTCTTAAAAAAGTTGGTCTTAATGCTTTTTTTCTGTGTTGTGCACAATATTTTCATTTCATAACAGTGCTTATGTTTTCAGTGTTGAAATCTCGACCGATTAGCTTCCTCTTTAAAAACGGAATGATTTTCTGGCT
Source organism: Promerops cafer (assembly GCA_013398275.1). NCBI lineage: Eukaryota > Metazoa > Chordata > Aves > Passeriformes > Nectariniidae > Promerops > Promerops cafer. The sequence continues at coordinate 101,585 of VZSE01010145.1, read as the reverse complement.
TTCATAAACCCCAGTTTTTGAAACTGTCAAGTGTCTTTGGGTTTCATCCTAAATTGAACATAATTATATTTTGAATCTTTGGTATATTATAGTACACTCATACTCAATCAGGTGTCAATAAAATAGAAATTGATTTCCGGAATAGCTTCAGTTAAAAACAAGGAGTTTTCTCCGTAATAAGGGCCTGTAACTGCCATGGTGATACTGATGCCTTAAAGAACCTAGACAGAAAACAACACGCTTTCAAGATAATGTTAGTATGGGAGGTAATATAAAGGCTGGTCTTTATTGGATGCCTCCAGGGACAGATATGGAAAATGTCCACAAAATGCCCACAACCCCCATGGGCTGAATACAGCCTTATAAGTTTAGCAAATTAGCATAATTGACAAAAAGCACCAATTAGAGACAGAAGTGGTGAGGCAATTTCCTCTAGTTCAACTCTCTCTGCATCCTGCCCCCACCTCTTTTAGAGGGAAACTAAACTGTGTTTCTAAAAATACATCTCAAAGAGCTGGTCTAAACATTGGTTCGGAGGGAGAACCAAGATAGGATAGGAGCCTTGGAATGTGCTTTGTCTTTCTGCCCATCAGGGCAGGGAAAAGTACTGAGGAAACCAGCTAGAATACAATAACAGGCTGCAGAACTACAAATAGATGTGTAAAGAATACGGAGAATATATATATATATAAAAGGAAATGGGCAAAAATCGATTTGGCATCATTTCCCCCCATTTTTAGAGACTAACAAGATTACCTTGTCTAGTCTCTACTCCATATTTAACCACACCACTGTATCATACAGCCAGCTACTATTTAAAGAATAACTACAGATATAAGTAGTATGAACGGGTCCTTTTATGCAGGCCCAGTTCCGTAACCATGAGGTGAGAATGTCAAAAATATATTCAAAGTTCAGTGGGCCTTTTGAAAGCTGTCTGATGTAGAATTTGAGTTTGCTTTCAAATTTCAACCAAATCCTTAATAGTTCTTTCACTCTGATCTACATAAGAACAACAACTAGTGTTAATGATTTTGCAGCTAGTAGGAAATTGAGAGTCATTCTGTTTTATAAAGTATACCAGACAAATCATGGACTTCTTGTAAGGCCAAAATTGCATCTGAAATTTGCTTTTCAATATGTTCAATAATCCTTACTGTGATCAAATACTACGTTTGGAATTACAGACCCATGGGCACAGGCCCAATCTTTATCTAGGGGCAAAACCTATCAGACCTCATTTTCACATATTCAATACCACCCTGACAAGTTGTTCTTATAAAGAGCTTTTAGATACATTTCGGACTAAAAACACATGCAAATTTTGGGACCAAATCTGTGCCATGGTTATCAGCTGTGCATATAACCGGCACAAAAGAACCATTTAAATCACATAATCCTGATTTGTATCAGTCTCTGTTTTCCAGTTGTTTCAGGAGAGAGGTCTCTTAACATTGGAGCAGAACTCAGTGTTCCTTGCCAGCAGCCCTGGCTTGAGTGAGAGTAGTCAGGACTTTGAATGGTCCTCTCCACTTAGTGTGCAGGGGTAACTGTCCCACCATTTAATATAGACCCAGCCTCCAGACTGGAACAGGGCAGATGTATCCAGTCCTGTTGGGCTGGCTAACATGATGAATCTCTGGACCTTCTGCAAAGTGGAACTTAAAGCTAACCCTAACCCCAAATAATAAAAACAATCGGCATCAATACAACTATTTTTTATTTTAATTTTATGTCTCATGGAAGTTACAAGGACTTCTAAACTTTTTTGTTTCTTACACATACCAGGCACTTGGCTTTAACCTGTGTTAATGCTGTTTCCATCTGGCTATTTCTGAAAGCTCCAGAGAAAAGCAAGCAAGCAAAGACAGCAAGGAAATGAAAGGTGCCTTGCTCTGATGTTTTTCTAGAGCGGTACATTGCTCTGATAATGAACTGTGAAATGTAGCATGTGGATGATGATGAATGTAAAAACTTGCATGTGTTTTTATTTGAATGTTGTCTCCCTGGGATGGATTATTAGTATGAGCTCTGTAGTGTAAAAATACTGAAAAGAGAAGGGAAGAGAAATGGAAAGAAGATACTTCTAGCGGGTTTTGCAATGAACCACATCCCCTTTGGACTATTTTTCCTTCTCAGACTTGAGTTTGGTAACATGGCCCTTACCATTAGGATAGTAATAAACAAACTGCTCTGTTCCTAAAGTTGAATCTGCTTATTTCCAGCTCTGTAAGGGACAATCTGTTTGTAATTCCAGCGCATCTGATTTATTCCCAGGCATGGGCTCACGGGGCTGCGGTGGCCGAGAGATCAGTCAGGCTCACTGTGATGCCATGCCACGTGTTTCCTGCCCACATCCTGCACCCAGTAGTCTGTGCCTGTGCCAGGACATAAGTGATTGTGGTTTGTTACATTTTGCTGCTTATGGCTAGAAGGTGAAGTGTAAACTAAAACTCTGAGTTTTACCCCTTCCATTTCTTGTAGGCACAGCCACGACTTGGGGAAGTTTTGTGGTTGACCAGAACAGAAACGGGCCAGGCAAAGGTTTTTCAAAATCGTTAATTTTGCATTGACCTCATGGAGGTATTTAAAAGAAGTCAGTGATTTCACAAGGCACCAATATTTGTTGGAGTTGCAGCCATCCTGAATATCTACCCAGCCAGGGGACCAGGGAATATAACTGGGGTTATCCCAACTCCCTGGTGTTTTACTTTGGGAACAAACTGTGTTGTCTGAAGGCAAGCAGCCCAGGAAGCACTGCTTGGAGCCTTCTGTTGGCTTCTCCCTGTAGTTGCAAGGTCCTAGCTGTCGCCTTCCCTGACCTCCCATCTGCACATCTCAGACCTCCTGCTTTGTAGCTGACTCTGGCTGTGAGAAGGGGCAAGGCCTCCCAGTGCAGTGCTCAAGGAAGTGGTGCTTGGATCGGTGGTGCTACCAAAACTTCGACGGGTGTCGGGAAGGAGCTCAGTGTTTGGATAAAACAAGCTGATTTGCCATCAGTCTGTGGTTTACAGGACTGCTGGTGTGCAAGGCCCTGGCAGGACAGACACAAGGTTTCTCCTGGCTCTTTAGGGACTGGGCACAGTTGCCATTTTTGCTCTTTCACACGATATTCCCAAAGGAGCCATGTGATGTGGGATGTCAGTGTTAGCTGTTAAATTCTAGAACTTTTATTTGCATTCCTTCTTCTCTTGCCCGGTTTGTTAAAGAAATGTGATGGTAATGTGGTAGTTTGATGTCTTGAGGTGATTTTAAAGTAGATAAGCAAACCATTATGCCTCTGAGATTGCATAATTCCATGAATTTGTTTTACCTCTGGTGTCCAGCATGTAATATTTATTGTCTCATTTCTGATGTGTGTAAGCTTTACAGGCTGGGTATGGTGTCCAAATGACAGGAGCACTTGGGTGAACATCTCAAATCATTGTTTTTTTGGCATGCTCAGGGGCAAAGGTACTTGAAAGTGTGTTAAACATCCCAAAGCGTGGTATTGTTCTGAGTCTTGTGATTAGAGCTTTGATATAATTCACTCTCTAATGTAGCAAATGTTTGCTGTCAGCCAACACGATTACGAGGACTAGGGGAATCTTTCTTTGCCCTGCAATAATGTATTTTCTATGATTATGTCAGTAGAATTTGTCCATTTTTCAAGTACTGTGCAGTGCTTCTTTGAAGAATGTCCCTTTTTCAGGTGGTTTCATGGTGACTGTACCCCAAAATGTCTAGATGTCTCTTAATAGCAAAAATTGCTTTGTTTTTGAATGTATTATTTATTAACAGTATCTTGTCTTTTTCTAGTTGCATTTTACAAAATATGCCACAAGCATCTTATGTGATTTTTATAAGGAAAGTCTTATTTATAATGTTTGTGCAAGTGGATGGAAACAAATAATGATTTTATAGTAGCCCATGCCTTTTTTCATAGCTGAGGAGTCTTAATGAGCATGATCAGAAGGGACAGGCTCATTGTTTCATTTAATTTTGATGAAGTTTTTCAGAGTTAACTACTATGTTATTCATTATTTGAAATTAATTATCTTAACAAATAAATATCGCCATTTTAAGAAATGAAAAGAGGATTTGCAGGGCTTCTTTTTCTTCTCTATTGCTTGCTCTCTAACCCCCTATGTCCAAACAGTCAAGGCAATCTCCTGTTCCTCTTTACATTTTAAACCTCCCCACCTCAGCCCCCTGTAAAAACAATGAGGATAAAGGGTCAGATGATCCTGGCCACTGCAGGGGCAGTTGAAGCAGGATTCCTCAGCCTGGTAGGTACCAAAACCCAAACATCTCTGTTTTCATTTTATTGGGAGGATTATCCATAGCAAAGGTGGTCTCTGCTGAGATAAGAGGGGAAGACAGACGTTCCCTTTCCTTTAGCCGTGATGGTTCTTTTTCAAAAACCTGTGTTTCAAGATGAGTTGGAGTCCATTTAACTTCCAGTTTACTCAGGTGTGGGCAGATATAAATTGCTGAAGCCAGTCAAGGATAATATCCCACTGATTGTGTTTATGCTAGAAATCCTCAGATTGTGCCTTAACTTTCCTTGGCTCTCTCACAAACTTCTGTGCAGGATCTCTCTGTGGGTGCTTCCTTGTGGAGGCAAAATTGCCTTGCAACGTGGGAAACTCGGTCAAATATCCAAGTCCTTGAAGGTACACTGCACTTAGAGATGCTGAAGTGCTACTTGAAAGTGATGTCTTGCAGTTTTTCCTTCTGGAAAGGAATCCTTCCTTTGCTACACCAGTGATCCCAGGTATTTTTGTTTAGCCATGTACCTTTTCTTCCTAACCCTTTTACCTTGGTACACTGACATTCATTCCTTGTATGAAAATGTTCTGTGAAAAGGCAAAATGTTGTCAGTATCAGGGCCTTAGAATTCCTTCTGTCTGGCTTTGACAGGAGATGCTTGAATATCGTAGGGAAGGACAAGAGAAGCACATCCAATGTGGCAAATTCTCTTGGTATCTCACTTTAAATCCTCTTCCACCCAGACTTCCAGCCCACAATGACATCCCCAGCTGGGACAGCCTGGTGTGGCTGTTACTTTTTGGCTTCTAAGTATCTGTTTCACTGTCCTGCTTTTCCAGTTCATCTCTTCATGGCATTTTAGCAGAAGTGTTGCACATCTTCTATTGTTTGATCTGGGTGTCTGGTAGAAAATACACTCCAAAATGCAAAGGTCAGCTGGCAGAGAGAGCTGCAGTGGTGTTGATGAGGATGAGTTAATGGAGATATTCCCATCTGGTGCAATTTTGCCTAACTCTGTTGAGAGGTTTTGTGGAGTTGATGCATCTGGGACATTTTGGTTGAGCCTGTTCAGCAACAATGAAATTTCAGCCTCCATCAGGTCGCACGTGCTGTCTTCCTAATGACCACAGAAACCGTATGATACATGAGTAACAACTTCAAGAAGATTTTCAGGAGAAGATGTGGGACTTGGGATAAAAACCTTAATTTGTGATTTCTGCTGCAGATTTCCTCCTTACCCCCTCAAATTGATCAACCACTTTATATCAAGTTGCTGCTGTTTGTCAACAAGGACCAATTCTTTGCAGTCTCTCAGATATTAAGGTAAAATATTCTTAACGTACTTCAAAAATCCTAGCAGAGAGAATTGGAGACTTGAAAGAAACAAGCTGCCCTGCCCAGAGGTTCCTCCAGTTGAACACTGGTCCCAGGTCACCGTGTTATTTTCTGTTGCCATATCTGCTTAGAGAATATTTTAAGTGTGCCACAACCACAAGGTACTGCCTTTTGTACATCTTGATTAAACTGCTACTTCATAAAATATCCTTCTGTATTGTCCAGTCAGGACAGTACTTCAACGTTCCCATCATGTACTGTGGCTTTTCTTCCATCTATCAATACTAAGGCCTTGAGTCTTCTCTCCTCTAGGCAGGACTCCCCATTTACTTACTGCTTTTGATGAAAGCCATCCAGCAGCTGTGATTGCTCTTTGCTCTTCCCTGCAGTCTTTTCTCGTCCTACTTCTTTCTTTTTGAGATAAAAGGCTTAGAATTCCATGGAATCTCAATTACAAGGTTTCTTTTCACAGTTTTCAGTGCTTGTCAGATCAGGCTTTCCTCATCTCTAGCTTTTAGCCCCTTCCCTGAGAAACTCAAGATCTGCAAGTCTGGTGGGCTAAGCAGCTGAAACTAAAATTTAAAAGTAGAACATTTTCGCATTTTCTTTAATCTAATCATTCTATTTAATTTCTGTATACATATATATGTGTGTGTATATATACGTACACATATATATCCTGGGGTTTAGTGAGAAGGCTTCAGGTATCTGAAGTAGACTTTTGACTAAAGAGGGATTTAAATGCAACCCCTTTGGGTATCTGGATATTTTTAAGAAAGAAGAATGTTAGGACTCAACTACTTTCCATGAGAAGGTCTGCACGGGCCCCTTTTGTAAAGAACAAAAAGAACTAATTTAATTACCTTGAAAGATACTGGGAGGTGGAATCATTTGCTCTGGTCCACTCTGCTACAGACTCCTTTTATTTTGTAGGCATTTAACAGGGGTAAGATTGTAATGTGGTTTAGACCCTGTCCTTGTCTCAAAAATTTTGATCCAGTTCTCAAAAAGATCACTATAGTATTTTCAATATTTTATTTCAGTTCATCGACTTTGTAGTTTTCCTATATTATGTACCCACAACTGAGAAAAAAAACAGGGTTTTTTTAACCAGTACCAGCAATGCATAGATCTTACAAAATGGTTAAAAAAAATCAAGTAACTGTATATACTGCCAAAGAAAAGGTCAATACCATTAAAAAAAATATATTCTAGATAATTTTCAGGCAGGATTTATGCATCAATTTCTTGGAGCTTTGTATTCACTCTTTAGAATTACAAGCGGTGATACTTGAAGTCCTACCAGTTGAATTTAATCTATACCCATGTTATGATGCAAAAATATTTCATAAGACATAGAGTACTTTCCCAAAAAGGGAATTTTTTTTTTTCTGTGTTATGCAGGCTTACTACCAAAAAACATTATAGATTATGAGGAAAAGCTATTCAGAATCCCTGTTTTAAAACTTAATCTGCCATGATACTAAAAATAAAATACAACTGTGTATGCTGAATTACCATCAGGCTCTGTGTGATGTTTAAATTGAAAAAGAAGTGTTCTAAAATAAAACAGGGAACTTGAAAATCAAGAGGGTGTGAGATTTTCCAGTAAGGAGATGAAACTGAAAATATGCATGTGAGAGAGCAGACAAAGTTCAAAATAGTTCAATTGCATTCTGTTGTAGCAACCCTGTGCCATAACAGAGCGTTTTTATTTTAACTTAATATGTTTTAGAAACTTAATATGTTAATATGTTTTAGTCCGTTTTAGAAAAGTCTCCCAGAAGTTGTTTCACTCATTTGAAGGCTTCAACAGTTCAGAAAAGCAATTTAACAAACTTTATAACCCATCCATGGTAGATCAGGTGCTTTGCTTTCCTCACATTCCCCATCTCCAAATCCACCACTCATTGCCATTGGGACACCAGCTGGCTGCTAAAAAATGCTAAGTGAGAGAAACCAGCTTTGGTGGCACACCAGACAAGCCTGGGGATGGGGAAAGTGTGACAGAAACACGACAACAAAAGGAAATCGCAAGTGACAGCACCATGGCCTTATGTCCATTAAATGGCACGACACTTGGGGCTTAGATTGCATGTGGCCTGTCAGTTGTGGTCTAGCTCTTGCAATTACCAACTGTTGGGATGGATAATTGTTAGAGTTATCAGGTGTCCTCAGGGCTCATGTCTAATAGGAAAATGGCAAGTGCAATGGTCTTTATGAGGGACAGTGCTCGTGACAAGAGGGGAGGGAGGGCAGCAAAGTGGGTGTCAAGTCAATAATGTGGACTTGCCATGGCCAGTGACCATGTGGTGTGGCCAGGAGGCTGAGACTGGGAATTTTCCCATGTAACGAGTAGTCAAATCAGCATTTGTGTATATGTAATACATGACAGGGGCCATGGAGGAGACTTCTGAAGGCAGCCAGGGATTCCAGGTCTTGTTTTGCTGGCTTTCCATGAACAGGAAGGTATTCAGCATCCTCCTCATGTTGTACCTGTGTGGTAAGCACAACATACAGGCAAAGAGAATCATAGCATCATGGAATGGTGTGGGTAGAAAGGGACCTTTAAAGATCATCTCTACCTCTGCCATGGACTGGTAGGATCAGAGAAGCACCTAGTTTTTCGTTTCTAACAAACAGGGATAGATATTACTGGTTATATGCCCTATCTCCCCATCCTCTGTTCTGTAGCCAAGAGACAACTTCCAAGAGGATAAATTTTTACAGCCCCCTAGAGTCTTGACATTCATCTCTTTTCTCCCTGTCCCCCCTCCACCCATGCCCCCCCTTATTCCTCACTTCTTTTTCTGCCTCAGGACCTAAGATGGAGAGGAGTTGGTTTCATTTCCAGACTAATTGGACACATGCATTTTATCTTGTGTGATAAGACAATCTCCCACACGGTTACTTGAATCTCTTCTTGTTCATTGTGTGCTGTGCTGTTTGGAAAGATGTCTGAGGGAAAGGAAGGCAGTCCCCTGACTCTCATCCTGAAATTCAGGTGTTGGCATAGAGGATTTTCTCCAGCAGACCTACATCATTTCTACTGTCAGTGTTTTGCTGAGATGTATGAAGTCTGGACACCCTTTTTGCTCCTTACAGTAATTAATAAATAGTTGCCACAGTTATGCCAAGTGACTTTTTTCCAGCCTCAAAATTTGTTCCACAGGGAAGTGGCATCTCCCCTTTTCCCACTGCCAGTGCCAAAATCTGCTGCTCTCAGCCTGCACACTCCTGTGTGGCTACACCAGCGGGTCCCTTTGTGGTCCCAGCCTTCCTGATTCCTTCTGCACTCCCTGCACAGACAGAATTTTGGATTTAGTAATGTATTACATTATTCTGTCTCAGAAATCTGCAAAGAAAAATTTTATTTGGTTTCTTTGCTGTATCTGTAAATAGCAGAAGAGGTGGATTTCTCTCCTCTGGGCATTTCTGAATGCTCAAATGATAGTTAAGGTTGTAAATCCTGCCTGTCTGTGTCATCAGGTAATACTGAAAAATAGATTAAACTAATACATTTCAATTAAATCAGAAATCTAATAAGCAGGGGGCTCTGTACAAAATATGGGGCTGTAGATCAACAAGAAAGCTTGCAGAAATGTTTCTTTTTTTATAACTGTAGTGACAGGATGACTTGGAAATTATGTTTACTTGTAAAAAATACCTTACAGATGCTCTGTCTCAAGGAACTATGACTCAACCAATGTATCAATCTAACCTGTTTTTCAGAATTAACTGACAAGTTAAGAACCTGGGCACCTTACTCTCTCTATATTTTATATAGTATATACTCTCCCTTAATATTTTAAGAGGGCTTGAGAGTTTTCCCAAGGGTAAGACTGAATGCTTTGGAATAGTCCCACAAACCTTATTCGAATTATTCTTACTAATGGCTTCCTAAAGAGACAATTACCCAGTGGAGGAAAACTATGTTCTCACTTTGTCCAAGCCATTGGTCAGTGCTGGGATAAAAATTCGTGAGTGGTTTACATGGCACCTTCATCAGTGTTGAACTGGCTGTGATGCCTCAGCAGCTGAAAGCAAAATGATCACTGGGTTGTGGGGTGTCCCTGCTGCTTCCCCAGCAAGACTGCTGCCCTGCAAAGCCCATGTCAGTAATTTCACTCAGTAATTACTCCAGGGTCACAGAAGTGGTCTCAGACCTCATCTTGGGAAGCTGCGATTCTATGAGCACAAATGTTTTTAGTGGTGTCACCTGAGGTGGAGGGGGTGTGTCAGTATTTTGGCTCTGCTTGAGGAGAAAGATCAATTAAATTTTCTCACTGGCAGGCCATACTCTTTGTATGCTTCACAGAACAGGTCAGTGTTCTTTTTCCCTCAGCAGCACAGTTCACACTCTTCCTTGAGTTCTTGATTTGCTGCCTACCAGAGAGCTCAATTAATTTAATGACTTTTTAACACCTACATTGTAGCCTCCTCAGTGTTCTTAGCACCCTGTGCTGGCATGGCTCCCTGCCTATCCAGGACTGAAGCATCTGGGACCTCTACCAGAGAAACTCTTGTAATGACCACTGAACAGTCCTGCTTTATGTGGTTTGTAATATCCTTCATCATGTGGAGCTTTTCCCCCACCTCCCCTGGAGCCATCAAAAATAAGATGTTCTCTCAGCAGAACCAAAACTTCCCCAGTTTGGGCCAGCAGAGCTGTGTGGCCATGATCACACTTACTGAGAAAAGTGGGTTTGAGTTGTGATAAAGGGAAAGTTAAATAGGCTAAAGCCATTCATGAAAAGAAGAGATGGAGTAAAATTGTTGTATTTTTTATATTAGCAGCTACAGGATTCTAAAGAGGACTACTGTGTGCCCCTCATTTCTACTCTGAAGCCATCTGAAAGCCATTCATAGAAAGGTACCTGGATCTTCTTGTGCCTCCCTGCTATGTTGAAGAAAGCTTATAATACCTTACTATTGAAGGAAAACTTATTTTCCTTCACAGAAGTATCTGTAGGCCTACGAACTTCGTGCCCTTGCTGCCTCACTATATTTAAATGCAAGCTCCTCAAGATTGTCTGCAGAATGTTTGTGATACTTCAACAGCTCCCAGATTGTTCTTCTCAGTCTTCTACTTTTTCACTTTGTTGAAATGTGGGCAGCAAAGCAACTTGTAATATCCCCAAAGCATTCGTACCAGTAGTAATGCAGAATTAACGGAGTAGGAACAATCACTGTCTGCATTTTATCCTGACAGGAGGCTCAGATTTAATTATGTCAATTCAGGAAGTTTTTATTTCTTTCCTTCTTCATATGGTTTCTAATTATTTTTTTATATGGTGATAGCCTAATTTCTTATCAATTTCATATGTCAAATCACCTGTAATGGGTATGTTTAGAGTGCAGCATTTTTCCACAGATTAAGCCTAGACTTAAAACTTCATTGAGGTACTAAGCAAAAATATAGACTGTTGCTCTGAGCAGGTTTATTTTTCAGTTTAAATTTGAATTCATTTGTGAAGCCACAATAGTTGCACATTTCAAAGCAGCACAAGCAGTTCTATATGCTTTTAGCATCTATTGGACATTCTGCCCCAGATTTTCTATGTTCACACACACAGAGTCAAGGTATATTCTTATAATCATTGATGAAACAAAAAGACACATTTTGGCTTAGTTCATGTGATTGTCCCCATGAGCAATATTTGGCTATTACCTTTTGGCTAATCAAGCTGTATTCAGTGCTCCCTCTTTTCCATGCGGTGTGAACCTTCATGGAAAACCCATAATTTACGGAGCAATTAGTCAGCTGGGCAAGACTGACTACTGGGATAATTAAAACCAGGGAACTTTTTCAGCTGTCACATCATTGACAGCAATCGTATAAATGGGTAAATTACAATTCTTTTGGGTAATTCATATTAGTTTGGCCTAGAGCAATGCAGATGTTTTGCTGTTGTGTAAAGCAAACACTCGGAGATGTGAACAACAGGCACAAATTAATTGTCATTTCAAGTGGAAAACATTCTTGGGAAACATATCAAACATTTCACTAACACCACCCAACAAACTTGAAATTCTCCATGCTGGTGTTACTCCCACTGCATATACACTAATTCCAATGAAATGTTGTTTTTCCAAATCACATTTTCCAAATCAGAAAACTGCTTATGAAAGCTCTCCTTTAGGGAGAGTGCAGCATCAGCATTTCATGAGTTTCCATGTCAGGGGGAAACATACAGGAAAGGAAGGAAAATACACCTGTTGGCTCAGATGAGTTTAGCTCGGCTGATTCAGGAGACAACATCCGGCCAATCTGTCTGTTTACATGGACAAACATAAATTCAAAAAGAATTAACCACCCACGATTTCACAATTACAAACAAAACTGAAGGTCTGGTAATCAGGAGGGAAATTACAGTTGACTGCCAGAAGTCTTCTTCACATCTCTGGTAGCTGAACATTCTGCGAAGATTAAATGTACACCTGCTGTAGTGCAGCAAGACAGAGGTATGCAAGAGTGGGCTGGCATGGATCATAAGGAATCCAGGATGCTTCAGTGGCAAATAACGGGGGACCTGACCCAGGGGATAGAAATATTATCTGCTGACATTGTTTTCAGTTTAAAAAGATTTAGGAAAAAACCACATCTATGACCACTTTACCATTCCTTTTTCTCTTTTCTCTGCATAGTGAGATCTTGCACCACCTCTTTAGTACTTCCCTCCAAAAACCTCGTGAAGGAGTTCCCTCACGCACCCTCCCCTTCAAAGACACATTTGCTGCTCTTTGGTATCACTTCTCCTGAGTTTTTGTGCTGCTAAAGACAATTCCAGCACAATAGTGCTTCTTTCTATTGATGTTATTCACCATGTACAGAGCCCTGCTCTCCTGGGGGTGGCTGAACACCTGCCTTCCCATGGGAAGTAGTGAATTAATTCCTTGTTTTCCTTTGCTTCTGTGCACAGCTTTTGCTTTACCCATTAAACTGCCTTTATCTCATACCATAGGTTTTCTCACTTTTACTCTTCCAATTCTCTCCCTGACCCCACTGATGGGGGAATGAGCATGTAGCTCTGTGGGGTGTAGTTGCCAGTTGGGATTAAACCTAAACCACGACACAAGAGCTAATTTCTTCTTTCTTTAGAAACTGGAGGGCATTTACTGTTATAAAAATATGACTGATGGGGGGGGGGGTTTCCCCCTCATCTCCTGTTCCTGTCTATAAGGACCTCATTTAGAGTCCCAGCAAGCTTTTCTGGTGGAGTAGCTCCACATTGCTCCCATATCCCCACACTGCTTGCTTTCGGCAACTTCATTGTTCACTTGGCCACAGCTAAAACCTGTGGTAGGACCTGTGTGCCAAATTCATTTTTACTGGGAGACCTGGTGCATTTTCAGTATTGCTGGGGCTTCTTGGTGCCCAAAAGAGAAGGAACAGGTGAGGTGACACATGATGAATTACAGATGAAATAGCAGGAGGTGGGATCCGTGTGTTGCTGATGCAGCCTTGGTGTAAAGGCAGAGCTGCACTGGGATATGGAATTAGCAAGTAAAAATAACCCCCTGGATAGACACTGTGCCACCCTTATGATCAGTGTGTTCCTTTGCAAGAACCAGCTTTTTCTAAAATAGAAGTAATGATTCAATTACTCTGACACCAAAATACGAGTTGTCTCCTAAACCAAATTAAAGCAAGGGAAGAGAGATATCTAAAAATTAAGCATATAAATCTTTCAACAGCCCAGATTTGCCTTACAGTGCATTACAGGCTGTAAGCTGTAGGTCTAATTTAGTGATAGAACAAACTACTAAAAAGAAGAAAAAAAATACAGATCGGATGAATCATTCTCACTGCAGATAAGTATATTTAATGTTACAGTGAAATTATTGCTTTATCATAATTTTAATTATTTTGATTTAACTTAAAAAATCTTCCATGTTACATCATGCAAATTTAAGTAATAGGGATTTGAGCTGCAGAAGTGTGAGTGATTTATTGTTATTTTTTTGAACTTTCCTAAGACTTAGAACAGGTGGAATATACTGACTACATCAGGTTATTTAAAAATTTGGTCATAGAATCCTAGAATGGGGCTAGGTGTGAAAGGAAGAGAAGGAGATGTCTTTATAAACAAACTGTGGGTCTGCTGGTAGATCAGGCCAGATACTGAGAGGTGAAAGAAGCAATGGGTGGAACCATAAGTTCCATAGGAATTCCACTAATTAACACAGACTTACTCACCCAAGGCCTTGCTAAATCCCTGGATTTAGAGAAAAAGAACAGAGACACAAGGAAAACGAAAAAGGGAGGGAGGGGGTGGGGTACACGTTCGAAGGGGTCTGTATTGGGCGTTTTGGGAAGTCTGTACTTCTCAAGTACCTCAGCCAATGGGGAAGAGAGAGGGAAATGCAGCCAGGAAATTGGGATAAAAAGGAGGCTGTGTCCTCTAACGATTTGAGAGACCCCATGGGAAATGCCCCATGGCCTCTCCCTTTATTCAAATAAAGTTACAGGACTCCTCTGTCTCCTTTTTGGCCATAAACCTCTGGTGTTTGTGGACTAATTTTCCTGACAGTTGGAAGAAGCATTAAAGATGATCTTGTTCCAACCCCCTAAGGCAGGGACACCTTCCACTGGACCAGGCTGCTCAAGGTTCCATCCCACCTGGCCTTGAACACTCCCAGGGATGGGCCAGGCACAGATTCTCTGGGAAACTGTGGACATAATTCTAAACCAAGGAAAAGTTATTTTTAAACATGGGGGGATTTTTTACCTTTGGGAATCCCTTCGTTTGAGGGGTTTTAGAAATAAACTCACTTTTTGTTACAATTAAGTGGGGACGAAGTCTTCGAAGCAAAAGAAAACTGTTTATTTGTAACGAGTCAGCTGAGTCAGGCGTGTCTCTCTTCCCCAGAGGCTAACACACTCTCCAACAAAATGGGAAATTTTTATACCCTTTCGAAGCTGGGGACGGTCCCTGTCCCCTTTCCCATTGTATGGGTACCGGGAACTTACACCCTCTCCCCTCCCCTCTCATCCTCCTTCCAGTTTTGGTCCTGTCTTCGACCCCGCCCCTCTCCCAGTTCTTAACAACACCCAACAGATTAGCCAAAACACATCCAAAGCATAGATAACAACAAATAGGGAACAGAACCAACAACTCTTGTTCTTTTACTCAGTAATCTTTTTGGGCTGCAGCAAAACGTTACTTCATCTCTCTCAGGGGGATGAGAGCATTCAGCATTACCTTGGCTCTTACAACTTAACAGTTCACAGTGATAGGGAAGATGTGTGCTAATGTCTTTACAAACGATTTGATAGGGGAAGGTATGGGTGTTAAAGTCTTTGAAAGGAGTCTTAATGTCTCCATTAACTTCAAGCAGCAGGTTTGTAACAGAGCCCTGACATCTTGGCTCCTGAAACAGACACGGGTCTGCGCAGCTCTTACCCAGCTGGTTTTTTAGTACCTCCCTGTGATTGACAAGGATGGGAATGGATCCTGTTGAGGGTCACAAGCAGCAACAGCTGGGTAAGGGAAGGTTGCAATGCCAGCAGCACCGAGGCAGGTAGGAAGATACGAGAGTAGGGATGTGATGACTGGGGACTGACAAAGGTAGGAATAACGTTGCCTCCCTGTCCCCTTGAAAAGCTGCAATAATTCAGTTATCACCTTGAAGAAATGCCATGTTATATTCCTGGGTTAGTTATTGTTTTGCTGGATTCTCTGTGAGTGCAATGATAGATACACAAGGGCTGTAAATCATCTTCTTTGTGCCTGATAGCAAGAATCACAATCCAAAGGGTTTTTTGGTATATTTGAACAATGTCATTACAGCTCACTTCAGTCATTTCTTCTTTGTCCAAAAAAGGCAAATTCCTGCCTGGAATAATGCTGCATTTTAAGGTACATTAATTGGCAGAGTTCAATCCCCAGGAGATTTTTATGACTGAGATGCACCTTATCCTCTATTATCAGTAAGTTTCAATTATCCAGCTACAAAAGGGTTTGTTAGGGCAAAAATAACACAAATATTGGGCAACTATTTAGTAGAGTATATCAGAGTTTGGAAAAAATTAACCTAAAACCCCACAGAGAACTTGCTTCTTGATCTCTGTACTTTTCCAACACCTGCAGAATTCTCCAAGGCTGCAGACGTCCGCCCACCTTGGGAGGATGAGTGCTCTGGAGGCTTCCAAAGGCAAATGATGCCTGCATTCTGAAACTGCCATCAATGTCCCCAACAGGCTCCTCTTTTTGGAATGTGCCATGTAAAGCCAATGCCAGTAAAATCTCTATTATTTGTGTAAAAACCATCCCAGGAATAACCACTATAATGAGAGTCCAGGGATAGACACATTTATTTTTATGGAAGAAGATCTCACATTGATAAATGAAGTTCAATTCCATTTTGCCAGTGCATTGCAGAGCAGTAAAATCAGAGCATAGTGGCAGTAAATGCTCTCTAATTTATGCATATTTATTAAGCTTTAAGCACTTTCATGGTTCCTGGTTTCATAACCTCCCTTGGCTGCTTATTCTATCGGTTATAAAAATTCTCCTTGTTTAGGCTAAATTTTTGTGACTGCTGTTTAATCTTATTAATGCTTGCTCTATCTTCAGTGCTAATGAGAACATTTTTTATCCTGGTTATCTTTAAAGCAACTTTTTGTCCATTAGTAAGATGTAAATGCTTTCTCCGCTGAAAATCATCCATCACAGGCATTGCTGGGCGTTTTCCGTGTACTCTGTTTTTCTACCTGGAGTCTTTGTCTCTCTTTAAGCAAAGTGCTCAGATTGTAAGTGCCATATTCCTGAATGGAAGCCAGTCTGTGCTATGGAGAAATATCTCCTGCCTTTGGACTCTGCAGGGCACGGTCTTTGGGTGTTCATATGGTATTGTTAACCTGCCCATAGTTATCCACTGGGATAATGAAATCCTACCATGGTACAGTTTGCCACCTGCTGACCAGAATATGCTTAATATATGATTTTTTTTTTTTTTTTTTTAAATCATGGGTATTGATTATTTGTAGATTTTGTCCAATGCTCAAGGACATAAATCAGACTATCTTTAATCACATGAAAAAGGGGGAGCTATGAAATACCGGGGTGAGAACCCAAGCTCTGCCCCTCTGCATAGTACACAAGGGACCTTACTGTGCTGCTGTGTCTGAACGAATTAGGCAAGTGACTCAACCACTCAGTTCAGGAAAATTGTCACAGTGGTGTGACCATAATCATTCACAAGTGACACTGTAATCTCTGCATTGCCTTGCGTTGCACATCTTAGACAGAGAAGGGGGTTTAGAAAAATGTCTTTCTGATTTGGATATAACAAAAAAGCAGTTCAGAAATTAATGTAGCTTAATATAGTAAATGATGAATGAAAGGAAAATGACTATAGGGAAAAAAAAACCAACCCTAGACACTTAATAAACCTTATAATGGGTTGTCTTCGAGTAAGCTGTTATGTTAGTGTATTCCATGTTCCTTTGCTTTGCGCCCCAAGATGCTTGATGTATCTTTAAGGGCAGGTACCGGATCTGTGTGGGGCCGGGAGCGGAGAGAGCCCCTGTTTCGGCGCGGGCATTTCTAAAAGCCTCGCTGTCCAGGTTTTCCGTGGCTCGGGGGATATTGCAAAAAGTGCAAGCTTGGCCTGAAATCCTGTGGCTTTTTTTTCGGCACTGCGACCAGGGCGTGCCTGCTTGCTTCCCTGTTGCTCGGAAGCCCGGAGGCAGCGTGTGGGTGCCGGTGTCCCGCCGGAGCCCTGCTGCAGCGTGGTGGCCGCGGCTGCTCCTGTGCGTTGAGCTGCGGGACTTGGATCTGCTGCAGTTTCTACGCTGCAGGCTTGTTCATTTTTCCCCTGTTTCTCGGCCGTCTGAGTGTCCCGAGCCGAAGTGCGGGGTGCCGCCGGCACTGGCCCGCCAGCCAGCAGGCCACTTCTCCCGACATGGCGACCGAGGCCTCGCCACCTCCCCAGAGTGTGCCCGCTGCCCGTGGGGTACTGCGACCAGCTGCTGCCCATGAGCGTGGCAAAAGGAGGAATCTCCTGAAAGGAGTAAGAATTCTTTATTTTTGCCTATTTTGGTAGTTTGTTTTCACTTGTTTTTGTAGTTTGCCTAAACTTTCCAACTTTTAAGTTTGTAATTTAGCTTTGCTCACTTGATTTTGCTTAAACTTTGTAACCTTCAGTCTCTAGTTTTGTTATACCATGTAACCGACTTTGTTTTAATTACTGTGTAGACCATTAGATAGTAGAATGAAAGGAATGAGAAGGGGGTGTCTTTACAAACAAACTGTGGGCCTGACGGTAGAGAAAGCCAAATACGGCAAGGTGAAACAAACAATGGGGGAAACCATAAATTTCATAGGAATTTCACTAATTGACACAAACTGTTACTCACTCAAGACTGTGCTGAATCTCTGGATTTAGAGAAAAAGAACAGAGACACAAAGAAAAAGAAAAAAGGAGAGAGGGAGTGATACATTAGAAGGGGTGTTCATCTCTCTTTGGAAAAGCTGGTAATGCTTCCTGTTCAGTGCTGTTCAATAGCAGTTCACTGTTTCAACTGAATGCAAATGCCACACCAGGAATAGCCCGGTAAAATGTGTCAGGAGCTGAAGTCTGTAAGTTGTCACCTTCCATGAATGCACTTTTCTTCAAAGGGGCAGCAAAAAAGTCATGAAAGTGCCTATACAACCACAAGGAAAGTGGTGTAGGAGCTGAGTTAACTGGCAAGAGATTTAACCTCCTACTGTGCTGGAAAATGATTTCTCAAGTGAAGACCACTTGTCAAATACAAGTTGCTTTGTAATGTACAGGAGGTACTGAAGCTCTTCAGCCTCTCAGACACAGGTCACTGGAACCAATAATCCAGCCCCAAAATACTATCTCGTACTCTGGTGACTGAATACACCCTTTGTCAGCACATTGGTGTGTTAGCATTTAACACTGGTGTTCACCTTCTGCATGGGCTGAGCGCCTGCACTTCAGTACAAAATGATCGCTTGTTCTGACTTGGACACTGCTCCTTGTCTGGCACAGCTGCCCAGGAGGTCTGGCTGAGGATTTGGGATTCCCTCAGCCAGTCAGAACTCCTTTGGAATAGTGCATATATGGTTAAAGCCAAGCACTGGTGTCAGTTGATGGGAAGGTGGGAGCAGAAGGAAAGGGGGCCTAATGACTAAATAGAAAACTTGAGTTTCTTCGGATCTTTGGAGTTAAACTTTTCCAGACGCTGCCTCCTTTTCCAGACCTGCCAGGGGAAATTTCTACCTAACACAAAACATAGGAAAATGTAGCCTTTGGTACACTTTCAGAAATGTTGCCTTATGCTGTTGCCACCAAGAGGCTGCAGCAGAGAAGAGCATTCATTCCTACCTTAGAGCATTGTGAAAATCAGAGCTGGGGCTTCAAAATCCATGGACTAGGATTTTCCACATCATCCATGTCGTGGGAGAGAAACAGTAGATTGGTGCAAAGGGAATTCTAAATGCCACAATTATGCACCAAGCGCAGCTATTATTTTATGAGAATGAGAAAACAAAACTGATATGTCAGCCTGTTTGCATGCAGGTTTCCACACTGGTCCTTCGAGGAATGCCAAGAGGAAGGCAGAATTAGGGAAACTGTTCAGCAGATTCCTGTGGCAATAGCAACTAAGTACCAGTTACTTACTTCCCCCACGCTGACCTGGTGGGGTGAGGTGAGAAAAATAAAAAAGAAAAAGTAAAAAAGAAAAAGTAAGAACAGTTTAATACCTGGAACAAGTAAAATATAATAATAATTATTATTATAGTAAGGAAAAGAGAGAGAGAAAGAGAGAAAGAAAGGAATAAAACCTAAGAGAGGAATTAACACCACTCCCCACTGAGTGATGCCCAGCCTGTTCTCGAGCAGCTCATGGCCAGCTCGTCTCAGTTTATATGATGCTATGGAATATCCCTTTGGCCAGTTTGGTTCATCTGTCCTAGTTTTTTGTACACCTGCTCACTGACAGGCCATGGGAAACCGGGAAATCCTTGATTTAGGGTGAGCACTACCTAGCAACAAGCAAAGCATCAGTGCGTTATCAATGTTGTTCCCATTCTAAATCCAAACACAAGCACTGCCCCAGCTCCAGGGAAGAAAACTCTCTCCATCCCGCTGAAGCTAGGATTCAGATCCCTCTTGGCATTGCTCTGTAATAGTAGGACGTGCTGCAGTCTCCCAAGATATTTATTGGAGGTTAGTGAGCCACTGTGTCTCAGACTACGAACTCTGGAGTTTGAGTTATTTTAAGGGCCGTACTGAGCAACATTATTTTACCTTCTGGGCATCCATTCTCCAGAATTGCTCAGAATCTTTTTTAAATCCCCACAAAATAAATGTCCTCTGCTTGAACCCTTTAGTTAACATGATGAGCAAAAGGATTAAACACATTGATGAAAAACTAGGTTTGGGACAAAAACGTGGCTGAGAGTTGTCAGAGCAATAAATGTTTATCTAGACCTTCCTTTTTCTCAAGCATTTGCTAGCAAGGAATGCTGGAGCAGCCTTGAGAAGAGAAGCTTTGGGGTGACCTAATTATGGCCTTCCAGTACCTGAAGATATCCTACAGGATAGATGGAGAGAGACTATTTACAAGGGCCTGAAGTGACAGGACAAGGGAGAATGGCTTCAAACTGACAGAGAGTAGGTTTAGAATAGATATTGGGATGAAATTCCTCCCTGTGAAGTTGCCCCGAGAAGCTGTGGCTGCCCCATCACTGGAAGTGTTCAAGGCCAGGTTGGATGGGACTCTGAGCAACCTGGTCTAGTGGAACGAAGTGATCTTTAAGGTCCTTTCTAACCCAAACCATTCTATGCTTCTCTGAAGTCTGTGGACTTCTTTCCCATCTATCTCATCTATGCAAAATTCTACAGGTTGTTTTTCAACATTTGTGGCATTTCCCACAACTCTCCACTCACCGCTTCCCATCATGTTTGGAAAACAGCGTTCGAGCTCAGGCGTAGCATTTAGACAACATGGATTCCCCCTATGGATCAATCAGAAAGCTAAAAGAGGATGTGGAATTTACTGGAGAAGAAGGAGTTTTGTAATGTCTTTCCAAGTTATAAATCTAACAGGAAGAAAGCTTTTTTTCAGTCACTTTTGAAGGAGTCTCAGACTTTATGGCCCCCATGTCTTTGTATTGGGAATTGTTTGGAGCTGTGACAGTTCTCGTGGATTCGTGAGGAGAACAAGGAGGCTGGGATTTAGCCAGATGTCAGCTGCACAGGTCAAGAATATGTATTTGGTGTTGTTCTGAAGGATTATTTTTCCAGCTTGTGGACTGCTTTATTAATGTGATGGATGCAGTGTGAGACTTGTGGATGAGAGAATGTGAGAGAGCTTCCAGCACTCTCTGGTGAAGCATGGGTAATTTGGGAGTTGCTGCAATGACTGATGGACCTGCAGTCCTCGGCTGGAAATGCATAGCTTAAGCGGTGGGCTCTGCCAACTTGAGTGAATGGCATGGTGCTGTCTGTATAGCTGAGAAGGAAAGTGCAGATCACTAAGTGCGCTTGGTCTAGTTTACAGCCTGCAAGGGGAGAATGAACACCAGCACTGGCTTTTTGTCGTTGGACTTTTTCTTTGAAAGCAACCGCTGGCTGTTTTGAAGGGGTTCAAGATCAGCTGAGCGTGACAGTGTAGAGTGGTACATAGAGCTTGAGGGAAAGCACAAATCTCCAGGGAGCACGATGCAGCTAAGTAGGTGTGAGTTACCTGTTGAGCAGCTGCTCCCACAGAAAAGGTTCTAAAAGACGGAGGCCGCGCTGGAAGTTGCATTTTCTTTTGCAGCCTATAAACTGCACAGCCAGCAAGGCAACGATTCCCCTTCCTTCCCCGCTGCATGCAGGATCCCATGCTGTCGGTCTCCAAGAGCCAGGATCCGCAGCGGACCTCTTCCCCGCACTGCTCCCACACGAATGGGGCCGGGCCCGGAAAGCGCGTGCCTTTTGCCTGGGCACGGTCAGCGCTCATGCAAACAACCACACGATGGCGCTGTCGAGCCTCCCAGCGCAGCTCGAACCCCCCGCGGGCAGAGCCAAGCCGGGAGCGTCCCCGCTCTCAAATCTACAGCGCCGCAGCAGAGATTCCGCTGATCTTCCCCTCCCACGGACTAGCTCCTGCTCGCACCACACTCAAACGGCGACACGAACTGCTTTGCCCTAGGAAGTCTTTTTCACTCTCGCAGAGTCTGGCTACAAACCTGAAGACATCCCGCACAAACGGAGCTCACAAAAGCGCCAGCTGAGAAAGCTCTTGGGTGCTTCCAACTTCAGCTGCACCAAAGAGCTAGCAGCACACCCCCTGGCGTCTGCACTTTCCTGCTCAGCTCTCTGTATCTCGTCATAATCCTTTAGTTTCACGGAGTGAGGATCTAAACCGAACGGCACCTGGGGCTGCTCAGACTCTAAAGGTACCAGGAATAAAAGCTCAACAGCTTGGCTTTTGCCTTCCCACTGCAACAGTTCAACAGCTCTAGCCCATAGAACTGCCTGTTAGGAAAAGCCATGAAACCCACTAAGACCGCATCACGAGCGGAACCAAAGTCGGTTTCTTTGGCAGAGAGAGGAACTGTAAGAAATCTCTTGCTGCAGTTTACCTCCCCATGGTACCTCATCGTCAAATGCCTCACTGGGTTCCCTTTTCCACTCACTGTGACTGTACCTTTGTACTACAAGCCCTGTTTAAAATGTTGTAATTATAGTTCATCTTGACACCCCTTGAGCTTCTCATCTTCAACTTCCCTGACAACAATCCCTAGATGCATCAGTAGGGACGTGTAGAACAAGTGTGCACACAAACACTGTAACTGTGTCCAATAAAGTAAATATGCCCTTATATTAATTTTAACCAGCTGGTGAAAACTGAGCTGTCTCTGCTCTTATTTCAAGAGTTTAAAAAGATGACTGGTTGTGAGTTTTTGTTCTTGCAGATGCAGGGGAATATCTACCTCCAGTAATACCTGTGGAATGAAGTTGCCTGGAGTGGGCATGCTGCAGCTTAACCAAGGCACTGTGGCAGTCATATTCTTCCACAGTGTGAGATGGCACTTTTCCACAGCCTTTACCCAGTATCAGGACATCAACATTTTCTATTAACTTGTCCTTCCTGCAGCTCTGTAGTTTCCTGTGCTTGTTCTGGTGTGAATTTCCTTCCATCCACAACTTTGTTATGCAGCTTTTACTTCAGGAGGCAAGAGGTTTGCCTTTGTTTTGATAATTGGGAACTTCTGAGGACACAAAAATTAACTACCAGCTTTTACCCTTCATTTCCCAAAGCCCTACAAACTCTTTCTGCTGCCATACCTGGGACATCTGAAAAATATGTGCCTCAGCATATGAGGCATCAGGAAACGTTTGCTTAAAATTAACTTTACCAATCTCCTGTCTCTTTGGCAGCCTGAGAATATGAGCACCAAGGCCTCCAACAATGCATGGATGACTATGTTTCTTGAAGATCTGCCTTAAGCTTGGCAGCCCAGCCCAGCATGACTTCTACATATGTTCTCACTGCTCACCTTGGACTTCACTGCTGCCACACAGGCTGCCCTGGTCATTAACACGGTAGGCAGGGGAAGAATTAATGTTTGGTTCCCATGTACAGATAACTCTCCACCAGGCAGTTTTGCTGTCCTGGGAACTGGGGCTGACTACAGTTACAGGACTCCTAGTCTGCTTCCCGATGCACTTATATCCATGTGGAACTGTCAGGGAGCAATAAAATCAGTTGATGCTTTCTCTGAACTATTTTATCCATGTTAGAATTGTTTGCAGTGTAGCTCTGCTGTACTAAACTCTGCCCATCATCTCTTGCACTTACACTAGCAAGAAGTGTAAGTATGCAGATTAGACCCAAGCAGGAAGATGTTGCTAGCGATGAGTTCTTTCCTAATGCAGCTCGATTCATGTGACTGGTAGCAAAGTATTCTGACTGATGTGACTCCATCTGGCACCAAGATCTATTTGAAATCTTTGGTGTTTTTTCCTGCTGTGAAAATTAAATATTTCTCATACCAAGATACCACCATATTGGGGTGGTATTTCACCTACCTAGCACAATCACAAATTAATCCAGCAAAGTGAGGCTCTGATCCCATAAGAGGTTCCTAAGAGAAGTTTAGTGCCCGTGTTAGTTTCGATGGAAGCCAGCTGAGCTGTGGAGAAGTACAGAGCTCATTCAGCTCTAGCTATGATCCTGTAGTCATCACTAAAGTTCACTATAAGTACCATTTTCTCTTGGGTTTTTGTTTACTTGTAGTTTTTAAAGCAAAGCTTTTGGAAAACTTCCAGAGAGAATGTAACCTGTGCATTTTTGCTTTGTCGAATAAACAAATAAATGTATTTGAGGCTTCAGATACCTGTTCCTACCAAAAAAGTATGGCCCAATAGTGATTCTGTAACACTTGGATCAAAGAACCCAACTCAGGTTCCTTTGCATGATACATAATTGTGTTTTAATAATTTGGTTTAGATTTTATAAAACAGAGACAAAAGAAAACAGACAGTGATGAAAATGTCTCTTTCACAGGCTTCAGTTTGTCCTAGCGACCTACTGTTTGAAAAAAAATACCAGGTTTGGAGAAGAAACTGCTCCTCGATTCTAAGATTAACTCTTCCTTGCATTCAGGGACAAGGGCAACCAGGGAAATTCCTCTCATTTCTCCACTGAAGATTTAGAAGGGCAAAGTTGTCTTTCTCAGATTTCTGAGTCACTTAAGCTGATGAAAAATCATGGCTTAGTTTTATGCTGGATTGCAGCTTTATGGCTTACATGACTCTTGGACTACTTAGTCATGAACTTGGTTATTTCACCATTTAATCATGAAAGACATCATGAATTTGGCTGGTATATATGATGACCCAGTAACAATTCATACACTGTCGCTGTTTTCTTTGCAGTCAGGAAATGGACAACAATTGTTTTTCAAGTGTAATAATTTGCCCTGAACGTTGCCAAGGAGAACTCCTTTATATGATCCTTACTTCTCCTCTGTTAGATTCCTTCATGTACCGTCACCATTTAAAGTCATTCTAGTTGGAATGCAGACTGGATCAAATTGTTAAAGAGGTGATGTCCAGCTATCACTGGAAGACTGTGAAGCATGAGCAGTCCCTAAGATTATGTGCATTAAAACCTATGGTACTGTGACGTGATATAGTGGCCTTAACACACAAACACAGCTATCATTTGAACTTGGCACTGTCATTCCCTCAAGCAGGACAGCTGAAGATGAGACAGATGAGACCAGTGCCTGCCAGACATCCCAACCAAGCTATGATTTGATGTGGCTGAAAGTCAAGGTGGAATTGATTTTATAAAACTTCCTTTGGTTTAAACCCTTGCAAGGTGCACCTAAAATCCCATAACTCAGATCAAAACTACACCTCCCAGCCTTGGCAAAACCACCAGTTTTGGGTGATACAGGGGCTGTGAAGCACACTCCGGCCAGTCCCACGCTGCACTGCGTGCTCCAGCAAAACCCTCGCCGGGAGCGCTGCACACCCGGGTCTGTGCGCCAATGGAAGAAGGTGTGATGCTTCCTAGTGGCCTTCCAGCTCCTCCAGCTCCTCCAGCACTGGAGCACCTGGAGCAGCATCATTTCTCCCTGACGCGCGTGAATGCGCTGCTGCCTACACCTGCACCTATCTCGTAGGCACGAAGTGTCTGTGTCGGTGCCTGGCCGCTACTCCCTTGTTTCTCTGTGGCTGGAGCAGGGAAGGGGCCCATTGGGCGGGCTTGTTCCGCAGGACAAACCGGGGGCTGCACGGCAAGCCCCGCGCTGCCTGGCCGGCCGTAGCACACGACCCGCCGCCACCCACTCCGGGCCCAGGGCGTGCCCCCGGCGGCGCTGCCGGGCGGGGTGGAGCGGGTCCCGCGGTTCGGAGGTCCTGGTTCACAGCCAGGTTCCGCCCNCCCGCCCGTCCCCGCCCCGCCGGCGTGGCTGCCGCGGCCCGCATTGTGCGCCAGCCGCTACCCCGGGCGGAGCTCGGGGAGTGGTCGGGGCTAGTCAGCAGCCCCGGCCCTGCCGGGTCGGGTCTCGCGTCGCCTCGCCTGCAGCTCTTCTCTCGGAGGCGCCGTCCGGGGTCGGGCGCGGTGAGTGGGGGTCGTGCGGTCCGGGGGAAGCGGGTGATGCCGCTGCCGGCTCTATCAACCCGGGGCTCGCCCCGGAGGGCTGGGCGAAGGGGGCGTAGGTCTGTACTCGGCCCTCGCCGCGGCGGACGTGGGTTGCGGTGCCGGGGGCTCGGGGAGAGCAGTGGGCGCGGGGCGCTCCTGGCTTTGTTCGTGGCTGTGAGCTGCGGTGAGACACAGCAGTCTTTCGGAAGGTCCCTGGGAATGCTGGAGCTCGGGTTCGCAGGTTTTACTCCCTGCGTGAATATTCACTGTTTGTGCGGACACTTCTCTCCTTCTCTTCCAGTCTGGAATAGCGATCTCAGGTAACTGGAGTTGGCTGTAAATGTGATTCCTGTGGTCTAGCTGCTGTAAGCTTTATTCGCGCAAGTAAGACCTCCATGCATGAGTAAAATGTCGTTTGCGGAACGATTTTGCATGTTTCTACCTTGAGGTGCACAGTCTCCCATGGCTCCTGCAGGATGGGCTTGTCCCTTTCAGTTTGTCTGTGCGTGCGGTCGCTGTTAGTTTCGGCAGCTCGTAAGTGATCATTGGTAAAGGTCGGATGTCTTCGCGTTCTTCGGCAATGCATTAGGCTGGATGTGTGCCTGTGTTTTGATATTGCAGAAGCAATAAGAGATAACAGCCTCAAAAGAAGGCTAAAGGAAATTGTTTAGCTTTCCTAATGCTTACCGTTTCTAGCTAGCATACTTGTAAGCAAGTCATGGTAAATTGCAGGAAACAATCAGGTTTTGTACTTACTAGCACGTTGATAAATAATAGAAGATATGTCTAAAGCTAAATTTTGATGCTTCATTTAAAATAAATTCTAGTCATTTCTTCTGTCTCTTGCACCTGTTAGCTTTTAGGAAAAGATGGTAATCAGGTGATGATTAGGCAGCTTTCTAACAACTTTAATCAAAGGAATAGTTCACTATAAGGCCAGCTATAGAATAATGGACCCACTGGTCATCTAGTACGTAGCTGAATGTAGAGCTGTGGTACTGTCTGACAAAATTATTCTTTGTCTGTAACTTCTTCCGTAGCCAAAGCAGAGCTAAACCTTCATTCTAGGAGTCAGGTGAATACAGTGTATAAATCTAGTTCCTCTGTGGTAGACTAGTGATAAGTGGCGTATTATGAAATATGTATTGACAGGGATTTCATATCTATAATATACATCGTTGGTTGAGTGACTTAATGCTTCATCTTGCTGCTTCTTATTAATAATCCAATTAGGGGAAAACTCGGGAAGGAATATGGAATTAAGACACAGTCCCAGTGGAACTCAGTAAAAAAGACATTGCAGAGCAGACAGAGTGTAAGAGGACTTTCTAGAAGTACTTACTCATCACCCAAGACAGAGCCAGATTTTGAACACTCCTAGCTTGTATTTACGCTCCAGAGTTAATTGCTAGATTTTCAGGTCTTTCTTTTCAGTATTTAAACTTTTATATCCAGAGTGCTTTGACTGACAGTGAGGAAAATGTGTCTGTTGTAAGCCAGATTCTCTATCTTCAATGCATAAGACAATCACACCCTGAGCACTTAAAAAAAATCTGATCCTTGGTTTGCAGTCATAACTCTTACCACTTCCATTTAATTTTTATTAAAGATAGAATTGCAATTGTAAAATCTAGCCACAATAAGGCACGCCAGTAAGATTACTTTAATTATTTTTTTTTGTAATGTAGAAGCAGTCGGGATTGATGAACAGCTCTGTAAATACAGTAATAGAACTGTATATGGCACTTAATCTGCGAACAAAAGTAATAGGTAATGGCTAAAAATAGTATTTCCTCTTTCAACAGTAGAGTTAAATATGGATATTAACTACAGCAGGATAGACTGGTCCAGAGCTGGAGGCTCAGATCATTCATGCTTGTTGACATGGCCTACTTCTTTATTTTCCTTTGAAGTATCACTTTTGTGTGTGTGTTTGATAATAAATCAGAATTGCAAATCAAAAAGCTGTTCTTTAAAGTGAAAATTGGGGCATGTTTTGCTGCACCATAAAGGCACTGTAATTTCTAGATTGTGTTGTGATCCCATGTAGCTCAGCACAAACCGCTGAGCTGTGTTGAGGTTGTGCCTCCATTTACATGAGCGGCTGGTCTCACACGTGGGCTACAACATCTTTGCACCAGGGAGAACTGTTAGGTCTGGTTCTGATCATTTAACTCTCTTTGAAGTGGTTCATTGTCACTGCTCAATAAATGTCTTCATAAAAAGGTCAGTGAAGAATTTGCCTCTCCAATAGCCCGGTCACAGCCTCTCAAGGAACTGTTGAATTATGAGAGCTGGTGATTATCTGCCTACATCTGTGGCCCGGGACTCACTGACACTGAGCACAAAGAAGAATAAAAAATGACAAGTGCTTGTCTAGCAGCACATTCTCTCAGAGGTGTTTTCTTTCCCCCGGTCTCACAGGGTAAGACCGGCGAGTTTGGGGTGTCCCTAAGAGAGTGATTAATTAGCTAGTGCATATTTAGCCCTTGGAAGATGGAAAATAATGTGTGGGGATGATTTGAATGAAGTGCTGTAATTCCCTGCTGTTAAAGAAATTCCTTGCCTGCTCTGTGTCTCAAGTTGGAGCTGTAGGCAGTTTTAAAGCATTATTTAAGCTGTGGTTTAGGTTTGTTTAAACAGAAGAGTGAGGGAAATTCTTTCAAAAGGAAAAAACAGCAGGTAAAAATTTTCTTGTTTAAGCCTTTTTTTTAGTAGCAGCAAATCTGTGTATATGGGAATGAGGAAAAGGGAGTCCAGTGGAACAGAGTGAGGAACTATCGTGTGAGGTAAAATTCTGATATTGTTCTCTTATGTCGTCCTGGAAATACATTTGCAGTTAAAATTTCCCGGTGAACCAAGGTGTAGGACCACTGCAGAATGCTAAATGAAACCAGACAGATAACTGAAAGAGCCACACAGTGGTGCTGGGCATTCTTCTGCTCACACAATTGAGTTGAATATTGTTTTTTTAAATGATTATGGTTCTGAAAACAAATGGGATGTCAGTTTTATTCTGAGATGTTTTCACATGAAAGGTGTTTACTTTCTGTCACATTACCCTGCAACTGCTTGAAAACTCACAGAAACTGTAAAGTCCAAATCCCTTTCTGCCCATCAGATAGATAGCCACGGTATACTCCTTTGTGTTGCTTAGGCTGAAATTCAGTCTGCTTAGGAGGCTGGTGAGGGGATTGGGGCACAGTTGTGATCCCAAAGATACTGGGTATCATGACAGGGGTACCTTTGTGTTACTTGTGCGAGCAGACAAAGCAGCAGCTCTTTCAGGGAACATGGTGGTGAATTTCCTGTACAAGAGTAAAATGTGTTTCTGCTCAGGAGTAGTGAGATGGAGAAGCCAGGATGATGGCAACTGGGGAAGGAATGTGAAAGCGACCACGAAAGGCATCAGAAGAGATTGGTGAGTTTCACCTTTTCATGTGTCCAACTCGGGTGCCTGCAGTTATTGGCAATAAACCGTCCCTGTGCAGATAGACCAGTTTGAGGGGACTGAGGGTTGGAAAGAGAAAACAAAAAGATTGGTAGGTTAATGTGTGAGTTGGGTGTGAAAGAGCACCTGCGGTCCCAGGGCTGGAAGAAATCAAGGGCCTGTGCTTGGCTGTGGCTGCTGCAGTGCAGCAGTAGTACGGACAGCGCAGTGGTCCATGGTATCCCAGTTATGAATAGAAGAATAACAGGCTTTACATATGCAGTGGGGATGCATTTGGCTCCCTGGCATAACTGTAAGGTACTTGCCCTTGGAAAGTTTCTGAGGGAGCGGAAAGAGCTGATTAGGAGAGCAAAGTGACTGATTTCTGAGGAATGATTAAAAATACTTACTATAGATTATGTGAGAAGCAAAGACTTCATTGATTTCAGGTGTGATTACTCAAGAAACATAATCTCTTGGCCTTTGCAAGAGGGTGTGATTAGACATAATGGCCTGCAAAAGAGAAGGTGCTTTGAAGATCAAGAAAAGCTGCTTGCAATGAAGCTAAGTCATCTTCCATGAAAAATGGTTGTAACGTTGTGTGGTGCTGTGTAACACTCACATAGAGCTGGGAAAAATGTTCTGCATGGCTGGTCATTTGGAGTCACATCTTCCCTGGCTGAGCTGTGCCTGGGGATTAGGGTGGAGGTTTTGGAAACAAAGCTCTTTAGTCTGCCAGGTCAGCTCCTCTGTTAGGAGCTGACTGCTAAGCCCCCCTCTGTAGTCCGCTGGAAGGGCAGTCATTCCCTTGTAGCTTGGATTTGTATGGATGAATTAATAGGTCTCATTCCATCTTTAGCCTGTGATCCAGGAAATACGTGAGCATTTGCTGGCAGCTGGCATGTCTGCTGCTGTTCTGTGGAACAAATGCTGGAGCATCTTGAATTCTATTCTGAACATGTAGTGAGGGAATATGGAAGGAGGCAAGTGATGGCAGGTGTTCCAGTGGCGAGCACAGTAGGCTGGGCTAGAAATATTACTTGGTTTGTATTGACTTTGTTAATTTATGTCCTTGGACCCATGCTGAATTCTCCCCTTAATGAAAAGCTGAAAAGCAACAAGCCTGGGGTGTTTTTCTGTTTTAAGTTTCAGCCATTACTGGCAAAAAAACCCTAACAGATAGTCTTGGGCAATAGTTGCCTCTTCCTTTGCCGAACCCAGTAATAGCCACAACTTGATGCTAAAATGTGAAGAGCCGTTTCAGAGGGTTGTGCAGCTCTGGGTGTTACGGTGTTGCTGCACAGTCGTGATATTGTTCTGTTTCTCTCCTCAGATAGGAGGTGGGTTGGTTCATGAAAAGTCTGATCAGACCGCTGAGAAGTACAATGTGTGATAACCTATGTCTCCTGGGTGATTTGATGTTGTAACAGGCAATCTTTCCTCCACTAAACTTCTTGTATCCCACAATAAACTAAGAGTTTATATAAATTAGACATGCTCTTCCTGCAGAAGTTATAATATGGTAGAGTTATAAGGGCTCCAAGATGGTATGTTGTTGCTAGATAGGGAGGAGTATGTTTGTTCTGATTCATAGTGGCTGCTTTAAACATTGGAGGCAGTTTGTCTGTCTTCAGCATGAATGGTTTATTGAAGGGCAGGCAGGTAATAATACATGGACAAGCATTTACAAAACTGGTTTAAAGATGAGCCTCTTTTAATTAAGTATAACTTGAGTCACAAAAGTTCCTCATCTGGTGACTTGGAATAAGGTTTTCACTTCCTGCATCATCCATTTGTAGTGAAGATTTAGAAGAAGAGAAATTCTGAGATTTCGTTGTCTTGGTTGCAAAGGAAGTCAGAAAGTTGAGAGAAGTTAAGCGACTTCCCAGCTTGCATGTGCTCATCCAGCCCCTACGAAAGCCAGTACTGCTGGTTTTCCTTTCAACATTATATTAATTTTTCTTTCCGTAAAATACTCTGTTACGGCTCTCTCCAGGAAGAGTTGAGGGCCACTTTCTTTTCCTTTTTTTTAAACTATGATCTAGAGAAACACCAGAAAACTGATTTGATTTGGCAATTATCAGGTAAATAAATTTTACCTTCTAATTTCCCTTTAAAAGGAATACCCACTGTTGTCTGCATAGGTATGACTTGGGCTTATAGTAACAATTAGTTACTGAGCACGATAGCGGAGCACTACTCTTAAACCAGCAGCCACTGCTCTGTTGGGTGTGCAGTGTGTCCTCCCTAGGGCCTGGTGTAACCTTGTTTGGGGAATTAAGTGGAATATGCCTCCCAGAACCACACATTATGTATCTAGATGATGTATTTCTTCTTCTGACACAGCTGGTGGAAAATGTTTATGAGGCTTGCCATTCTTTTCAGCTAGGAGAAGGCATGTCCAGCCAGACCCTGGATGGCCTCTCTGCGGTGATCCCATCAGCTGCTGGGAAGGTTGGATGCAGCTTTAAACTCTAGGACATACCCTTGGATGCTCCTTGCTTCATGCTGTTAAAAGGAATGTGGAGAATGCTGCATAGCTGTGAAGGCCAGTGGAATAGCTGCCACATCTGTTGGGATTCCTGTTCAATCCATATGAGTTTTGCAAAACGTGGTAGAGCCTTGAAGAGCTCAGAATGGCTTTCTATCCACAAGCCCTACTGAACAATACATACATAACATGGGGCAGTGATCTGATATTTGGGTATGACCCAACTCCTTATGGGATCCCATATAGTCTGGAGGCGGGTTGTGGTTTGGGATGGCCACAGTGATTAGAAGACCTCCTGGAGGGGCATGAGGGAACTTAGGCAGTCAGTGCTACTGCTTTGGCTGGCTGCAGAGCTCCATGCATGCATTCAAAGATCCCAGATATAAGCAAATGAAAGCCTTTGCTTTGGTTCTCCCATATTGGGTTTTTTTTGGGTTTTTTTTGGTTTTTTTTTTTGTTTGTTTGTGTTTTTTTTGGTTGTTGTTGTTGTTGTTGTTGTTGTTTTTTTAACTCCTGCATCTGCTGTGATGCACAATCTCCTGCCTGCCTTTATGAAAGAGACAGCAGTGGAGCAGATTTAAGCTGATAAAGAACAGGAAAAAACAGTGGATTTAGTGTAATTTTAAGACAGTTCATACCACTAAGCAGCACAGTGTGCTGTGCTGGAATAGAGTGCTGCAAGATGGTGCCCTTGGTCAGGATTTGCAAAGTCATAGGGGATATTTGAAGTTGTTTAAGAGACACTTGCTTGGATTATGCTTTAAAAACACTTTCTTTTGCTGACTACAGCAAAGCCCTTATCTTCCTACCTTGGGAACAGAAGTCTTTAGGATGTGAGTGCTGCAGATCCTGCTCAGACCAATTCAGTTTTGTTCTTAATTTGTGATGGTTTTGGCTTACTGTGAGGAAGTTAAATGGATTGTGGCTCTTTGGATGGTGACAGGACGTGTCTGGGAATAGTGACTCCAGCCCCGATGCAAACAGATCTTAGTGTCCATGTCTTGCTTTGTAGCTGCTAAGGGGGTGCGATGGACCGGGGCTTGCACTGTTCTGTTGCAGACCTGGGTGAATTCTGGAGGAGCACAAGGGCAAGAAATCAGTGAGTGCGGAGAAGTTGAGCAGTGCCTGTGCATTTAGAATAGCCAAAGGTGTCGATTATTCAGTACTGAGTTTTTAGGTACAGCAGCACCGTGTGCCCTCTCCTTGGAGCTTTTCCATGCTGACAGTGCTATCTTGTGCTGTAGCTGAATCCTGCAGCACTGACAGCCATGTCTTGGCAGTGTCCTGCTTCCCATCCCTCCTTCTTCCCCACCCTCTCTGATTATGTTTCAGTTTCCTTCATGTAAGAACTGTAAATTACTACGGTAAACCTATTACTCTCTGGGGTTATGTTTGTCTGCTGCCCATTTTAATGAATGGAACTGTGCAACAGCCTAAAAGATAAAGTAATGTGAATTAAGGTACTTGGTCATGTTGGAGGCTTTTACTTTGTACTAAATGTAAGAGCAAAGAGCAAGCCTGAAGAAATACAAGGGAAATATTTACTACCTCCTTTATGCATGGAATAACCTAGGGAAGGATGCAGATGGGCCAGCCCTGCTGTACCTCACCTAAGTGAAGTGCAGTGCAGCTCTCTGGTACCTCAGTGAAAGATAGATACTGGCATGGCCCAGCTGGATGCAGCTGTGACCTTGTCCCAGCAAGGTCGTGCAGTGGGGGACGGTGGCATCAGGAAACAAGGACAGAAAGGATTTCCAAGAAAACCCCGGTCTTCTGAAGCTTGAAGCTTAGCAGTGCTTAGCATGAAGCTAAAGCAGTTTAAAAACTCAGCAGTTCAACCCACCACCTTTGGTGGAGAACAGAAATCTGGCCTTTGTTTCAGTTATTTCTGGTTCAGCCACCAAAATGCCTTTGTGTTTGGGCCTGAAGCCAGTCTGGCTAATGCCATCTTGGGGGAAGAGCCTTTCTCTTATGGGAATACCAACCCTGGAGGTCCTCTGGTTCCACAGAGAATACCTGTGCTCAAACAGAAATAAACAGAGCTTTTTACTGAATCAAAGATCCTTGACTCCCTCTGGTGTATTTGCCTGCTGCTTCCTGCAGTCTCCTGTTAGCTGGCTTTTCTCGGCTCCCTGGCAGCATCTCTCCCCTGTCACATTTCTTTGTATGTTTTCCATGAGCACAAAGGCATCTGTATTAGTCCCTCATTTTGCAGGTGATTTCACATTCTCTTCAAGCCTTTATCTGCATCCTTTTTCTCAGCTTTGTCCCAAGGTGGAAGTCAAATTTGGTAAAGCTTAGAAATAAATACCTGTAAGAGGGATTGACCCAAGTTTTCAAGGCTCAAAAATGACTGTGAAGGGAAATAAAGTGCACTTATACCCTTCTTTGATTCTATTGGATTTTTTTTAATATCATGCCAGATCCAGCTCAACCTGTTTCTGTTACTGTAGTAGGACAGGCAGGGCAAGAGGGGCGCTTGCACTTTTTTCTTTAGCAAAACTTGAAGATGTCTGGTCAAATCCTACCACATTAGATAGGCAGCATATTAAATCAGCTTTTGAAGGCCTGCCTACAGACTGCTCCATCCCTGAAGAAAATGGACTTGGAGGGCTGGGAGGAAGGGTATGTTCCCTTCACTTTGATTTTGTCTTTCACTTTTGAGGGCTCCTTCTGTTTGTTTTTTTTTTTTTCCTTTTCCTTGAGCATCACTGTCATGACAGAAATGTATCCTCTTAGAAAGATTGTCTCCCTTCTCCTGCCCTTTACTTAGCAGGTGAGAGCTAACAAACATCATCCCATCAATATTTCTGCCAAATCAGGGTATTTCTGGTGTGTATACAGACTAAACAAATGGAAGGAAAACACAGGATTTAATAGCGGTCATACAGTATTCATAGTAGTCTTTCAGCTTGTTCCGAGGCTTCAGAATTAATTTTGAGGCAGGGAACTAATTTTTTAATTACCTTTAAGCAAAGTGCTGCTGAGGAGTAAAAAAAGCTGCATTGACCCTGTGTGGAGAATGCAGCACCAAGGATCTGGCCCATCTTTCCTTGGGAACTGCTGCCTTATCATCATCTCAGTGATGTCTTTGGTATTTAGTGAGATGCTGACTCAGCATGGTATAAATGGAGCCCACCAGCCTTTTGTGACATCTTGTCTTTTTTTTTCGCTCGTTGTTTGAAAATGAAGGGATATAGGAGTTTTGAGGTTTGTTTTTGAGTCATCTGGCTTCCTGCTGCAAGATTTTGTGGAAACGCTTTGACTGTTCTTTGGTTACCCATAAATGATTGTGCCTAGAATGTATCCTGGGAGAACACGTGCTTCTCTTTTTGCTTAATGCTTAATTATCTTTTCCTGTGCTACCTTCCCACAGCATCTGCCTCTGTTGGATTTTGGTCTGTGAGTCTGTGACTGAGGTTCTGCAGTTTGAGAATAATGCAAAAAACCCCCGAGAATTCTAAATCTTTCAATACAGCTACTTTTATGTTATTTAGTGAATGCTTAGAAGCCTGCTCAAGAAAGCCTGGGGGAAGAATTGCCTGACTTGCAGTTAATTTTTACTGAGGTGTGATTGCCCTTGAAGGTCAGAGAGAGTTTTCCCTGAATTAAAAGTCTAAGAAATGGTGCTTAGGTTTGTGCAGGCTTTTGAGCATCTTTCAGGTTTGGGGTTAATTTTTGGGGGGTTTCCCCTCTTAGTTTGCTTTGCCTGGACCCTTGGCAGCTTCTCAGCATTGTTCTCTGACCTGCTGGGAAGCAGTGGAGAAACAGTGCACTCTCATTGAACAGAGATTAGGCAATAGCATTTTGTGAAGGTTAGAGCTCTTACCATCACAGATTCAACAAGCTCCCCAGTACGCTTTGATGCCCAGATTCTTCCTCCTCTTCAGTTATCACCTAATTTTTGCTATTGTAATTTGCAAAGATTTTCCAGAGTTTGGTTTCGTAGCAAAATCTTCTGGTTGGGTTGTGCCACTGAATCTAAAATCTAAATCGTGTTGTTCTTCAGTTACTTGTCATATTGGATCTCTAGTGTTTCCTCTGTTTTCATGGAAGCTTAAAAACTCCTCAACTGTATCACCTGTTGTTGAAGAAGCAGTTTTGTTCAGGTTTTAAATGACTTCTGCTATTTGCACAGGGCTTGCAACAGCGCAGCGGAACTAGTGCTTAAAAAGTTCATAGGTTTGTGTTCTTCTTGCCCCATCAGAAACTTGCATCGAGGCTTTTGATGGACGACTCAGATACAGCGCAGCAAAGGTGCTGCACTGCCATCGATTTTGCAAACTACTGCTTCCAGTTAAAATATGGAGAGGCCCTTTTGCCTTGGCTGCTTGCCAGCAGTGCCCCTTTGCCAGCAGTTAGTCCTGTGTGTGTCTGCGTAGCAGAACAGAGCCAGTTGAGGTAAAATCAAAAAGCTCAGGTTAACCCGTCGATAGATGCTTCAGTGAGGGTGGCTGTTTTAGTTCTGCTGTGGCCGCTCTGCTTCTGGCCAGGCCGGAGGGATCCCCAGGCTGCTGACTGCTTTAACCTTCCTGCTTGCACCCACTAAGGGATCTGTTCACACAGGGTGACAATGTCTAAGCAGAAGCTTAGACTGGTGTAAATAAATCCATTTAACTGTTGTGGCAGAGCTGGAGGGTTCCTGTGAGCTTGGATAATGTGTTAGTCTGCAAAATGTTCACCTTTACATTCCTCTCCAAATGGTATTGTTTTTCTATCAGCTCTTTTCCTGTATTTTGCCTAGTGAGAGGCTGATGCTTAGGCTGAGTCTCTTTTTTGTCCGTGTGCCTTCGCACAGGCTCACAAAGCTCACAGAGTGCCATGTTAGTAGCAGGAGGCCTGTGTTCTCTCAGGAGGTCATAACTCTTCCTTTGCTGGGAACAAACTCATCCATCCATTTGTGTGTGAAGACTTCAGTGGTCTTGGAAATTTTGGTAGGAATGACAACATGACAGTGAAAGTCTCTGAGGCCAACCTGGCAAATGAAAATGGAGAAGCAGATAACACCACCACCCAGACTGAAAAGGGTTTTATTTTAAAAAGCCTGAAGTTGTGTAGAACTTCAGCCAAGCTGGCAACCTGTTGGGTGGTCCAAGATAACTTAGGAGAATGGGGAAGAAGTCTTACGTTGTTCTTTATATTGATGAATT
Source organism: Promerops cafer (assembly GCA_013398275.1). Classification (NCBI taxonomy): domain Eukaryota; kingdom Metazoa; phylum Chordata; class Aves; order Passeriformes; family Nectariniidae; genus Promerops; species Promerops cafer. The sequence goes on along the minus strand of VZSE01010145.1, from coordinate 64,821 downwards.
GGGGTTGCTTTTATTACCTTCTTTTTGTGGTAAGGTTATTTCTCTTTAATTCATCCAATACCAGTCTTGTCCTCAAGATGATCCTGAGGCATTTGTGTTAATGTGCCGACAGCCATGGCAGCTAGATGCCATGAGGATCTGAGAGCCTCCTTCAGTCCTCCAGTAAATGCCCAGTGCCAACTGGCACGATCCAAGAATTAGTGGACTTGTCCATTAGGCTCTGATTAAACCACAAGCCACTCTGCAGGAACAGCTTCCAAATCACTCCCCTCTGCAACAGGCAGGGATTTCTTCCTTGATTTCTTTGCAGCTCATGAGCCAAACCTACATCACACCTGCCTGCCATTCATCTGCCAGCGCTGCTGGTGCCAGACCAGCGGTGCAGCAGCAGTTGCTTTCTGTCTGGGGTGAGGACAGATTGCTACTACAGGGACTCAGGAAGTAATTGGATCAAAAACATCATTTGCTCTTTAAGAACACTGAGGTCCAAGTAGATCTCCTTCCCTCCTGCCAAAAGAAGTGGGGGGGGAGAGGGGGGTTGGATAAAATAAGATGATAGGAGGGAAATAAAGAGAGGAAAGAATTCAGCTGCATCCTCGCCATCTGTCTGCTTGGAGTGGTGCAGCTGCTCTGCCATTGACAGGTTGCTGTCTCTCCACTCAGTGCAGACAGCCAAGTGATTTGTATCTTGAACACAAATAGCTGAACGTTAGTGCTACTAAATAGCCTGGTCACAAAATGTACCCCGAGGCAAAGCCTCTAGCTGCTTGAAAACCTTAAGAATCCTCTCTCTCTCTCGATTCGCACTTCTCTTCAGAAACTTACACAATTTTGGAGCCAAACATTTCAGGACACATGCTATTTCTGGATCAAATCCTGTGTCTTTGCAGCACAGTCAGTTTTGGAGCATTGATGGGTTATCTAGAAACAATGGGGAATTGCCAGTTGGAGTTACAGTGGTACTACTACTCTGCTTAAATTTAGTTAAGGATGTGCTTAAATGCTTCATTAGCTCAGGGTCTGTGTGCTACCCCAGGCTGCACAGTTTCTGACAGTCCCAGCTCCAGGGATATGTGGAAGATGCTCTCCTTTTAATTGTGAAGAAAAAGCTTTTTGCGTCAAGTGCTGTGGGAAACGGGCAAGCATGAGCTGCAAGGTAACAGACACAAAACTAAACAAAAATTCCAAAGGTATAGTGTGCTCTTGTGAATGGCTGTAAATACCTTTGTTGAAATGTCGACTGGGCACTCAAGAGGTATCTAAGGGATTCACCCAGGGCAAGGAATGTGGGGTTTACTTCTCTCCCAGAGCCACAGGCTCTCTGAGGTGGTCTCATGACAACCTGAGTCGTGATCCACTACTGTTGGCATCCATACAAGAATACTTTGTGTACCCAACCTAAAAATAAAAAATCCAGCACAACACAGTTTTGGATACTCCTCTCCTGCTGTTATTAATGATGATAAAGATTTTCCAGAGATTGAGTCACTGGCAAGTGTCCCTTCCTGAGCCTGAAGGACCACTGAGGCGGTTGTTAATCCCTCCGTTTGCAACTGAGTCATTACAGAAAATCTGAATATGGTTTAGGGGCTCAAGGTGTCTCTCATAACTGTTCAGAGGTCATGATGGGATGGCAGTCTTCACATTGCATGTATTTGCAGTGTAGGACTATAAATTAGTGATGGCAGGAGCAGAAAAAGATTGCTGAGTTGAATCCAAGTGCTTTTTATGATAGCCCTGTAATTGCTGCTACTTCTATTCAGCTCTTCTTTTTTTGTTAGTTTATTTCCCACAAAACCATTCCTTACTGCTTCCATACTGCTCCCAGCACACCAAGTCCTAACTTTGGTGCACGGCTTATCCAGCCTCTGGCTGGTTTCAGTTGTGGAGAATCAATGGAGCCATGAACTTGCCAACCTCTGTGTAAGTCCAAGCCCTATACTCACACCACCGCAGACTTTGTGACCTGAGAGATTAGAGACCTGCTCTGTCTCCTCCCTCCGTAATTTGTTCTCTGATGTCCAGGCATATCATCCTCACTGGAGAGGAAGCAAAAGCTTCTTGTATATCCTTTTTTTCCTGTTACTCTCCAGGGGTTCAGGCAGTAGTGTGTGCTCTGAGAATGGCAGCAGATGCAGGCTGCGTTCTCACATTTCTGGGTTTCCTGGGGAAGCTTTTGACTAAGCAGCTGCCATCTCATGCACAGTCAGAATCTGAGTCTCAGAATGTGGTAGAAATTTAAGAAAGTTGCTGCCCCCAGCTATTTGCTGCCTTTCTTCAAAATCTTCAAGGCTGCTGAAGCAGAAAGTATCTTACTATTGCATCTGGCAGCTTCAGCGAAGCTTCACCTCCCTTGGCAGCAGAACTGATACCACTGGATTTATACAGCAACAGTAAAACACAGCCCCTTGACCATCCTTGCTTTGGTAGGGCAGGAGGAGGGGCAGAAGGGATAGTAATGGCATAATTTCTTAAAATTCTCTTGGCAGACTTGGAAGCCATTTCTAATGAGCTTAGGATGAGCTGCCTACTTAATATTAGTATTCATTTTTTTCTTGTTGCCCTCATACTATTAAATGCAAGTGACAGTTATTTCTGTTTTCAGGATTCATGACAGTAGAGTGCTGTCCATGTAAGGGTTGAACTCTTTTTATTTTTCCTTTTTTTTTTTTTAAAGTTTTGTAGTCATAGTGGCCCTGGAAATTGAGAATTACAGTGTTTTCCATTTGTTTTGCATGACCCCTGCCATCCACTCAGAGATTTTGTTTGCCACTGGGGCCTTGCGAGCATCTCTTGTAAAACTCCACTACAAATTGTGCATGTGCCTCTATCTGGTGCCATTGCTGGCATCGTCAGGCTCTGTGACCCCCACCGTGGAAGTAAGCAAGCCCAGCTCTGCTCTGAAAATAGAGCCATGTGAGAGGTGAATTCCTGAAAGGTGGTGTGCCAGAAGCCTGGTGTTTTGCGTAGAGATGTTCATGATAACCTTGGTGATCCTTAGAGCATGTTCAGCAAAGTCTATAGAAGTGTGAAAAGAGACAGATAAAGTTGTCAAGGGGGTTTGTGGGTTGTGACTTAGTAATTCCTTCTTGCCATGCAGACTATAAATTGCTGCTGCACTGGAAGTCACTCTTGGCTCTGCTCTGCTGTCAGATGCCTCTCTTCCCCTCTCCTCATGCTCCTTCCAAAGCTTGCTCGCTGCTGGCTGTGCCAGGAGCAGTGGCTTGGATGAGAAGGGTGAGATTTGTTTCTCTCAGCTGGCTGAGAGTCCAAGTTGCCCAGGATCCATCACTGTCTTAATCTCTTTAGAGGATTGCTGTTGTTCTTAATAGGAAGCTGCTGTTCCTGAAGATGTTTTCCACATGGGGTCTGACACCACAGCAAACAGGCTGAGCACTGGGCTCATGGGGTGAGGATGACTCTGAGCAGGACCTCCCCACCATGCAGGAATTGCTTATAAATAGGAGGACAAATTGACATGTTCCCTTTTTCTTTTCCCACCTCCTACAGTTCTTGGGAATGAGGAAGGAAGCCAATAAGAAATGTTGATGTTGGCATTTGGCATTTCAGTCAAAAGCAAAGGAAGATGAAGTGGAATGCCTTTCTTTTTTTTTTTTTTTTTTTTTTTTTTTTTTTTTTTTTTGTGGTGGGCAGAGAAGTGTTGCTGCAGAGGTAGTGCTAGGCTGCTGCACAAAAAAATCCTGCCTGAATTTGTTCAGTTTTCAAATTCAGGGGGAAAACAGTTGACAGTTTTTGTCTCTGAGATTCCTGAAGTGACTGAGTGAGGAAAGGAGACCCAGCAGGTTCTCAAGTGAAATTCTTACAAAATTACCTCCTTCACACTCGCTGCATCCTGTAGCAGTAAAACCCTTTAAATGCTACTTCAAAAATTCATGAGTTCAAGTGCTTTAATGGAAGCAAGGGAGAGACCTTTCTGGTTTGTCTTAAAAGAGCTCATGGAGAGTTCAAAGGGAACTTGTAGTGTCTAGTTATGCTGCGCCCACCCATCCAAGAGCTCTTCTCCTTGAGTTAACCTGAAGCTTTAATGTTTTATTGTAATCATTGTGGGATGTTGACTTTAATGTGAGACTTGTAAGTGGGCAGCCCGTAAACCAAGGCACTAATATATCAAAGGCGAATTTAACTTCAAATTATGCACACTATGAATAGAATTTTCTAGTCTTTTCCTGCTGAAATTGTTCAGTATTTTTCTATGAGTTTCATTAAGGCAGAGCTAAGGCAGTGCAGAAAGATTTAAAGATCTCAGTCTATAAAGACATTTATGAATTTGAGGAACGTTGCCATCACAATGGTTTTTTTATCTGTTTTGTTAACCCCTAGTTCACCCCTTGAAAAATATATTGCTCTTCTACCTCTGGGATGAAATTCACAGCCTGCTTGCAGTGTGAAAATGCTGGCGGTGATGCAGTTGCATTTGGAGGCTTTGCTTGCGAGGTGTTTTCACTTAGCTGAATATGAATTACACTTGGGGTGCTGTGAAATGCAGTTCACTTGGTGCTCTCTGCAAAGTGGAACGTCACCAGTCTCAGCCGTGTAAGCAGCTGGCAGGGATCTGTGCGTCACTGTTCCTGCCATCAATTAGACCTTAGTGTCTAAGAGTCAGTCTATGGGAAGTGAAGAATGAGAGATTCCAAATATGAATTCCTGGAGCTGTGAGTGTGAAGAGAGCTTTTAAGTAGGAGCCTTGAATATTGAAAAAGTCATAATCTGAGATAAAATGGGGGGTATATTGATGCTTTTAGAGCATGTTAATCCTGTAATCAGCCCCTTACATTTTCATTTTTGTTTTTAATACATTCTAGCTTTCTCTTTGTCTCCAGAGTTAAATTTGAGACTTTTTAATGCAGACCTTTCTATAAGTTTGTCATCTGGCTTCTTTTAAGAGTAGTACAAACGATTTTCAGGAGAATTATTTCCTTTAGGTTTCGATCTTCATTAGTTTATGTCCTCAGAGATAAAAAAGCAGACAAAGTGTCACTAATGCAAAAGAAAAGAAAGTCAGAATACGTGCAACAGAAACAAGCTGCCAGCAGTAACGTTTTGGTTTTGAACAAATTGCCGAACAGCATCACTAACCACACTACACCTTTTCCTCCTCTGCCTCACATGTAGAATTTACCTGGGAATTGTACTGCCCTGTGGCTCAGAGCAGTTTGAGATGAGTCTGGATTTTGTGGCAGCTTTAGGGTCCAAAAACCTCTGGAGTCATGTTTCTTTCCATGCTGGTCAGGAGGTCTCTAACGCTACAGCCTGAAGGTAATTTGGGGTCATTAACAGGGATTCTTCTGAGAGCCTTGCCTTGCTGCTATCCCTGGAGTGGAGGGGTAGGCTGGCAGTGTGTGCCTGAAAAAACTGTCATGGAATTCTGAAATTCCACTTCTAGGAAATGCTTGGTTTAAGTGATGGTATCAATACTTGATGACAAATGAATTTTTCATTTGCTTTATCTGCCAAAGAATGCACCGATTGCTCAGCTGGAGAAAGGGATATTTAATTACAGTCTCCTGGAACGACTGTGCAACAGCATCAAGAGTTGGGTTTTTTTAGGCACACTCTTTTTCTCCTGAACCTATACGTAGTTTAGAGATACTCAATGTTAGATAAAAGCAAGATAAATGTGTTTCAACAAATGAAAAAAAAAAAAATTTCTACTTCATGCTTGCATTGATGGAATAGCTGAGCTTTAATCATCAAAGTTAGGTCAGTTTAAGTAAAAAAGGCAGTGGAATTGTATTCTGAAATGACCCTCTTAAATCCTAAAGAATAGCACTATGATGTAGGTTTGTTTTCCTGGCTGATCAAACTGTCACTCATTATAGGCAAAATGGAGGATTTTCTTTTAATATGCTAGCATAGAAATGTCAAAGCAGGTTCTCCAAGCAAAACACTGTTTTCATACCCATAAGCACTTCATTTTCTGAGAACCAATTAGCTATTATTGTGCTCTCTGTTGATAATCTGTCTGAACACCACCTGAGGAGGTGTTCTGCCAATTGATGGGGATGATTTAAAGAACACAGACACCAATGGAAAGAATGGTCTTACTTTACTATGAATTTTAAGGCAACACAAAAGTAAAATGATACATCTAATAAAACTACACGCTTGGCTTTAGCAACAAGCAAAAGTAAGCAAGGTAAAGCAGCTAATCATTACTATACAAGAGAAAGGGTAGTGATTGAGAAATATACATCCCCAATTGCCTAAATGTTTTACCACCACCCAGAGTCCACAGTCCCTGGGGAGCCCCATTTCACAGCGAGGAGCTGGAGAACCCTTCCCAGCATTTGGGAAAATCCTACCCATTGCCTCCACCCATAGGTGAGGTCTCCAGATTCACCCCAAAAGTGGGTCCAGTGTTTATAGGCCCAGATCAGCAAGTCAAGGTGGCTTGATGATATTTTACCACAGAAACTCCTGGATCTGATGGCACACTTCCCGACTAGCAGGGGCCAGGGCTTGGCCACAGCCCGGGCCTCAAATGGGAGGGTTTCCCATAAAATATCCTACAAACGAGTCTCTGTTCATGTCAGTTGGAAAAGTTTCTTAAAATGCTACATTTCTTGCAGATAACTACACAAGGTTTTGTGAAAGTTTCCAAAGCAGTCGGTTTGGTGTTAAACAGCATCAGCATCTCTGTCATCTATTTTTAGCTAAATAAAACTGATGGTGTCAGTCACAAGTGCCCAGGGTCCACCTTGTAAGTCAGCTGTGGCTGAGGCCTGCTGCTCAGGCCTCAGCACATCAGTGGGATTTCTCATGCAATTAGAGCAGTTTTTCATATGCTTGTGCGATGTCCAGCTGTGTCCACGGGAATTGTTGTTGCTGTAGCGTGACTGTGTTTGTACCTTGTGGTTTTGCACCACATCCCTCACGTCAGTTTCGCTGATGTGCTGTCTCCCTAGTGCTGCTGAGAGGTTGCTGTCCCTACCTTGGTCCAGGTGCTCAGGACACCAGTTCAAGGCTCTGCAGCCTCCAAGCTGAGAGGGATTTCTCCAGTTCTGCAGCTCTCTGCTGAGCTGCTTGTGTTTGTGCTCCTGAATGCATTGCAGGCAAAACGTACTGACTTTGCCCAAGTAAGCAACACCGTAACCTAACGTAAGCTAACACCTCTAAGTGCACCTAAAATAAGTGGTAACAGAATGAAGCTGATATCTGTGGAGCAGACAAAGGAGGGAGTATAAGGGGATTGTTTCGTTCTCTCAAGTGCAGCAAAGATTAACTTTAAAATACATATTTTTAAACACATGCAGTCACATCCTTGCAAAGTGAGTATGAAATGTCACAAAACAAAAGCAAGAGTGATTTATAGCCAGGATGAACTAAGCCAAAAAGGACATATATGTATTTTTAGTTAAATTTAGTAGTGTGTTAGAGTTGGTACTAATGACTGTGCAAAGAGCAAGGCATGAAGAACTACTCACAATGTGGATGCATGTGAATGCTACTGTGTATGGTATATGTATGTATGTATGTGTGTGAATATACCCATACCCACACACACATGGGATTTTTCTAATAGTGTTCTATATTTATTGATCAGTTATTTGCAAAAGTAATATTTAAATTATGAAGGTGTTTATGTTGGGGTTAGAAGTCACATAATTCTTAATTCTGTTCTTAACCTGTTTATCTGCTCTGCGGTTGTTAACTGTGTTAATAGTCACCTCAGAGGGGCACTTCAAGACCAGCCCAGGGCAGGCAGTGATATTGTACCCATCATTTGAATCATTTGAATTCTAAAGAAAGAATTCCCAGTATTTCTAAATGATGCATTTAAGACTTTCTTGGGCCTTCCAGGACATCTACTCTCTAAAGCTGATCACAGTAGATCATGCAGCGTATTTCTAACCTTTTCCTGTCACCTCCTTAATGCTGGGACACAGAACTGCTTGTGCTGTGCCCATGGAAGCTCTCTTGCCTTCTTTAGAGAGAAATGTAGCTTTTAATGTTGGCACCGGTGAATTGCTCCCCATGAAGAAAATAAAACAGAAAAAAAGGGAAAACTGCAAGAAGAAATATTTGAGTGAGCAATGAAGTAGAACTGCACTGATTATTGCGCTTATTTTACTTCTGTGTGTGTCATTATGGGTTTATTAGTGCACTCTTGAAACATATTGTAGAATAGCAATATTTACAATACTGATCTTTTGTTCATCTTTTGTTGCAGAGGTGACTTTTTTGCAAGGGCCTGACCTTTTTCAACCGGTTTGTATTGCCTGTCAAGAATTTTCATGTTGACTCTCGGAAACCTGCTGCAGAGTCTTCCCTGTTTACTATTCAGCCCTGTTTTCTTCTTCCTTTAGCAGGTAAGCACATGTTTCTGCAATACTAATTCCAACTGGAAAATGTTTCCAAATTCAGACACCTGGAGAGTTTGTTTTGTTGGACTCAGGAGGGTTAACATGTCTCCTCCAAAATTTCTGCCACAGGAAAATACCTGAATAATAGTGCAGTACTTTGGAGTCTTTAGCATCAGTGCCGGTCAGTCTGCATCCATCTAACTTTAATGCAACTCAAAAAATGCTATGCATGAACTTTCAGTTGGGAATCTATTTACAGCTGAATCAGGATTGTGAGTGAGCAATATAGAAAATTGCTTGAATTGTTGCTGTCTGAGAGGAGCCTCTATAAAACTTTATGTCCTTGAGGAAAAAAGCCCTGAAGAGGAGAGCCAGAGTGGGTGATGGAAAAGCTGGGATGTCACCCACCACAGTGCCCTCAAGCTGAATGAGAGCATTCAGCTACTGTTCACCAAGATCACAGTCAGTGTCGCAGAAACAGATTTAGCTGCCCTGGCTGGCTGTGCTCTAAAGCAACAAGGGACTCTCAAATGACACATATATGATTGAGATATATATATATATATATATATATATATGGGTGTGGCAAGAAGGGACACTGAACAGCTGAGCTGTAGGAATGTCTTACACGTCTGCAGCTTTTCTGCAGAGGGGAGTGTCCAAACCCTTAATATTCATTGCTAGAATTGGATTTGTGTTTGAGATTCAAGGGTTTTAGGAAGAAAAAAATTTTTAATGATTTCTTGAAATCACTTTGTTAAATGCTAGTCATCAAAGGAGAGTGTGTCTGGTGGTGTGCAAGTGCATTTATGTGAAAGGAAAGTAAATGTACTTATTCTGTCTTTGATGTTGTTCTGTTTTCCTTTTAACATTATCATCACATGTAGGAACTCGTTTTTTTCAAAGCAACTTAGAAATTTTCCCAGAAAACAATTGTCAGTTTCCTCCTGCAAAAGAATTGTCTTCCTGAACATATAGAGATTTATTTACTTTATCACTAAACTGCAGAATCTAACCTCTGCCATGGCTTTGGTTTTTTTCCTTTGTTTTCTAAGGAATGAGGTCTTTTCTAAAGGGTTGGCTTTTGAAAACTTATGTTTCGATTTACTTGGTAGTAATGCATGCTTTCTTCCCGATCTGCATGGAGTGGGAATGCTGGGAATTCCCGTTCTGTGCTGCTTTATTGCAGTGGTAGCTGCATTTTCCTGCAGTGTTACTTGGTCTCATCTCAGGCTGCGGGAGTAAATGGCCCCCTATAAACTGTAGTTTGCCGGAGCCTTGCATGGCTCTCACCATAGTCACAGTGTTGTGTTGGAAGGGACCTTGAGGATCATCTTGTTCCAGTCCCCCTGCCGTGGGCCGGAACACCTTCCACCAGAGCAGGTTGCTCCAAGCCTTGTCCAGCCTGGCCTTGAACACTTCCAGGGATGTGTGCAAGGCTGAAATCTGCAGCAGAATTTATCTTGTTCTGTAAACTGGGCACAGATGTTTCAAACTGAGAGAAAAATGAGCCCACTCCTTTTCACTTATGCTGCACTTTTTGTCCCTTAGGATTTGGAGGATGCTGTTTAGGTACTGCCATTCTGGATTCCCTGACACGTGAGTTAAGGATGTCAGTAGCAGAGAGGCAATATTGTACCATGGGAACTTGATAGTCCCAAGTCGTCGGGAGTACAGGCATCGCTTTTCTCTTCATAAGTGGTTCATCTGGAAAAGGTGAGGGAAGAATTACTCAGGCAGGAAATCCCTTCTATCTCTGCCTGCATTGTTTCAAGAATACCCAGAAAGTTTCTGCTCTTGAACTTTACAACCCTCCCTAAAACAAATACCCACATCTGCTCTTAGCTAAATTAGCAGTCGACCAACTAATATGTTACCAAACATGAGTTCTGTGAGCTGCAACTCCAAATACAGCTCCTAGGAAGATTCAGCCACTACCAGCAGAACTAAAAGCTGCCTTTATGCTTCACTGAAATATTTTAAACATTCACCGTGTACAATCTGTCTTTGGTTTGTTCATCATTAAACTTTATTCTTGGTATTCTAAATGAACTCAGAGTAAACAGAGACACATGTGTAAGCCCTCTGTTCTTAGTGCAGCATTTGCAAACTGTCCTATTATAAACTGTTCATAGATTGCCATGTAATCTGTAACCTTACTGTGATGGACAGTCAGATCAGAGTTCCCACCGAGCAAGGAGACATTATTAAACATTATGCCCTGAGCAGCTTACCAGCACCCTGACAGAGTGTTTGCTGCCTGGAAGTACCAACATCTTAGGAAAAATCACTGCCTTCCCACTGCAGACCCAGTATTTTACAACCACTCGGGTTTTTTTCTTTGCAAAAATGCATTACTTGGCTGGCAATATAGTAAACTTTAAGCAATGCTTACCATTTTATTGTATTCAAATTTTACATTCCGGCGTATTTTTATGGTTATAAGTATTACTTGCTTTCATTGTGGTATGCTGTAATTGAAAGATCTTAGGAGTCTGGCTGTGCTGTCACAGCCAGAAAACAGATATTGAAGGCCCCCATAGAAAACAGATATTGAAGGCCCCCATCAGTTTACATCTGCAGGCCACAGCCTTTGTAAATGTTTGTGTATAGGCACTATATGTACACAGGTTTGCACATTACTTTCTGGATGTCTTCCGTATTCTGTAATTCAAGGTAATTAATTCAAATTAATTCAGCATGAGAAAGTGTGAAGGATAGCAAAAGGTCCCCATTTTTAAGTTCCTATGGAAAGTTCCATCACGCTGAATGCTGCAGAGTCCAAGTGCACAGACAGATGTTGCAATTTTGTATTGTCTTTTAAATCTCTCTGGCAATTTTTCCTTTCAGAAAGATATTCTTGAGAGGCAAAGGGAGAATGATGAATTTTCTGAAAGAATCCATTTGTACTGAAACTCTAGGCTTTTGCTGATTTTTGCAGGACTACAGGATTTGTTCCAAAGAGCTATACTGCCATGCAAATAACAGTAGTGTAATACCACCAGAGTCAAAGATTCCCCAAGTTTGCAGAGCTAGCTCATGCATTGCTCACGTCTGAAGTGACCTCTCTGACTTAGGCACAGGAGGGGACAGTAATCTCAAGGCACAGTTCACGTTTCTAGCCATGATCAGAGAGACAATGACACAGGCAATATCATGGCTTTGAGAGAAAGACAGGATATTACTTGTAACTAACAGCTGCCCACCAGTGCACTTCATTAGAAACTCAGTGACTTGCTGGAGTGGGTTCTTTATCTTGGTGACTTTCCAAGGCAATCAGAGCCTTCTTGGAAGACCTTGAATCAGAAATGTTTGGATATAAGAAAAATAGCTCTGTGCAGCACACACTTCTGATCTCTCAGGGTTCACAGATTTGGAAGGCACGGTGCCATCTATAACTGTAGAAGACAGCACTGAGATACTGTAGCTGCTGCATCAAGGTCATGGTGTTCTGAGAGCCAATTAAAATTATGCAAGATGGCAATTTAGGAAAGAATTGACATAGAGCTCAGGAAGGCAGAAAATCATGTGTATTATGAGCTCAATTACTTAGTAAGATTAATTTTACACTATCTCAAGATCTTGTAATAAGAGCACAAAGTATTTTAAATGTTTGGTTTACTTACTGATCAGAACTCGAGGCCTTACTTCCTAAATCAAAACTTAAGATCTGACTTCCATTTAAGAGCAAAGTTTTGAGCTCGTGGTGGAGTATACACTGGTTACAATGGGTTGTTAATTCACCGAGTGGGCAACAGTAATACCTGAAACAGGTACATTTGGCACTCAGAACTCCACCTCCTTTCCTGAGTCCATGTGAGTGGCAGGTGATAATGCCACAGGTCATATAATCCAGAGCATTGGTCCTCACTTCCTCCAGAGGAACCATTGCATTTTTTTGGACCACTGCACTGTCTTTAATTCCCAGAACCTTTACAGAGATAACTAGGAGCCATACTACGAGCCAGGAGAATTGATTTATCATGGAAAGTTTGATATTTTGGATGGGGGTGTAAAAGGCCTATTCCTGTCCTAATTCTCTCCTAGTGCCTTTATCCTGAAGAACAAGATGAAAAAGATTCAGCTGTCTACTGTATTTTAAAAACTGCTTGTATTGCTATGCTCTGTAAAACCAAAAACTGCTGACAAAGGGGGTGGGATTTTATGGATGCTTTCAGCAAGTATTGCTCAGTTCACAACCTTTGTTAGATTATGCTGGGGGCTGGGGTCTATATCTGAGTTCAGGGCCCTGTTTTGCTGGCTGAAGAACAGAGTGAATCCCCAAAGTGAAAAGGGTAAAGAAGAGCTCACAGTCCAAACAGGCGAACTGAAGCCTTGATTCCCCGAGAGCCAGCTGAAAGAGTGGTTTGAAAATACTGTGTTAGTATCAACTATTTTCCTTCCCCTTTATATTTAAAAACTGCATGAGGAAAAATTAGCTAGCCAAGAAAGACAAAAAACTAAGAGGGAGTACTAAAGCAAAGGGTGAAGGAGAAACAGGAAGGGAGCAAGGTGGGGACGCTTAGGAGCTCAGCATACAGGTAATAAATGTCATCCATCAGCAGACAGTGAAAAGAAACTAGAATTGGATGGTTGCTGCAGTCTGGATAGTTCTTTGCTCAGATGCAGGCCTCTCTGCTGAGAAAATCTCCTGGGCACACTCAGGCTGCTCTGCCTCACACTGAAAAACTTCTGGAATGGAAGGTGCAGGAAATGGGCCCTGATTGTCTGCAGGTTGCCATGACATGGATGGCCATGTCTGGTGGAAGCCAGTGTATCTCTGAGGCATGCAGTGGAACTGCAGCAGCTGTGGGTTGCCTGAAGGTCAGGTCTGAAGCTTTGCAGGATGGACTGTTAACTGCAGAAGTAGCGACAGGGGCAGAGTGTCCATTTCTAGCCCTAGTCAAAGGGCTCTTGGGTGTCACCATATGAGTGCTTCGGAAGGAGGTACTGTCATGAGCATTTCTTTGTCACAACCTAAAAGACAAATGCCATGTGTGAATCCCACATGGAGGTGAAGGGGGAGAAAGCCCAGCCCTGACCAAAGGGAGGCAGCTGGGTTCATGCAGGCATGGTTGGTCACAGGATGCAGAAGTACAGGAGGTGTTCCAAAGTTTGGGATGATGTCTAAGTAAGGCCAAGTCCTCTCTTACGAATCAGTACTTGGCTGTGGTGAGGGCAGAAATAAGATAAAGGACTAGCAAAACCAAGGGTGTCCTAGGACTAACCTCAATAAACAAAAAGGCATCCTTAAGAATGCCTTTATCTCCAGAGGTTGCAGAGAGTCAGTGGGATGGAGGAGGAAGAGTGTAAATAGACCCTGTTTGGTTTCATACTTTCTTTACTCTCTTTATTCTTTCTTTTCTGGTGATAAAGGAGCTTTATGTAGATACTGTGGCAAAGGAATTGATGAGTCATACGGTTTACAACTTCATTTCCTCCTGGCTCTTTTTAGTTTCTCCTGATGGTTGCATCTCCTTCCTTTCTGCCTCGCCCCTGGTCTGCTGGCATGGCAGGATGTGCTGTGCCTTTAAGAAGGCTGTGCTGTTCTGTCAGAAGACTAATTCCTGAGCTTTGGCATTTGTCAAGGCATGCCCTAAGTTTTGTGATGTAGTTCATGAAAAACTAAAATGCATTTTTCTAGGGAGATTTTAAACTCCTTTCTGCTACAGAGGCACTTTACCATTCTCTTCTTTGGTTGCAAAGTGTACACCACTCAGCATCGCTTGAGAAGTTCTGCTCTCTTCTTCAAAAGAGATAGGGAGATAAAGTGAAGTAGTGGGCTGCTTTTTTCTTTTTGAATTAAATTTTTTGTTGATTGAGTTGTTTTGTTTCATGGCAAAGCCCTGAATAGTGAACAAAGCTGAGATGGCAAATTCTCATACTGTTTATATCCTCCCACTGGTACTGGTACCACTGCAGTGCTCACCTGTCATTGCAGTAGCAGGGCGGTGTAGTCTAAAACATGTTGACACATCGCAGTCACAGCTTTATTATGAATTTCATATATTGTGAATTTCTTAACGTTTCCCATTGTGAACATTACTTTTTGCTTCTTTTTCCCCTCTCGTCATGGTCAAAAAGAAACTTGCAAGTAGACAATACAATTAAACTGTAAAAATTAACGTAACATTAGGTAAATAAAATGTACGGTTCTTTCTTTTTCTTTGTTTTTTTTTTTTTTTTTTTCCCAACAAATCTCATTGTTTTGAAACCAAGTGTATGCTTGGGGAGGACTGCCCAGATTTTTTTTTCCAATGTTTTCTAGGCACAGCAATACAGTCGTTAAACCACAGGTCCCAGCAAGAATGTTGCAGATGTAACTGACATATCAGGAGGTAACTGTGGAGTAACCCTTGAGATTTTAAAAGCAGTGTTTGATACAAGGTCCTGGATCTGTATGTTAGCATGGTGTTCTAGTAAAAGCATAAATCCTCAACTTCCAGCCTGTATTTATCTACCTATATATTGTTTTAGGCCTTGAGATAGAATTAAGTCCCGGTAAGCAGAAATTCCCCTATGGCTCTGGCACGCTGGCAGCTCTGGGACTTGCTGTGCAGTCACTCGCAGGATGTGGGCCCCACAGATCAAAGAATTATTTCTAGTAGAGACAGGCCTGTTTTTACAAGGAGAAATGTTGGAGGGGAAGAGAGGGAGCTAGAGCTGTCAGTGCCTTCCTCACTGAGGTGGTTGTGTGGCTCTGATTAAACTACTTAACCTTTGAGCTGCAGGTTTTGTGTGAGCTGAATAGTGGTATTAGTAGCATGTATGGCATGCTGGGTGTAAATGAATTAACCTACCAGTATATGGCATGCTGGGTGTAAATGAATTAACCTACCAGTACTTGACAGTCTCAGCTCTGTGATTGTGCTGAGTACCTTTGTTCTATTTAAGAAGCTTGTAGTGCTCCTTATTGAGCCTTCAGGAGGTCTCCTCCCAATCCCCAGTCCTCCCCTCCTTCCCAGTAAGTCTGACAGTGCTCTCATCCCTCTCCATGGCCAGTGGCAAGCAATGTGTGCTGCTGAGCTGCTCTGGAAGCCATGCTGTATTGACAGCTTCTCCCCAGGGGCTGCAGAGGCACAGCCACAGCACGAGCCCTTCCGAGGAGTTCTGTGTCCTGCATTGCCCTCTGGCCACCCGGGCCCCAGAAATCCCCAGATACCTATTCCCTGCAGCATCCACTCATTCCTCTGCTGGAATGGGAAACGGAGACCCAGGATCTCCTGATGTCTCTGCCACCTGCTTACAGGGTGGCCTGGGCAAGTCACACCGCCTCTCTCTTCTTCACTCGTAATGCTGAAGTGCAGAGTTTATCTTCCCCCTTCATATCTAAGAGCTGCTTAGGTCAAGTTAATGAATGACATCAAGTCAAGCATGTCTGTGGCCTCACAGCATGGTATAAATATGAAGTATTACTCTTACACCCAATTATGGGTGGAGGTAGCCCTTGTTAAAATTATTTATTTTGTCATAAATCTACATTTGGTCGGGTGTAATCATAGAAAGGAGAAAAAAGTGTAGAGAAGTCCTGTCTCCTGATAGAAACTTTTCAGGAGATTGGAATGCTGGCTCACCTGTGGTTTTGGTGCATGTGTTGACTCTGAGTCTAGTTCTGGTTACTGAGATTGATATGGTGGCATATAAATAGAATGACTTCTACAGGTGTAGTATTTCACCATACAGACGGAATCAAAGAGTTAAAAAATCCAATGATTTAATCCAGTATAACAACATTTTGCAAAACCTACCAAACTCGGAGAAAGTGAGAAGCAGAAAAGCAACTGAGCTAGGTGGAAATGAAATTAAAGGGAATTATATTGCCCCTTGTTTATCTAACTAGTTGTTTCACTTAACAGAGCAGACAAACATTTTATCTGAGCCCTTAGCAGAAGCTTAGGCCGAGTTGTGTTCCCCTGCTCTCCCCAGCCATACTGTCCACAGAAATGGAGTGCCCTTCATCCTGTTTGGATAAAGCAGTGTTCTGCTGGAGCTGTGTTTGCTCCTTCATTTGTATGCTGTAGAAGACATGTCATCCCTTAAAATATGGAGATATATGTGTGTATATATATAGATAGATAGATAGATATGGAGATAGAGATAAATATATATGTGTGTGTGTATATATATGTATATGTATGTATGTATTTGTTTTCCTTTTGCTGCCATATACATAATAGATTGTCGTTTGTTTGAAGGATTTAAACATCTGGAAGAGACTGAGGATAGTAATGTCTTTACTATCTTTAATGTCTTTACTAATGTCTTTACTAATAGGTTAGATGTGGGGCTGCAGGTCCCTTCCAAAGTGAAATGTTATATGCCATCTACTTTAATGCTGGTTTGTGTACTTGAGAATTTTGGTGTGGGAAGGGCAATTAATGCAATGCTAATTCAAGCAGCTGGATGAAACCACGATGGCTAAAACTGGCACAAGGTAAAAATAGATTTATTTCTCTACATAGTTCTGCATTTGGTTCCCATGGAGCTAACACCAAATACAAATTTTGGAAGTAAATATTTGTATGAAATAATCTCATCTGACGTCAGTTGAATAGTGAGAGGAATTGTTTTTTAATAAAACATATCAGTATATGATGCATATAGGGCAGAGCTCTCTGTGAGAAATTGAATTTTCCTTTAATGTAAACTTTGTCATGTTATTTTGACATCAACAAATTTGGTTATAGCCTGAATCTAGACAACAGGCTATCACAGATGAAAAGAGTAAGAAGAAAACAGGAAGAAAAAAAAAAAAAAAGGAACGGATAAGTTCTTCCATTGCAGCCCCTTTGCAGTGAGTGCGAGGTTACTCTGCAGTGAGCCTTTGTGGCTTTTACCAGACTATTTGCATATCAATGCCGTAGCAGCAGAAGAGCAGTTCTCACATTCTGGCTCAGTCTGTTGCGAACTATAGATTAGAAGAACTAGAAGATTAGCCAGGCACTCCTGGATTTAAAACAGAACTGCAAGTGAGTGACAGCGAACTAAGCATGGGGTGGAGTCTTGTAGCAGCATATCCTTCAGCTCCACTGCTGCGGTCAGAGAGAGAAAGATTTTTCCTTTGAAGATAAGACACCTGGGGCTTTTGTAGAAACTTAGTATGCCCAAGTTGTGAAGCTGTTATCGCAATTTAAAAATACAACAAAACCAGTAAAAGGCAGAGAAAGGCAAAGCATCTAGCTCTTCCCTGCGCCACCAAGAATTCCTCTAAATGCTAAACCCCAGACCATCGCTTTTCATTCCGCAGTTATATTGCTTGCGAATCCTTTGTGTGAGGCTTTGAGCCAGAGCAGCCTTTGAGGGTGTGGATGTGGATGTATGAGTGAGAGTGTGAGTGTTCAGTGTCGTAACGTGGCAGGGCACAGGCAGTTATGAAACTTCCCAGTAAAGTCGCAGTGCGTCAGTACTGGTTACTTGGGTTTGGTTTTGGTTTTTTTTTCCTGTCCGTTGCCCTCCACTTTCATTTCCATTTATGAGTGGAGGAGGAGGGGGTAGAGGTTGGGAAATGCTGTAAGACCCCCCTCTCCCCCCCAGGCTGCTGGAGGAGGCAAGCAGTTCCCATGACAGGTGGAGCACCGAAGTGCTGAGCAAGATTCCCGGGACATGGTGCCCGGGGCCATGGAGAAGGGGAAGCCTTCACACTTTGGGCAAGCTGTGGTTACAAGGGGCCCCTTCAATGTGCTGTAACAGCAGCCAGAAGCTTGACTTATTTTTTGGAAGGACTGGAGAAATTATTAACCGCAGTTGATGACGTCAGAGTTGATCTGATTAAAGGTTTGTTTTCTTGCTGGCAGAGGTGTGCTCCGTAGAGACTGGTTCTCTCTTCTTTTTTTTTTAAGTTTCTTTCTTGAACAGCAATCGGAGGGAACTGCTCGCGCTGCTGCTGCTGCCGCTGCTCCAGCTGCGTGTGTGTGTGTGTAAACAGGATGGTGTATCTGTAGCTGCCACACGCAAACACACATTTGACCATGAGGACTCTTCGCAGGTTGAAGTTCATGAGTTCGCCCAGCCTCAGTGATCTGGGCAAGAGAGAGCAGGCAGCCTTGGATGAGCGGGGGACCCAGCAGCGCCGGGCCTGCTCCAACGCTACCTGGAACAGGTAAGGTCACACAGTGTGCTGGCTCCTGGCAGTCTCCCCGTGCTCCTGCAGTGGGATTGACATGCAAGTGGCTGCTCCGTAGGCTGCAGGCTGGGCAGCCTGGCTCCCACCTCGGCAGCCTCACGGGCTGTCTTGGTACGTGCACTGGAGCTCCCACTCAGATAAACACAAGAGTGCCTTTTTTCCCCTTGCTCTTAATCTTTCTCTGAAGGCTGATAACAAAGAGACATCCCTGCCTTCCCTTCAGCCTTTGTGACAGACAACGACTTGTTTCACAGGGTCCAGCTAAAAATATATGTTTGTGTCTATCTAGATAGTCTCATTCAAAGTTTATTTGGTTTACGTTATTTTTTTTTAAATGTGCCCAACTATTAAAATACGTACTTTTTATCTGCATATCTATGGCTGTTGCTGGTGGTTGATATAGTTACGACAAAGTCTACTAAATTTACTCAGTTAGTACAAATAGATGTGTGCGTGTGTATATGTACACATGTAAGCACCTGCACTTTGGACAGTGAAAATAAGCCCTGATTGTTTTCTTTATTGTGTTTGTACGTTTTAATTCTGTGGCTGTTTAGGAAACCTATGCAAACATTATGTTGTGAATGTATCAATTAGTTCAGCTATTCAGAAAGCATCTTAATGTCTATTTTGGTGATAATCTTAAAAGATGACTCTAAGTCTCTAAATTGTTAGGAATTAAATTCTTAGGTCATTTTTGAAAATGCAATGTTACCTCTTGGATCACAGCTTGGAAAGTGTCATCTGTAGTATTTTATAATTGTATGGTGGTACAACTGTAGGAAGAAAAATAGCAGTGAACTACAGACACATTTGCTAAAATTCTGAGAAAAATAAAATATATTAAATATCATATCTTCTGTCCTTCTCACCACTCAATTTGTGGTTTCATGTCTGTATTAAGAATTAGTTGTTGAATGCCAACAGTGCACTAAACTCTGAAACTGTGCTGATCAAAAAAGAGACTGAGTTTCTTCTCAAATATCATGCTGTTTGTATGACCCTCAGTTGGAGCTGATGTGCGGATGGATGGTGATGGTAGTTCAAGGATAGATTGGACCATCTTGAGTTGTTGGGACTTTATTTGGCCATAGCCCTAAGTGAAGCAGCAGGGAGTAAGGGACTCCTGAGTGGGGGTCAAGGGGACAGAATAGAGTCCCCAGAGCCTTTTTGTGATGATGTGCTGACAGCTTTTCTTGGCAGGGGTTAGCTTTCCCGGGTCTTGCATGTGGGGAGGGAGCTGTGGAGGCAGATGTGAATGGAGAGCAGGTCAGGCATCCGGCTTGCTGGGAGGCAGAGAGTTCCAGGCTTGGGGCTGCTGATATTCAACCTAGAGGATTTTCCTAGTTGAGATGAAGTAAGAGTTTGTTACTTGTAATTTGGACGGGACAGGTACAGCTCTGGCCAGAAGTGCTTGCCAGTCAATGAGCTGGACATCTGCACATTTCATCCAAACAATTACACAGCTGTCCCATTGCCTGTTCCTTGAATAGGTGTCCGTGAGTCATCCTATCACTGCTTTGCATGAACTCAGACCTAACCGTGCTTTCCCTCACTGCCTTTTCCCAATGTGTGGATTGCCAGGCTGTCCTTTTTAGTGGCCTGCTCCCCTGCAACGCCTGAGAGCACAAGTGGGGTTGTCGTGCGGGTGCAGGTCAAGTGGGCATCGTCTGCCTGCATTAACAGCTGCCTAGAGCTGTGGCAGGTATTGCAGATAAGAGCCGGTTGCACTGCATGGGCAAAGGGAAGGCCCTTGATTTCTTACTTAACAGCGCAAGGCTTGCTTCTGAGGGAAAGAGAGAGTGAGGGTAATTCTTCTTTCAGGCTCAGAAAGACTTGTATCATCTGTTGCTTTGAAGAAACTCAGATATTTTACAGGTTGTAAAGCTGGGTCTTTATCCTGAGGAAGGTCAGGTCTTAAATGATACTGAATTAGATGGATTAAGAAATTATCCACTGTAGCTTCTGCCTACCCACCAGTGCATGCCCATCTTGACATACATAGCAGGGTCTAGTGTTGAGGGAACCTGTGTTCATCTCTCCTGGGAAGACTGTAATGTTCCTGGACATCTAAAGTTTGACTCACCAGAAATCTGGTTTGGGTTTTTAAAATCTTGGGCTGTGGAATTTCTTTTATATTTCTGCTGCAAATTGAAACAACCCAACATAGGACACTTTGCGTACTTTGGTTTACAGGAATATTTTTCCTTCCAAATGAAATAATTGCTTGTGTTGTTTCATTCTGTGTAAGCATAAGAGCTCGCTGATCAAGGAAGTTAAGATGCACCAGCAGAGCTCTTCCCTCTCACCAAGCCTGGCTGTTCTATATTTAAATGTCTGCTGTTTTCTTGCCTAATGTTAGCAGCTGTGCCTGGGTGTGGCATGTGTGTACCTGCTTTCCAAAGAAGCTTTGAATCAAGTTCATGAGAACTGAAGTGGGAAGAATTGAAGCGCAACACGCTGCAGGTTCGGCCCCGCACAAACTGGCCAATCCCATGCTGAAAGGCAGGTCTTTGAGGCAGAGCAAGGATGCTGCCCCTGGCCATGCCAGGGACTGAAAAGCTGAAGTGCTGCTACTGAGGTCTTTTGCAGCTCTGTCACTGTGGGCATATTTGGAGGAGGGGTGGATGTGTGGCTGCCCTTCTGCACTTGTTCTGTGTGTGGCCACTGTGGTCCAGTGTTGTCCCCTCCACCGCCTCTGCCCCCTTCACCTCAGTCTCAGCTCAGGCTGTTCATATCTGAGAATTCTTTCTGCATTTTCACACCGGGGAGGACAACCTGAAGGAGCCTAATTCAGCCTACTCTGGGAAACCGTAGCACTGTGGTAGCAAGGAAGGTCACTTCCTCCCTTTACATCTGAACTAAAATGCAATGAAACTTCTCAGCACTGTGACATCAAAGGGAAATTGTTGCCAAGCTGCTGTCTGCTATTAGGCAAATGAGACTTTATATCATGGCTTTTTCAGAGCTTGCTTTCCCATGAACCCCAGATCTGTGCAGCAAACTACTGTTGGTGCAGTTAACTAGCAACCAACAGCAACACAGCAGCACAGTATACATCATTACAGCTCACAGAATTTGCATGGGATTAAAATAGTTTCGATTTTTTCACTAGCACTGTCTTCAGTTCTTGTTCTCCCCCCCAACCCCCATTTCTGCTTCAGGCAAAAAATGAGGGCTGAACGCTGACTAAAACAATTGGACTGAGAAATCCGGGGGGTTTTAATCTTGAGCTCACACACCAGGGGGCCCACTCAGGCCCAATAAAATCCATGGCAGGGTTTTCATTCTGACTGAGCTAGCACAGACTGCCTAATCAGGAGCTGATACTGTGTGAGTTGTGCTCTGGGAAAGCCTCTAATCAAAGGCTCTTAGATCCTCTTTGATGTAGGAAAATATGGAAAATTCACAGAGACGTGAAGGAGTAGGAGATAGCAAATAAAAGGTGAAGAAAACAGGTAAGTTGCTTGTGAGATTTGTGAGATCAGCAGTAAATTCAAGGAGACATGCCATATCTGAAAGGATTTTATGGCCTGGGCTAATTTTTTACAGGGTTGTAATAAGCACAACAGCTTTCTGTAAAATAACTTTTACAGCCATGAAAACCGTATTTGATCTCCTAATATAAGATGAATGTTTTTTCAGATCACAGGATGGCTTTTCCATTGGAGAAAATATTCCAGACCAGCATATTTTTCTCTTGCTTCCATTACTCAGTTTTTATTTAGAAATATTTTTAAGTATTTCTGCCTGTCTGAGGATCATCCTTTTTTTCCTGACCCTTTATTTGAAGCCCTCTGTGGAGTGTTTGGCACTCTATGTGCATGGAGGGCAGACAGAATCTCACTCTGGGGTGGGAGGGAGAACAGGGCTGGTGAAGGAGACTTCCCACTGGCCCAGCCACCACTGCTCTCCATGGAGCATTTGCCAGCCATGACTACAATAACAGAAGGTGGTGGTGGTAGTAGAAAATTGCTGCTCCCCGTAGCCCTCCAGAATAACTTATACTTCCTTGAATACAGGAAACCAGTCTTCTTCATCCTATAGTCCGTAGAGATATTAACTCTTACTAACACCTCTGGGAAGTCCCCTCACCTGTCTGTCTCAATTTCTTGGTGTGTAAGAGCAGTGATGATAGATGGTGAAGTGAGTGAACTAATGCATCCAAACTCTTGGAAGAGGGAGTTTTCCAGACCAGCTTATTTTCACTTGTATGACCGACCAAGTGCTTAATTGCAGCCTATCCCTCTTTGCAGGTTGCCTTACCTTGGGTAGAAATTCCAGGAACATAAGTGAACTAGCATCTGCAGGCTTCTTTTGGAAGGGTCAAGGCCTCATGGAAAGCTGGTGGAGTTGCAGCTGGACTGAAGCTGTGCTGAAAATGGGCTCTTCCCGATTGGACTAAGCTAATTCAGAAAAATGATGTTTTACTCTGGAGCAAGGGTGTTCTCAAGAAGGTTTTGATCCAAGTATATTGGGTTAATTAATGTTAATTAGCTGTTCATGTGTCTGTGCAGAGGAAATTCACCCTAACTAATTTAGTCCCTTTTGAAAGTGAAAATGAGGATATGGTTATTCACACAGCATTGTTTTTTCTTCTGGACTTCACCTGGAGCTCCGGGAAGGGGAGAATTTGCAAACACTAGATAAAAATCATGGTGATATTTTCACCTATGCTCTTTGCACACAAAGGCAGTGACTGCTTTAGAGAACTGAAATTATCTGTGTGATGTTTATGGAATGTCAGCATTGGCCAGTCCTGCTGCTTTGCCAGGAAATGCCGAGCTGGGAGGGCCATGGCTATGGTTGAAAGACACAGAAGATCAGGACTTAATGACTTGCAAGCCCAGCTTTGGAGTTGTTCCTCATCTCTGTGGCCAAACTGATTCTGGCCTGATGGAAAACTGTTCTAATTACAATAATTTTTCCTTCTTGGCTTCCAGATGGTAGTCAAAGAACATTTATGGGTGGTACTGGAGAGAGCCAGCCTCCCACCCCAGTGGTGTCTGGATGGAAAAATAGCAACTCAGGAGAAATGTATGTTTTGGTGGTATTCAACTCTGTAAGCAGTAGCCTATAATAGATTGATACCATGCAAAAATCAGAATAATCCACCCCACCCTGCCCACCTTGACCCTGCCCCTGTTGGGCTGATTGGGAGTGCCATCAGCAAGCATCCAGCTCTGTGCTCCAGGGATTTACACCTTCCAGATCCCTTCATGATGAAGCTAATTGTGGGGAAAGTTTGTGCTGTGTGTGCTGGAGCTGTCATTCCCCACGTTTTGGTCAGCTGGAGCCACCTCCTCCTCTGGAGATTGAATCAAACGTGGAATGAGGTGTCTTTCGAAAGAGATGAAGTTTCTTAGGCTGCTGAATTGATGTTTAGGCTGTGAGTGCTGCCTTGGTTGTCGGTAGTTTCCTTTGACAATCTGTAGCTACCATGGGATAGATAAGTACAATACATTGCTGGAGCCATCTGACATTTTGTTGTCATTCTGAAGGCAACCCCCCAAAAAACCTGGTCTCTTCAGTTTTCACATCCTGATTTCCCCTCCTCCAGCGAGCCTGCTCTGTGAAGTTTTTTGGGCTCTGTTGTACTCTTACTTTGTTTCCTGCAGTACCGTGTTCCTGCGCACACACTTACACACAAAGCGACTACAGAGAAGGTGTTCACAGTCATATTAGTGCATGATTGCACCCATTATTAACTTTCATGTTGTAAAAGAGTTATAGAAAGGAGTTTACAAGGCATTTTCAGTTCAGGTTAACTATGGCAATATAAGTTTAATTATGTACATAAGTGACTTAAGCCTCAATGAAAGCTGGTTGCAGGCACAGGTGAAATGATCCACCCACCTCAAGCATCTTGCAGGACTTGTGTGTAAGCAACAACTCGGATTTTCTTTACACCAAAAGGTTCAACCATTCTGACCAAATCTTTTTAAACAATCACTTGTTATAGAAACCTGTTGATTTAAGCAAGGTCTGGGTTTGTTTTGTTCATTAACTTAAGGTAGCTAAGAAGATTTAAGCAAACTTTTCATTATCCTGACACCAACTGAGGCCACCAACAGCATCCTGGTTATTCTGACTCCTCTGTGTCTGCTCTTAAGCAAGTGTGGAGGGCCAGTTCCAGTGCCATTCCCACGTAACCTGCAGGCAGGGGCTGTGTCCTGCACCCTCCTTACAAGCACTGCTGTCTGTGATGGGAAAGAAAGGCAGGTGGTCAACTTAATGAGGCCAAGACTTGTTTTCCAGACAAGGATATTGTCCCTCACTACAGGGGAGATCCCAGGCAGATTAGAAGTTCACTGCTAGGATGTTTTATGTAGATGCTGTTCTAATGTACAGACAATAAGTTAAATTTAATACTGGTTAAAAAAGCTTGCTCTCTCTTATTTCTTTGAGGAATAATAATGGACCTGTTAAGATGGAGAGAGAAGACCTCTCCCTCATTTAGAAAGGGGTGCCAGAGAGAAAGAGGGAGAACACGTTGCCTTTTAGGAGAGATATTCAGTCATTCTTCTCTGCAGAAGTCTGGCAGGGATTCCGTTGCAAAGTTCCTTTCTGAATCAGAAGAGTGTGTAACGACTGCTTGTTATATTCACTACATTAATCTCATTTCCCATATTACTCATAATGTTATATACCCAAGTCACTTCACTGTATACCAGAGACATTTATCTGCAGATTTTCAAATAATCATGAATTGAGTGTGCCTGTATGAGCCAGCCAAAATAATCTGGGTTAGATTGTGAATGTACGTCTGTGCTTGTGGGTGTAGGGGGGAAAGAGGGACTGCTGTGGCAGCAGTCGTGTGTAAGGCCTCGGAAACATCTTCAAAGGAACAAAAGAGAGAAGAGGATAATGGTTCTTATTTCTGTCTGCATCTGTATTTCTCCACAGCGGGTCAGACCTCCACCTGCCACTTTCAGTTTTCTTTTTCCTTAAATGAAGGTGGCTGAGCTTTTCTGATAGTGCATCTCTTTGCTATTGTGTGCCTGCATTTTGAATCTCTCAGTGAACGATGTTGAGTTTACCTTCCAACCAGTCCTCTGCTCCATGCCAGCATTGAAAGGAGCTGTCTTATCACGGGCCTGGGAAAGTTTAACATGGACCACGGCACTCCCGAGACACTCTCTGCTGCTGCCTGCCATAGCTCCTGCAATGACATCCCCTTGCAGTGGGAGCAGCCCTGTGCAGCTGGATCTGGCCCTGGATCAGGCCAGAGCTGACCAAGCCTTCCAGCACCTGCAGGGAGCCTACAAGAAAGGAGAGAGACTTTTTACAAGGACATGTGGTGACAGGACAAGGGGGAATGTCTTCAAACTGACAGAGAATAGATTTGGATTGTATATTGGGAAGGAATTCCTGCCTGTGAGGGTGGTGAGGCCCTGGCACAGGGTGCCCAGAGAAGCTGTGGCTGCCCCGTCCCTGGAAGCATTCAGAGCCAGGTTGGATGGGACTTGGAGCACTCTGTTCTAATGGAAGGTGTCCCGGCCCATGGCAGGGGGTGGGACAGGATCATCTTTAGGTCCTTTCCAACCCAGGACATCCTGTGATTCTATGATAAGCTCTTCCACCAGCAGCAATCAAGCTTCCTCTCTCTGGAGACCAGACAGATACCGACCACCTTTAGCTCTTCTTCACAAGACACAGCAACCCCACACTCTCGTACCTACAGGATGGGCAGATCTGGTCCTTGTCCTGCTTTCCAGAGTTCTAAAGCTGAGTGCTGCTGCCTTGCACAGACTCCAGTGCAGTGGAAGCTATTAATTGTCTCTGCAGTGAGCCATAGAGATAAAAACTATACTTTCAAGTGCTTCAAATATACTTAATGTGTGAATGTATTAAAAGTTATAGTTGACATACTTAAAGTACTTAAAAATACTGGCCTAAGTTTTTGAAATTACTGATTTCAGATGTGCAGCTGTTGAAGTCACTGAGTTGGAACAAATCAAAAAGAACTGATTTTCAAAGATGTTATCTATTTTCTAGGCAGTAATTTCCTTTTAGGCATCTGGGATGGGTGGCGTACCGGAAGTCGTCTGTGACTTTTAAAAGGTCCTGAAGTGCCTAGACAGGAATGCTGGGATAGTTGTGGAGGTGATGCCCTTCTCGGATCTTACTGGGCACTAATGACTCATCATGTCCTCTTCCAGTATCCACAATGGAGTGATAGCAGTATTCCAGCGTAAGGGTCTCCCAGACCACGAGCTGTACAACCTCAATGAAGGAGTCAGGTAAGAGACTCGGCCGCGAAAGGCGTTCTCAGCCAGCTGCTCAGTACTGTTTGCCAGCCCTCCAACTTCACAGCTTCTGCAGAGCGTTAAGGTTTTTCTCCCAGTGGCAGTTTTGACCAGCACAGCCCATTTTGCCTCAGTAATCACCACTGCTGATGTGTGTCAGCACCTGACTGTGGGCGAGAGCTGATCCCTCCTTCTGCGGGAGGAATTCAGCCCTGAGCAGTAGGGTTTATTTCAGAGTCTCTCTTGATGTGCTGGTTTAAAACTAAGGAAGGGAAAACCTGGACCCCTCTAATGATTCAGCCCTATTGCACAGTAGTGATACTGCCATTTCCAGAGGTGCCACTCTCGGGTGCTTCCTTTGCATCCACGGAGGAGGTAAAGCCTGCAAGCACTCAGTGAGACATGGCAAGGAAAGATGTCCTGCCTGGTGGTCCCTTAGATCTACTGCTCCTTCCACACAGCATGAATGTATGTGGAGTGACAGAGCTGTCCTGTTAAAACACCATGGCCTGAGTAACAGTGCTTATGTTTCCAGCTTCGTTCCCTTATTCTGATGATACTGTCTGCAGCAGACTAACTGTAGGCCAGTGAGATGTATAATGGGCACTTTCTTCCCTTTAGAAAAAAGTGAAAATCGTACCACTTGAGTTATTTAAGTTACAGTTGAACAGAAAATTTACCAAGATATAAGCTGATACCTGGATTTACAGCACTTCACATTTTACTACTTTTTCAGCACTTACTATTACTTAGCAAACCCTCTCACTGGCAAGAGCGAGGTAGCAGATTTCCTTATAGAAATTTGTCCAGTGCTTTATAAAATAAATGGTAGAAAAGAATCTGCATTTAAAAAAGACAGACGGCTTGTTACATTCCCTAGCTGTCTTCAGATATGATCCTTAGTTATTCCCTTTCCCTTATTGCTACTCTGTCTGGACACTGGAGTCAGACTCTACAGTATACTCCCCAGAATACCTAGAGATATCTGGGTTTACCCTGTCTGATTCCCAGATAGTTGGCCCAGTCTGGTTCCTTTAATTGTGAAAATATCTTCAGAGAAGTCCAGCCAGATGATATTGGGCCTGTGTTTGCTCTTCTTGAAATTAAAATAAACTTACTCTTCAGTTATTTCTTACTTTGCTGGTGAGAAAATGACATACAAAGAATAGCTTTTCTAGGATGTCTGTCAGTTAGCATGATCCATCAATCATGTTGAGTTACTTACTGGAATAATGGTTAATCATTATTATTATAAGTGCCTTTAGGATTCTTCCGCTTTAGCTGAATGACAAAATATGGTACTTCTGGACTGAGATTTCTTGGCCCAATGCATTTCCCTTAATATGCTCACCACCTCATGAGGGACAGGACAGGAAAAATTTTCTGCTGATGTGTCAGACAAATACAATCTGGTATGAACCAACAAATAGATAGAAATATGCCCAGATTCTGCTTTACTTTATTTGGCTATGAACCCTGCACCACGATGATGCTTGGTAACATAGCTGAGTTGAATTTATTGCAGCATCTCATGTGGCTGAACAGGCAAGCTGACTAGAAATACACTGATTTTTTTTCTTCCATTTTATGAAGGGCTCTACTGCCACTTGATAGGCCCATTTCTTTTTGTTTGGGTAGGGATGATGCTACTTTGTTGGTATCTCAGCTGCTAGCTCACTTCAGGGAGAATGCCTGGTGCCTCATACCTGAGCTGATGGTGAAATTACTGATTTGACACATGCCAAAAATACCTGTCTTACTGCTTTTGTTATTTATTTCAAAATAACTTTCTTTGGGTTAATGTTATTGTTGAGTGCAAAAATACCTGATACATAAACATGACCTCAGAAGTGGAACAAGTGTATACTTGCCTTACGATTGTTTTAGTTGCATTTTCCCACAAGGACAAAATGAGAAGCAAATCCATTCTTTGCACTGGGCAGAATTCAACTGTGGAAGCATTCAGGTGAATGGTTAATACTAGTTAGTTGCTTTTTTGAATAGTTATAGGACAGTAAAAGAAGTTATTTTACTTTACCACTTTAATTAGAGCAGATTCTGGAAGTTTTTTCATTATAAACCCCTGAATATCTAAGTTGACTCACAGATCAAGTGTAAATATTTGAACAATATTTGCACACCTTTGTTTTGACTCAGGAATGTCACGTATATTCAACTGCCATGTGTCACATACATGCAGACAAATACATAAAACTCCTTCTAAACACACATCTCGAGGTTTTGAACCCTGATTATTTAAGGAAACATCAGTGCCTACAAATCTGTACAGTGCCATTTACTTTTCTTTTAAGTTTGGCTCGTAAGAGCTGCCACTTGTTTACACCAATGCCTTTTGACACTATTCTTGCATTCCTATGGCATTAGAAAGCAGCCTTAAATATGAAATTACATACACAGCCCTCAGAATCCCTACTGCAATAAAACCAGTGTGGGAGTTGAGTCTCTCTCACACTGCTGGAACTCCTGAATTTCTCTGCTAAAGCTGATGAAGCACAGTAAAGTCCCAGCAAATGGGAGTATCACCAGTATGTGGCCTGTACATTCCTTCCTCTGGGCCCTTACTGGGTGATTATTATTTGGAGATTGAGTCCAAAGTCTAGTAATAAAAATCTCCATGTATATATGTACTGTTTAGTTTTCTCTTGGCCCATGTCTGCAGTATTAATAATCAAATAGTGTTTTTTCCTTTTTCATTTCATGTACCATATGTAGTTTCAAAGTGTTTTGACCACTTTTAAAACAAAGAAGAAAAAGAAGCAAAGGGAAACGCAGTGGAAGCTGGATGTCCTGTATTAAAACGAATGCATATTTATTGCTGCCTCTTTTCTGAGTTTCAGGATACTGATGTGATGCAAACAAAGCACATTTTTAGTGACATTTCCTCTTTTGCAGCCAGAGTTCAAACCCCAAGTAAAATCACTTGTTTGCTTCATTTAACTTTATTTAACATCTATTATGCAGCATTACACTTTACATTCTGAGTAATGTTGCAAGAGTTAATTTTAAAATGAACCAATGAAGCAGCATCAGGGAAAAGAAAAAGTCAGGAGCTATTTTAGCACATTTTAAGGGAATTTATATTATCATCTTAATTTATTAAGTCATTAAACAGGCAATGAAGACCTGATATCAATGATAGAGAAGCTTTATGGGTGCAAAATGCCTGCTTTAAAAATCAGATGTACTTGAAATAAGATCTGCTCTCTGGTCAGGGATCTCTTTTAGGTTTAGTCAGATTTTTACCTGGATTCCACCATGATGTCCACATGTCTAGATCAGGTTAGTCAGTAATTGACATTATCCAGGATCTGACAGCCTAACTATTTTTTGTTAAAGGAAATTAAGCAAGGATGAAAAAGAAATTGCAAGCAATGTCTTGGATCCAGTTTTGTTGTGGATCTCTTTTAAATGAATATATACAAAAAATATCAAACACCAGTGTTCTGATCTGGCCTGAGGGTCTCACTATTTCACTATAAATTAATTAAGTAGCTTGACATATTTGTATTATTAGGGATTCACAAAGGAAGATGCATGAATTGTGCTGTCAGTTCTTCTGTGCTATAAACAGAGATGTTAATGTAGGCTTAGAGCTGCCTGGTATGGTGCAGTCCAGTGCATACAATTACCTACAAGCTGGTTGTTTGATTTCAGTTGAAAAAACGGAAACGTGGTGGGATCTTGTTTTATCGGAGAGCTGGCTATTCGATAAGTAGAACATACATTTTTATTTCCTCACCTAAATACCAGAGTTTAGCGGTAGAACCTAAAATACTAAAAGAGAGCGTAGTTGTACATCACCTCTTCAAGACTGTGAGGAATCCATCTGGAGCTGCTAGCTTGAGAAGAGGGTGGAAAATGAAGCAAAATCTGTCAGCATAAAGTGCCAGTATTTTCTTGAAACAGTGGCACAAAAAGATACATGAGAATAAATTGTCACTCTCATAGGAAAATTCCAATCTGCAACTTCCTTGTTAGTTCAGCCTAAAAATGGTCTGTCTATCCATGTTCAAAGTACTGTGTTCTTTGGTGTCATCACTTGTGATCTAGAAAAAAGTCACCTCACTGGACAGTAAATCTCCACTTGGAGTGAACACACTACAATTTGGCTGTCACAACCTTGTTGTCCTTCACTTCTGTGAAGGCACTGGAACTTGAGCAGCCTTTGAGTGAGGCGGGTTTTAGCCCCTGCCAAGGGCTTGTCAGTGTTACTGTTGAGGCGGAGTCTCAGGGCGCTGCCAGAGCTGTCCTCTCCTGCACGGGGCAGGCGCATGCCGAGGGGCTGGTGTTGGGGCTGGTGGTCTAAGGGCTCTGCATGACAGCGGGAGAACTGTGGATAATGCCTCAGCTGGCTTTCAGAACTTTTCTCTGTGAGTAGTTTGTCCAAATTAATCAAGTTTCTAGCTGAAAAGGACTTGGATGCTTAGGAGCATTTGAAAATGCCCTTCCTTCTGTTTATTTTTTGTTTAATTTCTGCCTAGACCTTCCAGAGCTGTGAGGTCAGTGTGGACATATGCTTAAGGATAACTAAACCAAGATACCATACTTCAGCCTCCTCAAGACATGCTTCTCTCTTCCCTGAACTTTCAGGAGATCTCAAGAGGCTGTGCTGAAGCATGTGTTGTAAAAACGTCAGAATCAAGTCCTATAGACTTCCATGGAATATAGGGACTAAGCTGGATTTGGTTTGATGTCTCTTTGTTTACTAGTTAATAATTTGATTAATCAGTTGTCAGTTAAAGATATAACACAAAGGGATAGATGACATGGTATTGAATATATAATTCCCATAATTACCTTAATTGAAGTGGGTGTTTAGATTTCAAGTCACATTTGACATCACTTCTTCACGGGACCTGGCATGGTCACACAGACAGGTTTTCAAAAGAGACTTAGGTGTGTTCAGAAAACCCAGCTGGGGCTACGTTTCTGTAAGGTCTGAGCTGTTGTTTATGCATCTCAATAGTAACCTGGCTGAAGAGAAGAATTATCTATATCCAGCGTGTGAGATGTAAATAGCACAACTTTTTGGCCATGTGGCAAATTTTACCTGGATACAACAGGCTTATGGGCCCAGTTGAATTCACTTTCTGAATTTGAGAGTTTGTGGGATTTTGTTTTGCATGAGAGTTTCAATTGCTCTATGAGGTTGCTTCGTAGGTTTTAGTGTAGAGGAATCATGAAAGGCGGAGCTAAACTGTTAAATTCCTCCCTGCCTTTTCATTGAAACTGTATGAAACTTTAGCTGTCTTTGGTCTCCTGAGTGGATGTAGGACAGAAAGCATCCTCTTTTCATCAAATCTTATTTTCCTTTCATATGTGCAATTGAGGCATCTAAAATGACAGCATTTATTTTTCAACATGCAAAAATGCTGGTTTGAGTCTTGGAATTGTTGACCCTGTTGGCTCTCTTTGTAGGTAGTCATTAACGACAGTCTCTGTGCTCATACTTAAGTCATTTGCTATTAGTGACTTCATGCAGTGCACAGCTAATGTGATTTGCTGATTACACAGATTCTTTTCTTGCTCTTTTTAATACAGGCAATTACTGAAAACAGAACTGGGATCATTTTTCACTGAATATCTGCAGGTAGGACTGTGTTTTCTTTATTTAAGTCCAATTCTGTTTTATGCTACTGAGAAAAATAATTTTGCCCACTCTAAATGATGACCTGGAGACCCTTGAAACCATTCAGAGATGTCCACTGACTTCTCTGTGTTTTTGAAATTAACAGATTAATGAGATTTGGATTTTATATACGTATATATAGTTAGATAGGGAAAGCCCAACCTGTCACTGTGTTTCTGTAGGTCACTGCTGTCTTTCTTGAGGTTTCAGACTTTGGGTTTTAGCTTAAAATTGAAGTCCTTGAGTAAACCAGTGAAGTTCATTGCAGTAGAGTTACTAGGAAAGACTTTTAGAAGTAAGTACCACTGTCTGTTGCAATCTTCTTTCTGCTTCTCTAAGTACATGTTTTGTAGGTCAGTCATTTGAAGTTTGAGAAGCACTTTGTACTGCACAAAATACATCCTTTGTCCTAAAAACAGCGGGTGATTATAGGATCATCTCACAAGTGTCCCAAGGGATTTAAATAAGATGGACACAGCAAGAGTCCTCTGATGATTAATTTTTAAAATAAAAGACCGCCTTCACTGTGTAAAGTTAAGAATGAACAAAATGTGAAATATGATGGCTGTAGGGAAGTACGGAGTTGAGTAAACGTAATCTATATTTTATTTACAGAATCAGCTGCTCACAAAAGGCATGGTGATCCTAAGGGACAAGATCCGGTTTTATGAAGGTAACTTGGATTTTAGCATGGCTATATATGTCACAGTACAAATGCACTCTGGAGGCACTGGCATGCTTTCCGCTGTCTTCCTGGGACTACGGATTAGCATGTCTCAGTCCATTCCTACAGTCTGTTGTTGGGTCCTGCCTTGGTGCTCTCATTAACCTTCATGAAGGGGAAGTGATTGCCTAAAGCAGCACTGAGGGAGTCAGGGAAGGATTGCCTCCAGCAAGGACACTTCCTCCTCCTTCAGTTATATCCTGCTCGGGAAAAGTGAAAATAGACTGAGATATGTAATAACTGAAAAACTAAGCACAAAGATCCCAATTAGTTTAGGTCCAAAGTAATGCTGTAGCTTGTTTGAAGAGTTATTCTGGAGTCATGCTGACATAAATTAGGTCAGGCACCGTCTCTCATTTTAAAGGCAAGGCTCCATTTAACTGTCTACACCTTCTGGAGGTGCCACCTCTGGACGTAACATCAAGGACAAACCTCCACCCGGTGTGTTGCTTTATAGCCACCAATATTTTGTCTTATGCTTTTATGTGGCATATAGATGTGTTGTTAAATATGCTGTCTTGTCCTAGATTTGGCATGCAAGTTGTGCCAGGGGAGGTTTAGATTGCATGTTAGAAAAAAATTTCTTCACCAAAAGAGTTGTTCAGGCATTGGAGCGGCTACCCAGCGCAGTGGTGGAGCCACTAACCCTGGAGGTATTTAAAAGTCATGTAGGTATGGCACTTGGGTTCATGACTTAGAAGTGGCCTTGGCAGTGCTGGGTTCATGGTTGGATTTGATGATCTTGGAGGTCTTTTCCAACCTAAACAATTCTGTGATTCTATACATCAGGTGGTGAAATGGTTTCATAATAGCTTCAAGAATTATTGCCCATGTAAACATTCTAAAGATCTTTGGGTAGTGAAGGCAGTTTTAAAGAAATGCATCTTTCCTCTTCCAAAGCGGTAGTCATAATGTCACTTAGTCTAAATATACTGCTTAAGCAGGAGCTTGGAGACAGTTGTTTCCATTAGTCTCAGCTATCTATAAATCCTGGATGTGACCTTTCATTACTGACAGTACAGTTAATCAGATTAAGGTGGTGTTATGGAATCAAGCTTTTCTGATGAGAAGACAGTAGCCCCGAACATCGCAAAAAGAGAACCAATATCACATTAAGAACCCCAAAGCCCACAGAAAAAGTACTCGAAGCCCTTAAGCTGAACACCAAATTCCACAGTTATATAAAATAACAGCTTGGAGGGCACAAGGGGAGCTATAGGGATTGTAAGGCCTTCATAGTTGCTTTGTAAATCACAAAGGAAGTTGTTTCATAAGTAAATCAGCAAATGAGATGCAGTCCTACCAAACTCCAGTAATTTCTTTTTCCCCTAGTATTTCCAGCTTGAAAATCAAAAAATACTGTATCTGATGTTTGAGATCAAAGCTTAGATGAAAACCTAAAATGTGAGACCACTAAAGGGCTTTCAAATATAGGATCATGTTTAGGAAATACCAAATTTCAGCAAGCTGTTGATTTTAAACTTACTTTGGTTTTTGATTTAGTGTATCATTTTGTGGGTACCCCTTAAGATATGGTCAAAAATTCTGGTAAGGTGAGAATTAAACTGGTCATGTTTTTTCCAAGTCTGTGATCAGAAATGTTGCCTCTAAAACTAACAAGTTACAGGAGGGTAGCAGTAATGCAGGCATCTGATTCAGAGGCAGAGGTGTTTCTGACACACAGCTTTCCTGGGGAGTTGGTGGTGGACTTGAGTTTACAAGGCTGGAATTCGTGTTTATTGGCAGCAAATGCAACCCTGCCACAGAGTCCATCCTGCAGTCAGTGGCCCCATGGCTCTCAAAACACCCCAGACAGAGCTGGAAGCATGGAAGTCTTCGAGCTCCCATTCTGAGCAGGGCTTGCTGCCTGGGTCTGCAGAAGCAGCAGTCCTGCCCTCAAATCTCAGGTTGTCTCCTTCCCGTAGTTTGAGTTTCCCTCTCCATTTGGTACTGAAGTTTTTTGTAAGAGAAAAAACCCCACACTTTGGGGGGATTTTGTCCTGCAGAAGGTTTTGAGAATCACAGAATCACAGAATGGTTTGGGTTGGAAGGGACCTTAAAGATCATCCTGATCCACCCACCTGCCGTGGGCAGGCACACCTTCCACTAGACCAGGTTGCTCCAAGACCCATCCAACCCAGCCTTGGACACTTCCAAGGATGGGGCAGCCACAGCTTCTCTGAGCCAGGGCCTTACACCATCAAAGGGAAGAATTTCTTCCTAATTATTTTTTCTTATCTTTCTTTCATGAGTTTCAATTAACTTGTAGAAGCCCTGTGAAAAGTATCAAATGCATTTTTATGCCATACAAAATTGACTATATTGTGCTTCATAAAAATGAGCATTTAGAGTAACCCAGTTTCCTGGAATCCAGCAAATGCTTCCAGCAAATGTAGAGATCTTTGCCTGACAATAAGAAAAGGATCTATCCTTGATAGCACATGTGAGTCACATTCCTTCATGTGAAAGATGCTCATAATCAACAAATCATAGGAATTCTTCCACAGCCCTCAATAAAAGGCCTTCCCACCTAAGTCATTCAACTCTGCAGCCTTTCTGAGTTGCTATGCAGAAATCCAGTACATTTCAAAACAAGCTGCCCACAAGATGGAATTAAGTGCATGACGGTAAGGGCGTGTTTACCTCAACAGAGTAATTTACTTCATACTATTCTAGCAGCAAGATTTGAAAATTACCAGATTTATAAGGGCTTTAAACTTCACCTTGTGGGAACTAGAACTAAATTTAACTCGAACTAAATATAACTCTTTAAAACTCTGCCTTTGGGGTGTAGTGCTTGGGCTTCTCCTTCATGATCCGATTTATATCGTGGAAGCACTTTGGTATTTCAGACACTAGTACTGGATGTTAAAATGCAAGGTTATTTTTGTGATTTAACCCCAGCCAGCATCTCCGCCCCGTGGAGCCACTCACTCACTCACTCACTCACTCACTCACTCAC
This sequence comes from Promerops cafer, assembly GCA_013398275.1. Classification (NCBI taxonomy): domain Eukaryota; kingdom Metazoa; phylum Chordata; class Aves; order Passeriformes; family Nectariniidae; genus Promerops; species Promerops cafer. The sequence continues at coordinate 28,789 of VZSE01010145.1, read as the reverse complement.
TCACTTACTTCCCTCTGTGGAATGGTGGAGAGAGTTGGAAGGGTAAAAGTGAAAAAACTGGTGTGTTGAAATAATGACAGGTTAATAGGTAAAGCCAAAGTTACGCACACTAGCAAAGCAGAATAGCGTTCGTTCCCCAGGTTTCATGGGCAGGCAGGTGTTCAGCCATCCCAGGGAAGTCAGGCTCCGTGACGCACCACGGTGACTTGAGAAGACAAACGCAGTCACTCCAAGTGTCACGCCTTCCTCTGTCTCCCCCAGCTCTGTATGCTGACCATGACACCATACGGTCTGGGGTGTCCCTCTGGCCAGTTGGGAAAAGCTGTCCCAGCCATGTCCCCTCCCAATTCCTTGTGTCCCCTCAGGCCCTCACTGGTGGGGTGGGAGAGGAGCAGAAAAGGCCTTGGCTCTGTGCATACCCTACTCAGCAATAACTAAAACATCCCTGTGTTATCAGCACTGTTCCAGCCACTACCAGCTACTGGGAAGAAAATTAAACTTATCCCAGCCAAAACCAGCACATGTTTATTATTACTATTACTATTGCTATTATTGTTATTACTACTATTACTGTTACAGCTGCTAGAAATTTTTGGACTTGGCTCCCTGCTGTATTTCATTAGAACTAATGAAAAACAGATTTTTCTAAAAGGTTTTAAAAATGGAAACAGAGAACACCCTTTTCAGTCTTGCACATGAGTATGCAGGACAGAGAGAACTCCTGCCTGGTGGTGCTGAAAATAAGACCTTGGTGTGTTCTTGGTGTTATAGCTGCTGCTGTACCAGCAGCTGCAGTATGGCATAATGATCCACATCTGTCACTGAAAGCACTTAAAGTCATCAACCTGGAAAAAATTCAGGAGTTGCAGATTCACCAGAGCTGAAGCTATTCATCAGGTGCTTAAAAAGGCAGTGGAATCAAGTATCCCATAGTAAAGATTGGCAGTTGGCTAACTTCGAGTGCAGTTAGCAGTGTTGATGCTTTCATGCATAATTGCTTTGCGATATGTGTGTAATTCTGGGCAAAATACTCCCTGGCTGAGGCTCAAAATAATGCTCAAGTACAAAAATTAAGAATAGTATCCCATTCTGACACCAGTAGTAATATTGATTGATTGCTACTGAGTTTGCTTCCTGCTAAGTCATATTGTCTTGTCTGAATACGTCAGAATCTCTGATGTCTTTTTCTCCATAACACTTGCTGGTGGAGGTGCAGAGGCATTGCTCTCCTCTCACAGTTGGGTTGGTAAAGAGCTTGTCCAAGGTCACATGGGCTATTTGGGGAACGGGTGTCTGAAGACAGAACCCTCCTATTGAACCAGATTCCCTCTGCGGATCTTGGCTCCTGCATTTTCCTCTGTGTTGTGTAAAATGTTCTGTGAGGAACTCAATATCCAGCTTGGTTGTACAACCTGGCCAGAGTTTCTCCAGATTCCGCTGGGGAGGATTCCAGGTGGCTGCAGCTTGAGAAGGAATGGAAATGGAGGTGGTCTTGTTGTGAGGACCATGGGGGATTTGCCCCATAGCAAATTCTAACTGCATTGCTTGAAAGCTAGAGTAAAAATTAGAGCCCTAACACAGTTGTTCTTTTCCATGGACTTGGGTGAGTTTTTCTGTGAAAGTGGAGAAGAAAGTGGAGAGCAGTGGAAAAGCTACAGGGGATCAGTTTGAGGGGATGCTTTACAGAGCATCTCTGCAGAGTGTGGTTTGCTCTTCTGCCCTGCAGCTTCAAAGGCAAGGAGGGAGCGCAGTGAGCTAAGTTCCTCTGCAGGAATGCTTCCACATTTAATCTGCTGTGTACTCCCCCTGCTCTCCTCCACAGTCTGTCCAGCAAGTATTGCTGCAAGAGGACGATGTAACCTGGGGTATTACTCTTCATTCTTCACAGGGTTTTCCTGAGTAACCTCAGACTCTCTGAGTTTATTAAGAACTATAGATGAGTCACCTGAAAAGACACAAATATGGAAGGATCTAATACACCACTATGGAAAACGAATTCCATACTACTAATAGTAGCTGCTACATGATTCATCTTAGCATACAGTAGCAGATTTATATTGTTTCCTGCAAGTTTTATTTTTTTACGGCTAGCTGATTACAACCAAAACTCTTCACTAGTTTGTTTTGTGTTTTTGCAGGGCAGAAACTACTGGATACCTTAGCTGAAACCTGGGATTTTTTCTTCAGTGATGTCCTGCCCATGCTGCAGGCTATTTTCTATCCTGTGCAGGTGAAAAAATTACTCTATAATCATAGAATCTTGAAAAACTGGAAAAAGCAACTTTACAGGTTCATCAGCAGATTGATGCAATCCTTAATTCTCTCTGCTTGGGCCAACCTCCCAGTGCAACTGTTCTGTTTAGTCATGTCATACAAATAAGTTACTTATGCAAATGGTTTGCAGTGCTCGGGTGGAAAAGATGAAGGGGAACTTGGAAAACAGAAGTGGAGTGCAGGGAGGCTGGTTAGTCTCTCTGCCAATCACACTAAAAGTCAAAAAAGGTTATGAATGGTAAACTGAAGTGTTGCACAGTGAAATAAGTGGAGTTGTGTTGATTTAAATATATGCATTTCCTTCTCTGCAATGTGAATTTTGTCTTTGAAGTATCTCCGCTTTTGAAAAGGAATGTACTTCTGAGATTGAATTCTATGCTATGGTAAGTGGACAGCAAAAGTCAATGGAGTTTCATGAGTGCAGATTTTGACTCCAGTAATTTTAAATACACAATAGATATTTGATCTTCTAATGTAGTGATAGCCAGAGAGTATTGTTTATCACTGAAGTCTCAAGGAAAATCTGTACCAGGCAGGTGCAAGTTATCTTTGCAGTTGCTCATAGATGCCTTCAGATTTTAGTGGGAACTTGGTGCCTGAATGTATTTGGGGAAACTTCGGAAACCTTCTCCCATTTTTTCAAGTGGACTTTATGCCTAAAATGATTGCCCAAATGTTAACGATATTACCATTTGCATCTTCAGACAGTTACAGGTATGAAGTCTGAATTTAGAGGAAAAGCTCCTATTTCACACTGAACTTTATTCTGAAAGAGGTCAGAAAACATACAGGGCTGCTTCACCCAATGACTTGTGTCACCAGTAGAAACTCTAAAACAATAGAAATAAGGTGTTATTAAAAACAGACTAGAACACTATGGGAGATTTTTCTAAGTGCCCTGCAGTTTAAATCCAAGATATTTGGACATTTTAGAGATGTAGGTATGCTCTAAGCCTTTTTTTATTAAGCACTTGACTAAATTAGAGCTCATTAAGTTGTTTTTGAAAATTGCACCAAACAGCCCTATTCTCTGTTGTGTTTCTGAGGCCTTTGAAAATATTTTAGTAACACAAGTCTTATCCCCTATCAGATGGAAATAATTACTTGAATTTCCAAAGGAACCCTGAGGGTTTAAGAGTCCTAAGTCCCATGTAAATTCAAAAAGATCTAGTTGCTCATGTTCTGAGGTTTCCTCCAGAAGCCCAGTTGGTGCTTATGTGCTCTTGTAAATTGTAATAATTAGCAACTGAAGCAGGTTTGGGGCCTTCTTTACTTCAGTTTAAATAATTTAGAAAGTGAAAAGGAATAGGTTGGGTAAGGCTTCTTTATTCCAGACTTAAGTCAACACCAGTTGAATACCAAACCTTCCATATGTACAGCCGTGTATACCCGAGGAAAAACCCCTAATGCCAGAAAGAGAAACAATTTCACAGCTCCACATAAGGCGGGCACTGTTAATCTCTGCAGATAGAGCTGGAGTTGTATTCTTCAGCTGGGAGTTTTCCCCAGTGAGAAGGTATTGTTGAACTGAAGACAGATGGCTTTGAAAATGCAATATGCAACTTCAACTCTGCTCCTGCCTTATAGTGAAGTCTCTCAAACTGTACAGAGAGCAAGATCCATAGGTGGGCCGAGTCAGGATTCCTGCCAAATTTGAAGACAGTAAACAGGGAGTACTCAAAATCTTACAAAATAATGGAAATTCAACCAATTTGCAGTCCTTCTTTTTTTAAACTTATGATACATTTAATTTGTGATGTACTGTTAAAATACAAAATATTCATATATCGTCCAGCTCTCATCCCACCCCAACCCTTCATCCTCTCCACGTGCAGTCAGACGCAGTCACCATCTGTAGAGGTCATTACTGCCAGATCGAATTTACTGGGCAGACCTGGGGGCTGCTCTCTGTCCTTTGTGTTTCCTTTGCGTTCCATTTAGGTTTACCATGCTTGTAATCCCTCAGGAGTGGAGGAAGGAATTTGAACAGAGGATTTTTAAACTCATTTTCACATTGCTCATAATCTGTCTTGCTTTCTTTGTGTTTCCAAGGGAAAGGAGCCCTCGGTTCGGCAATTGGCTCTTCTGCATTTTAGGAATATAATTACCCTCAATATAAAATTGGAAGATGCATTATCCCGTTCCAGAGCCAGAGTTCCACCATCTATTGTTCAGATGCTGTTAATACTTCAGGTATTTCTCAGCCTGTCTTTCTGTACTGCATTGCTGAAGTCTTCTTAAACAGTCTCTGATTTTGCTCATTCATTGAAAATGTCTTACCCAGAACGCCAGAACTTCTGTGCTCCTGTGGTCATAATATCTAAATCCTAATATTCTAGTACCTAAATCTCCTAATGTCTAGTGTCTAAAAAATCTTATTAACCTAATATCTAAATTATCCAATAGTATAATAACAATAATATACTCTATATTAATGTCATATAGTATAGAATAACGAATAGAATATAGTATAGAATAACTAATAATATAATAATAAATAATGTTACATATAATGGTATAATAAAATAATAAAGTAATTGTAATGTAATAATTAAACTATCTAATTATCTAATATCTCAACATCTTAATATCTAAAAGTAGGGACTGTAGAGATGCCGTAAGATCCAGAGAGTGTGAGAGTACAGACTTGTTTTGCAACTAGGCCTTGAAACACGAAGTTTTGCAAGCTGACAGGTGTGTGGTGATGGCATGATTTCCTTTAGATGCAGTGTGTTGCTGCATTAGCAGTTGAAGATATGCTTCACATCTGAAATAGGCATCAAATATACAACTAATACAGCAATGGGTAAATCGTGGTCATATTTGGNTGTGGTGATGGCATGATTTCCTTTAGATGCAGTGTGTTGCTGCATTAGCAGTTCAGGATATGCTTCACATCTGAAATAGGCATCAAAGTGAACATACAACTAATACAGCAATGGGTAAATCATGGTCATATTTGGTCACTGGAACCAAATTCTATCAAAATTGGTGATATAAAAACATTAGGACCAGATACTGGTATTTGCCTTCAGTGTTAGATTTTTTCTGTGTGTGTGTGTGTTTAGTAGTAGGAGGAGAAACAAAATGAGGAATTCCAGGCAAAAGGCAATTTTAAGATATTTTTATTTGATTAATTAAATAAAAGCGTGACGTATGACGTGGAGGAAAGGAAAGAAGCAGAAGGGAAAGAGAGAAGCATGGGTGGATTTTTAAAGGGTGAGGAAATTGAGATTTTCATGGCTTACTAATTATTTTATAAATGTTTCTTTGCTCTTCATCACAGTATGAATTAGTTCTGTATCTGAAATTGTTTTGAAGAGCAGGATAATCTAATGAGGCCAATTTTGAAAATGGAGGAAAGGAGTAAGATTCTGTCTGCTGGGTCAAGAAATGGGATTTCACCTCTCTGTGAAGTCAGGGATATCTCAGCTATCTCTGTCCATTTGTTGGAGTGTTTAATGGTGTGTTTAACCTGATTGTCTCAGAAAAAGATCCTTATTATATAGGAATGTCTACTTGGTCCTGTCTCCCTTCTCATATCCCACGCCTTCCAGAAGCTTCTTGAAACGGCTGGCTGACTGTGACACAATCTCAGCAGTGTGGGAGTCTCATGGAAACCAGTGTCTGGAGAGAGGAGAGGAGAGGAGAGGAGAGGAGAGGCGAGGCGAGGCGAGGCGAGGCGAGGCGAGGCGAGGCGAGGCTGGAGCACAGACTTAAAAGTGTAATGAGGCGTCACGGAATTCACAGGGATTGAACCATGAACCCATCTGCGTTAGCAGGCAGCAGAGACTCCACATGAGACAGTACATTGCAAAAACCTTCTTCACAGGAATGTTCTTAGGCCTCAGCCCTTCCGAGGGGTGAGGTGAAGTGCCCATTCTAAAACAGGCTTCAGCAGCACTGTTGCTAACAGGTCTGCAAGCTTTTTGTGATCACTTTAGGGAGTCTGTGTTGGCTGTGGGCAGGATCTGGCTTTGAATGGATTCAGTGGTGAGCTAGCAACTGAGTACCATCCTGATTTTTATTTTGCAAATCTGCTTTCTTCAGCAACCTGAAGTGTTAATACCATGGATGCCTGTTTAGGGCAAAGGGTCAAATCCATTCTTGTTGCAAAGCTGTTCGTGGAAATCAATAACCAAGTGAGAGGGAATTTGCCCCTGGGTATTTATTTCTGCATACTTTGCCTATGGTTGTGTGGTGGGGATGGTAGAAGTCTTTTCTCAGCAGTAGCTTTACTAATCTTGTGGTTTAAAATCTAATGGGAATTGTGGGAAAAGGTCAGAAGAAAATCTGGGAATTAGCTATTTACATACTTAGAGGTGTCAGTAGTTGGAATTCAGAGCAAAGACTTTTTTCTGAACTCAAAATGTCATGTTAAACAAAAGCAAATTTTACACATTAGTGACATAATGGAATTTTCTCAATTTAGTTGAACTCCATTTGTTAGTAGGGCTGGAAGAGAGCAATTCAGCTGTCCAACGAGAACATGGTGGTCTTGCAGGCTTTGATTTCCTGGACTGAGAGATGATGTCTTGATGGGGATGTTGTCTAATCCTGATTTGGGACCACTGTGAATACCTCTTCCATAAGAAACTTGGTGACTGGAGCAGACTCCCATGGATAGCAGATGATGCCGGTGATGTTGGCTCTGGACCAAGTGTTGAACTTACTGCTGAGATTTCCCATTTCTGTCCTTGACAGCCTCATGCAGCTGTGTGATGTAGTTAGGGAATAGCTCATGTTCTTTGAGACAGCAGTTGTAATGTCAGAGGTTGAAAGGCACCACTCTGTTAGACTGGATTAAAGTAGCAGAGCTTTGGGAACTAATGCAGGGTGCATCTGGTATTATGTTTTAGCTTCTCATGGTGTAGGGGAAAAGCTCTGTTACTTTGTCAGGAGAAGACACTTCTGTTATTGGACTGAAAGGGAAATTTTTTCAAGAGAAAATGGAACTGCTCCATTTCAAGGAGCATAGATCAATCCTTAGATTAATTATTGGACTTGGGTTCTTCAGTTCAATAGAGCTACTTCTCACCAGTGCAATAACCTGGTGTAATTACAAACCAGCTATCTTTCAGGAAAGAGAGAACTCTGGGAGGAATGATATTCCTGTTCTGTCAGTCAGTGGTAGTTTTATCACGGCTTGGAAGAAGGGCCTTATATCACTCAAATTGTGAGTTGCCAGCATAGCCTGACTCAGTTACAAAGCACAAATGGAAATGTTAATCCTTTGTGGGTGCTCACAAGCAGCACAAGCTGAAGTGCCTCCAGGATGCTCCTGTTTAAGTTGCGGGGAGTTCAAGAGCAGAGTTACGGGTGAAGGAAGTAAAAGAACTGAAACTGCTTTTCAGCAGAGAATGATCCACAGGAGCTCAGTTTGGGTGAAATGAGGGTGCTGGAGGGAGAGGGATAAACAGAGGAAGAGTTTAGAAAAGTACTTTCTGAACAAAAGAGCAAAACTACCACTATCTGACTTGCTTCCCAAAGTATGTTGTCAAAGATTACCCTGGCTGCCGAAACTGGAACGTCTTATGTCCAGGTATCTGTCCTGAGGTCTGAGAAAGCTGAAAGAGAAGAATTAAAGAGTTCATCTGCATCTTTCAGTTAACATCAGAATTATTTGAATTCACAGAATCTCTCAGGGTGACGTGACATATTTGAAAAACCAAGAAGAGCACAACAAACCGAGCACAAACCGAGAAGAGCAGTTATCTCTCATGCTGGGGGATGAGGCCTCACTAACTATAAGCTCTGAAGAAAAAAATAAAACCTGTGGTTTCCTCTTTGCCTCTCTGTGCCTCGTTTGAACTCCCTTGCCCTTTGTCTCTCTCTGTTAGGGAAGACAAAATAAGCCCAGTGTGACCTTTTTGTTATTTCTGCAAAGTTCCTTCCATTTTAAAGGAGTGGAAAAGAACATTGCAAGATCTGAAAGTGAAATGCAGAGAGTGCTGTTTTTCCATCTCGGCAGGCACACATCAAACTAAGGACAGCACAGTACCCTTTGCTATCAGAAAGCTGCAGCTGTAGAGGTGCTGTGACACTGTGATGCCAGTTGCAGTCAATTCTTTATGGCCACAGGTTTTCACAAGTGGTGGTTGCTTTTGGGAGGATTTTTTACTAAATCGCTTAGACCTGAAGCATAGGTTGAACAAAGGGGTGTGGGTGTGAGGTTTCCACATGCTTTTAATTTCTCTTTACCTTTTTCTGAGTTCCTGATCTAGAAGACGCAAAAAGACGAAACCAATAAATAAATGTACTGTAGACCTTACTTAAATATTGGGCTCAAAGAGCCCCCTCAGAGGGCAAACTACATTCTTCCAGCTTGTTCCAGTCTGCAAAGGTGTGACTTCTGTTTCTTCCTAGCCCAGGCACATCTTCTTGTTTTGCTTTTGGACTTCAGCAGAAGAACCCCCATGGGGAAGGGGGAACACAGACTTCCAGCAGATCAGGTCAGCTTAGTCAACACAGGCTTCATCAAAGCAAAATTTAGTCCCTGCTTGAAGCAGTTTTGATTCTGTTTTGAATCTATTTCCTAAAGGGTAAAAAATGTCAGAGTTGTTTGCTTGGGATGAAAGTAGCATGGGGAGGAAGTACCCAAAGTTTTCGAGCCTGGCAAACATGGACAAGTGGGCTAGAATCAGGAGCAGGTCCATTAAACTCTCAGTCCTTGTCCCTTGCTCCCAGTTACTTGGATGCAGGGCATTTCATTACCCAGATGTCTCTCCAAAACGCATCAGTTGATCTTGTAATCCCTCACAGTGAGTTTACTCCGCACTTTCATGGGACTTGCAGTTCTCAGATGTAGAGTCCTCCAGAAATGCTGAGCCCTGTTGGAACTAGTAGAACATGTGCCAGCAGTGTGCCCTGGCTGCAAGGAAGGCCAGTGGTATCCTGGGCTGCGTTAGGCAAAGTATTGTCAGCAGGTCAGGGAGGTGATCTTGTCCTTCTGCTCTGCATTTATGAGGCCACACCTGGAGTGCTGTGTGCAGCTCTGGGCTCCTCAGGGCAGGAGAGACATGGACCTCCTTGACAGAGTCCAACAAAGCACTGTGAAGATGGTAAAGGGACAGGAGGAAAGACCATGAGGAAAGAATCAGAGAGCTGGGGCTGTTCAGGGTGCAGAAGAGATGTCTCAGGGACATCTTAACAATTGTTACAAATACTTGAAGAGAGAATGTAAAGAAGATGAAACCAAACTCTTCTCAGTGTGAGTGAGCACAAACTGAAGCCAAGGGAGGTCCTCTGAACATCAGGAAACATTGTCTTTGAGGGTGACTGAGCAGAAGGATTCAGCACTGCATTCACCCACCTCCTTAACAGGGAAGATGCAATCACACAAGAAAAGCACTTGGCAAAAGTACCAAAGAGATCCATCCTCTCCTCTGTTCAGAGGACTCGGTAGCTGAGCTGGTTCTTTATTTCTGGAAATTAGTTATTCTATCAGTTATTGACAATCTTCAACTTGATTGTTAAATAATTTCTCGCACAGATTGTTTATGCTTAAGGGCTACTGCAAAGTCCCACGCAGCAAGTTTTTACATCCCTGTTTGCTAGAAGCACCAGCATATCCTCCAAGAAAGCCTGCACTGAGCATGCCCAATTTCCTTTCTTTTCCTGTGCATTTCTCCTGCTTTCCACTGTTAGCAAGAAAATGTTGAATTTAACTAACTTTTAGGGCTGAAGCTGCATGGCTGATTCTATGCATTGCGTTACCCTTGGTGTCAAGTTAGCAAAAGCTGAGAAGAATCCATTATCACATCTAATACTTAAATGAGTTTACTCATCAGTTTGCATTGTGTGCATGTGTAAATGGAGGCCAGATTTTGCTACACAAATGTAGTATAATACTGCTGTATAAATTTGTATAATACTGCGGGATTTGCTCTGCAGGACTGACATCCTGGGAACAAGGTGGGCATTGGAGGTGAGAGAGCCCAGTATGTCCTCCTGCTTGTGTGTGAATTCCTGCAGTGGGTATAAGAGCGAGGTCTTTGAGTTTTTCCTTAGAGTGCTGTGCATGGCCACTGAACATGGAGGGCATGTGAACAGGAGTCTTCCAGGACGATGCTGTGTGGTGCAGTAGGAGCAGCAGCTCGTGAACAGCTGTGCACTAGAGGAAGGCTTCAGCTGTTGGGCAACACTTGCTGCTCCAAGAACCACTGTGGTCTCCTCCAGAGCCATATGCTGGATGGGTTTAGACAATGAAACAGTGCTGTAGAGCAAACAAAAGCTGCACATGCCTGGCGACAGCTCCTGAAGCCTCTTCTCAACCAAGTAAACCATAACGTAACTGCTGCCATAGGTTTGTCTGTGAGTAGTCCGTGATTTTGTCTGGAAGATCCATGCAAATTGGATGATTGGCTGTAAAGTATGTGCATCTGTCTCTTCTAAGAAAGATGGAGGACTGCAGATCTCCATCCAGAATGTGACCCACAGTGTAACTGGGAGCATATGCTGTGCCATTGGTGATGCATGTGGCAAGGACTAGTGACCCATTTGTCTCCAGCTTCTCCCCATGGTCATTTCTTGCCTGCCCTGAGGCAGGGTTGGTCTGTGTCACTCAAGTTCCAGAAGATTGTGATGCAGTGAAAGTGGGATAACAAGTAGTCCTGACCTGTAAGGACACTGGTTTCCAAATGCCTCACAAGGAAGGCTGCTGCTCTCTCTTTGACTATGCCAAGCAGCACATCTCACTGTTTACGTGGTCACCAGGGTACACAGTGCAGTCTGCACACCCTTAAATTCTCCACCAGCAGTGTTGGCTGAATAAGGTGTTTTCACAACAGATATTATTCTGTATCTGTCTTGTGAATTTTAATTTCAGTTTTCTCTGGGAGTTGCTGGGCACCGATTGTTATCCAGTATGTGTCAGATTATCACCATTGCCTGAGTGTTTCTTTCTGTCATATTGAGTTTTCCTTTTCTCCAAGGAATCTGCTGCTTTTAAGCAGAAAATAGTTACATTTCTTAGCTGTTTGCTTATGTGGTTAAGACAGGGCAGTACATGAGGCCAGGACCTCACTTTGCTTTCAGAACTGACCCTGTAAATGCTTCTGGCAGTGTTTCCTTTCACATAGCAGCAAGTCAAGACTGTTTCAGCATTTTGTTGGTAGACAAGATGAGTCCAGCCATCGAGGGTGCCCCTGATGTCCCCATATGGAGGGTGCTCCAGCAGACTGAGGTCCAGAGCGTGTTATGTGGCCATGAGCTGAGCCATGCACAGTCACTTCTTGTCTGTGGGCAGAGGACTTTGCTCTTCTGTTCCATTAAGTCACCAAGAGTGATCATTGCTGAAATGACTTTGCTAAATAATCCAGACATTTGCCTTTTCCTCCTTTCTTTCCTGAGTTCAGAAGTTGGTAACCTAAGCACCAAGACATCCTGTGTGTCCCTTAGTGATGTGTCTGTTACTGGCAGGGCCTGGGGCTTGGGTCCAGAAGGTCTGGTTTGTTTGTTCCCCTGGGTCTGGAGGAATACAGATTTTATTTATGTTTTATTTTATTCTTTTTTATTTTTTTCATTTAAAAGCTATCCAGCAGTTTGTCAGTTGAAGCAGAAGACAATCCTTTGCACCAATACTTACTCATGTACACATGCTGATCAGCTGAAGTGTTAAAGCTCAAGGTGAGTGCTCCAGCCTTTAATCAATGACCAGTCATTGATTTAGCACATCCACAAGTTTCAAGTGGGCATGAAATAGTTCCTCCATTGCGTCCCATTTTTAGAGTACCTTTAGACACTAGCAATGCTTTTCAATGTATAATTTATTAGGTAAATGGTCTTTTAATAGTCTGCGCTAAGGAGGGATGTGAAAAGTAGCTGAGCAATACTGCCATTTCTAGGTGTTACAGGTGGTGGGTACTATTAACAAGAACTGGAAAACACAGAACCTGTGACCTTTTATAAGTACGCAGCAAAACACTGAGTTACTGCTGGTCAATTAAAAGCAGTATGGGTGTTTAATAGTTGTTTATGATGATTTTCATACACAGACGAGTGAAGAGTTACTTGAGGCAATGTGTGTGCAACTGTCCAGCCAGAACTCTGGTAAAGGTCAATGCAGAGAGGCTTAATGTAGCAGAGGAGCTCAGCAGATGACAGGGTGCTTGCTCACAGACTGAAAGAGGAACTCGGGACGGGTGTGGGGTATTACGAAACAGCAGATGTCAAAGGGATGAAGCAAAGGGTTAAAATGGAAGGAATCAGGCATGAGAGAGTGATGGCCAGATGGAGATCCAGTGAAGGCCCTGAAGTGGAATTACATAAAGCAAACATCAATGAAAAGCAGCTGGGTAGCAAAACAGCCAGCAGCCAGGCTTGTTTCTGGTCTCTGGCCATATGAGAGACATCCCTTTAAGGTGTGCCTGATGGCCAGAGGATGTGATAGCTTTAGCTGTAGCCCTTTTGTCTCCATCTGTTGTGAGTTCTGTGCTTAGTTCTCTGGTCTGGTGCATTGCAGGATTTTTAGGGTAAATCATTTTTCCATCAGTTTTAACCCACCAACTGCCAAGATTTCAAGGCAGTTGGATGGGGTGGTGAATATACCATTCTTCTGCTGGTGGCCACCAGAAGTACTTAAGAAGAAAATTTCATTTTTGTTCTACGTAGTGCTGTGCTAGCAAGTACTTGTGAACTGGCTGTAATTCCCCGAGCAGTGGGGCAGAAGCTGTTCCATGATCCAGGAGCAGGCTCCCGTGTAGTGGGTTGGATGCCAGGCACCCACTAAAGCCTCTCTTATCACTCACCTCCACAGCTGGACAGGGGAGAGAAAATATAAGAAAGGGTTGAGATAAGGACGAAGAGAGATCACTCACCAAATACCATCACAGGCAAAAGGGAGTCTAATTAGAGATATTAATTGAATTTATGGCTACAAAATCAGAGCAGGATAATGAGAAATAACATAAAACCTTAAAAACATCTTCTTCCCACACTCCTCCTTCACAGCTCTACCTCCTACTTCCAGTGGTGAAGGGAGACAGGGAATGGGGGTTATGGTCAGTTCATCATCCACTGTTTCTCCTGCTACTCAGGGAAAGGAGTTACTCCCCTGCTGCACCATGGGGTCCTTCCCATGGGAGACAGTTCTCCATGGACTTCTCCAGCGTGAGTCCATCTCACAGGCAACAGATGCCTGCAAACTGCTGCAGTGTGAGTCCATCCCATGGGCAACACTCCCCATCAAACTGCTGCAGCATGGGCCACCCTGCCATGGGTATGGTCTTTCAGGGACAGGCTGCTCCAGCACGGGCCCCTCTTTCCACAGGCCTCCCATGGGTTCACAGCCTCCTCTCAGGCATCCCCCTGCTCTGGCATGGGTCTCCTCCACAGGCTGCAGGTGGATCTCTGCATCCCTCATGGATCCCCAAGGGCTGCAGGGGCACAGCTGCCTCACCATGTTCTGCGCCACGAGCTGCAGAGGAACCCCAGCTCCCGTGGCTGGAACACCTCCTGCCCCTCCTTCTTCACTGACCTTGGTGTCTGCAGAGTTGTTCCTCTCACATATTCTCACTCCATTCTTCTCTGGCTGCAATTACAACTGTGCAAAAACTTCTTTTTTCCTTTTTTCTGAAATACGTTATCACAGAGGCATTACCACCATTTCTAATTGGCCCAGCCTTGTCCTGCCAGACATGGAGGAAGCTTCCAGCAGCTTCTTGCAGAAGCCACCCCTGTACCCCCCACTCCTCGCTACCAAAGCTTTGCCATGAAAAGCCAATACAGTTGTATTTCATTATTGGTCTGTGCGCAGGCTATTAATGGTGGGGATTTGCCACCTCTTTGCTCGCTAATACAGGTAAAAAGGAGATCTGCAGCTTCACATCCAGTTTTGGGGGTAAGAAGAGAGAGGAATAAGCAGCAAAGGATGCACAAACCCAGCTCCCATTCTGCCACACGCCAGGTTTCCATGAGACAGGAACATAACACACCCTACATAACACACCCTGTGGGAAGCCTAAAATTCTGTATCCTAATTTAGTCAGGCTGTCTAATGATATGGACCAAACTATCAGCAGCCTGAATAGTTTTTCATGGCTGTCATTGTCTTTGGGGGATTTCTTCATGTCTGGGTTTCTTACCGGAGCCTGAGGAAAGGAAGTAGCCAAGACCAGGTGAGAAGTGGTGTAAGGCAGGTGATTAATTTCCAGATTCCTTTGTGACTCACAGTCAGAGCAGCTCCCCAGTGTGCTGGGCTTAGGCAGCCTGATTTACAGTCACTTGGAAGTGCTGATACTATCTGGTGAAATGTTAGGTGTCTTTTTTAAAACAAAAAAAAATGAAAGTATTTCTGTTATAGTGGTGAATAAAGAGCCTGGGTGCAGCAGTGACCACCTAGTTGCATAGGGGCAGAGGCTGCAGGCAGGTTTGTATCCTCCACCGAGTTGGAGCGATGGCAGGATTACTTGCTTGCATGTTCACTGCTTTGAGGGAAGAATAGGGTGGGAAAAATTCATGTAATAGGAAACAGAAGTACAGACTTGTGATTGTGCTTATTTCGGTGCCGTGGTAAAATAAAGCAAGGACATTTGATGATTTCTAAAAAATTATTTATTTAAAGAAAAATTGTGGCAAATGTTATCAAAATAGTTTATGTTTCTGGCAGCTTTACAAGTCAGGTAGCCTGTGCCTAGATACGATGTTAATAATGGCTTAGCAGTGTTTTTTGTTAAAATTTGTGTTCATTAAAAAAATGCTCAAAGCACTTCAAACCATATGCTGTTCATATTTGCTGAACAGCATGTAGAAGGTTAAAGTAATGAACACTGAACATGTTTTAAGGTTATCTTTGAGAAGGACTCTTTGCATCCTTAAATGCCTACCTGAGGTGACCTCTACTTTAGGACTTCAAAGCTTAAAGAAATCCTATATACAGAAGAAATTCTTCCCTGTTACGGTAGTGGGGCCCTAGCACAGGCTCCCCAAAGAAGCTGTGGCTGCCCGACCCCTGGAATTGTCCAAGGCTAGGTTGGATGGGATTTGGAACAGCCTGGTCTAGTGTCCCTGCAGGGGATAGGATGAGATAAGCTTTAAGGTCCCTTCCAACCCAAACCATTCTCTGATTCTATGATTGTACGTATTGGAAAAGGAGGCTGTGGCCTTATGTGCTTAGGTACAAATCCCCCACCTATTCTTTCGAACATAACTGTTTACTCATTTATTCTTTCCTTTGTGCTTCCACAAGAAGCCCTTGTGCCCTTCAAAAGCTCAGTAGGAGTTCGTGGTTAATTTATAGAACTAACAGGGATGGAAACCTGAGCAGTTTGGTGCATCCATACTTGCTGGAATGATTGTGGATTTGTCTTACGGGGTTTTATTCTAAATACAAGAAGAGTTTTATTCCAGTGCCACACTCAAGTGTAGCAGTGGGGCCGTGTGCGTGGCTGGTTCAGCAGATGGGGCAGTGTCTTCGTACAGTAAATACATATATAACCTGTAGTCTTTAAGGACGTGGCCCTTCTGGGAGTGCTTGCATGTTTACCTATCAAAACCAGTCATGCATAGGGCCCTTTTAATGCATTTGAACTACTATAGAAAATTTTTGGTTTCAAAACCATTTAATTAAGGTTATTGAAGTTTGAGACTTGGGTACTACATTTCATGCATTAATACATGTCTCTGTTCTTGATAGGTGTCTTCCATTTGCAACAGTGGTTACATATTCAGGACTCAAATCCCCATTATCCCCATGCCTTCAGAGTAGGGCAGAGTCTTGTCATAATATTACATTATTATCCTTTCCAAATGGAGACACCATGAGGTCACTCTTGCTGCATTTTGAAAGTGTGACCAGCGTGAGGATTTGATCCAGCAGTTCCACTCTTCCAGAAGTACTAAGGTGCTTGCAGATATTTGATATTGAGCTATTTTGGCCCTCAATTGCAAAATAAATAGGTCAGGCAAGGCCTTTGAAAGGAATTTAATAGATCCATCTTACACTCACAGAGAAGCATGAAACTCTCCTGCTAAAATGAGATTGGGTTCATGAAAGGTCACAGTTATCTTTTAAAGTAGGTTTTTGCAGGTCTGCATAGCAAATATTGCATTAAAGATATGGGTGGAATCTCTGTTTTACTGATAATGCTCCAAGTTTTCTTTTTTCTCCAAATTGTGATAGAGCTTCTTGTAAGCTAAGCAGCCAGCCTTATGACTTCTGTTTTATTGCTTCATAGTGACATAGTGAACTAGTAGGGCATTGAGCAGTAAGTACAAGAAGAAGCATAAGCTGCCAAAATAATGTGAAAATAAATAATAATAATAATAATTATTATTATTATTTATTTGTTGTTGTTGTTGTTTTATTGGTGACTTTTAAGTCCTGTCATCATTTTTTCAGAAACTGTTGTGACACAACCATCCAAGTTGGCTTAACTCTAAAGTTCATTTTGTTTGCCTTTATAATTTGGGGAAAGGTCTAAAAAGGACTTTGTATAGATGCTGATGCAGGTCTTCATATAGATACAGATGTCTACCCATACTTAGCTATCTGTTTATCTATCTTTACATACAGATACATGAAACATTTATCATAACTATATTTTCCTCCATTCCTAAGCTTTTACCAGAAGTACCTTTCTACTGAATTTGGTGTTACACAAACAGGTCATTGCACATGTGGCACAGGGGATGGGTTACAAACCTCTGGTGGGGAGACAGGAGTTTAAATGCACCCTCGGGCCTGGCATCTAAATCAAAACAAGCTTCTTCCAGGCTCCTAAAGCTTGCTCTGAGCCTGCAGACACTTCTCTAGCCTATGTGGGCTGGGGTGATTCATAAATGACACTGTCACTGGATCATATGGAAAGTTTAGGTCGAGAAAGCTGAAATTGTCCTTGCTGAACATTGGGATGTACATGAATTTGGTAAAATCGAGGCCCAGAGGATGCTTGTCATTGGGTAGCACAGCAGAAAGGAATGCAGCACTGTTTTGCGGGGTCAGGATCTGCACCCTGTTAAGCTCCTGCTCTGACAGAAGCTCCACAGCAAGTAAAAGGTTTAAGGGGATTGCTCCATCAGGCCCCTGCAGGAAAGCTTTGAACAATGGTCAAGGCAGGAAGGATGTCACAGGTGACGGAGCATGTTTGTGCCAAGGCACAGTGCAGAAGTCAGCACTGGCTCCAGTGAACACCACATACTTTACGAGTTTTCAGTATATTTTTTAAAGAATCCCTTGGAATGCAGAACTGGGAATTAAAACTAATAGCAGGCTGTGTCAATACTGAGTGGTTTTACACTGTAATGCTGGAATTCAGTGGCTTCTTCACTTCAAAGGTAGCAACTAAAAGATGCTGAAATGAAAAAGAGGTGGAGATTAACACTGCTTTGAGAGAGCAGAAATGAAGGTTGAGGGCAAGGCTGAAGAAGAAGCTGACACAGGTGGTGAGGGAGTTGGGTTTCTGAGGGAAGAGAGTGCTTCTCAGGAGCAGAGAGCCAGTGGGCTCTCCAGGTGCAGCAGCTGCAGGACAGCAGCTGTGGGGATGAGGTGAGTCTGTGTCCTGCACAGCTCCCTGGCCCCATGATGGAGAGTTGTGCCAGCAGCTGTAGCTTGGGGGTTGAGTCTCCGTCCTCTCAGCTTATCAGGAGCCTATGTATCCCTGCAAGAGCAGCAGTCCATGCAGAATATAGGCTCAGGCTTTTGAGGAGTTCATCCGAACATATAATTCACAACCAAAAGAACTCTTCAGACCTGAAGGCTGGTAGGAAATCAGACAGTGTTAAGGTGCCACTAGGCAAGGACACTTCCATTACTCATACAGTTCTGCTGGTGGTAGGAGTAGTTTTGTGGGCAGTGTGGCACTAGTGAGTTACTGGGGTTTGTGAGGAGCCAATTTAGTTTTGATTTGTCTCAACACTCACTGGTTGTTGGAGGCATGTGGGGGAGAGGGTGCGCACGTGCCATGCGCAGGAGACAGCTAGAAGATGATGGGAGAGAGCCTCGTCTCTGGGGAGACTTGGCCTGGTAACCATTTCAGAGCTCACGTGGGACAGCAGGAGACAGTGCACGCCCCAGGGAGGCTTCTCCGATTAGATGGCGAAAGGTCTCCCCATGGACTGCAGTGGAAGGTTGGACTGGGCCGGTGGTCTCCTGCCAGCAGGCAGACTTGGGGAGGGGCTGGGGCTATAAGTAACTGCATCACAAGCTCTGGGGGCCTTCTCAGAGTTGGTTTTGGTTTTTTTGGGGCTTGGTGGCTCTGGGGTTTTTTGAGTTGGGGCTTTTTTAGTCTGGGGGCCTTTTGAGTCTTGTGTTTTTGCTTTGGCTCCAGCCTGCTGAGGTCTGCTGCTTTGTCCTGGCCCTAGCCTGCGGTTTGTCCTTTTTGCCATGGCTCCAGCCAACCTTTTGGCTCTCCTGCCCCTGCTGGCACTTGCTCGCCTCCGCGTCTGTCCTGCCTCCCTGTGTCCCTGACCACTGCCCTGCCGCTTTGTCCCTGCGTCCCTGCCGGAGCCACCTGCGTCCAGCCCTGCCTGCCTCCGATCCAGCCACTGCCGCGAGCCCCGCCGTGACTGTGTCCCGGGTTCTGCACTTCGTGTCCCATCGCCCACTCCCTCATGGCGTGTCAGGCTGGCCGTGCCTGCGGGAGCTGTGCAGGCTCCCCAGGCAGGCTTCCCGCTGCCTGGGTCTCGACAGCACTCCTCGTCCTGCTGGTGGTAATGCCGCTTTCGCCCTCTGTCTCCCCTCTCCCTCTTGCTCTCTCTCCCCATTCCTTTTCCACTTTCCTTCCTCCTTCTCTGTCTTTTCTAGCCGTCTTTAGTAGGGCAACTTTTTTTTTGTTCTTGTTGTCTTTGGTTACCGGGAAACAGCTCTCAGATAAAAGGTTGTCTCAGATGACTTAATTTCGTTCTACACCATTTTTAAAAGAACTCCTTTCTGTTCCACACAGTGCAACACAACAGGGTTCTTTCTCCACAGCTGGTTTTTAGCTACTTTTATACTTTCAGAAGTATAAAAAATACTAAATTGGTAGTAAAGCAAATAAAGCTTGACAGCAAAGCCTGGGCATGAGCAATGCTAAATATCACTGGCTTATGCCACTCATATATGTCATGTTTAGGAGACCAGTTCCAGAGGTATTTAGTGTGGGAGCCTGATGCAGGATGTTCCAAGCCCTGGCCTTTGCTTGATGTGATCATGATGGGATTGTGAATATATAGTAAGGTAGCAGGTATGTTGCCTTTCTGAGGGCTTGACTAAATCTCAGCAAGAAACCCTGGAACAGATCTCAATAGGCCAGTAATGACTTGGAAATAATATGTGCACTTTCATTAAGTCTTCTGAATTATTCCGATGCTATTTTTGCCTGGTGGAATAGCTGTGGGCTCATTCTGCTGTTCCTTTGATGTTTGCAAGCTTTTGGATCCACTGGATATGCCTTTGTGTTCAAATTTGTATTTGTGGCTGTCCCAAAGTTTTTCAGGACATAGTACATCACTGAAGATTGTTATTTGTTATTTAAAAACTGCTGAACTGGAATTTAAATTCCGTCCAAATTCAGATTCTGTCCAAATTTGAATTCTCTGTTGGCCATTATTCATTTTCCGTTCATTAACTTGTTATCAAGTGACTAGGCATCAGGGAGGCAGCGCAGCCACCAGGTGGTGGAGTCAGCCGTTCAGAAACACACCTGAGAGTCACCCGAGACTCTGGTTGGTGAGCCGTAGTGAGCTATGGATACATCCTGAACGGTCAGGATCCTTTCACATGCTGAAGGAATTGTTGCAGTTCTACTCATCTGATTTTTGTATTGCTCTCCGGAGGCTTTCATCCCAATGAGTTTCTTTTTACAATAGCTCAGGAATACGTCAAGAAATCTCCTAAATTCAGGCAGAGTTCTTGCTGAGTATGGCGTTTAGGATCTTAATTCTGCGACATGATGTGTCGAGCACATGGAAAATGTGAATTTGCTCCGTATTGCAGGAGGTATCCTACTCATGAGTGTACGGGGCTCTGCGCAGACAACACAGGAGCATACTGCAGCTGTAAGCTGAAAGGAGAATACAACTCCGCAAGGTTTTTCTGTCACCTCTGCAGCCTAACAAGTCTGCTTGTGGGTGGAAGTGCAGAGTTAACAGCTAAAGGCTAAACATTCTGCCTGTGGGTGACTCTTACCATGCTAATTATAATGTGACTTTTGCCTGGAAGATGATAGGTGCCGGGGGAGGGATGAGGAAAGAGAACAAACTTCTTTACTGTAAATACTGGTTGTTGAAAATATCCTGGAAGAAATATTTCTGAGGGTCTCAGTTTCACCTTTTTCTTTGTGCTGTCGGTATTGCCGAGATGGCAGTGACACCCTGTGGTACCAGATGCTGTCATTCAGGAAGTCACTGTATGATTGCAATAGCAAAAAGTCCAGGGATGTTTTTAATTCCTCTTCACAGATCATGTCCTCTATCCTTCCCTGAGTGCTGTGCACTAAGTAGGATGCACTTTCCTGGATTTAAATGTCCTGGAAGTAGCTCCGGTCTGATTGACATCTCTTGGCTTTACAGAAGAGGAATCAGCTGTACCAGCAAACCAGGATAACATTGCAGGGCACCTTTGCTTTCACTCATTGAGAATGCTTGTTCTTCTCTGGTTGCCTTGCTGGGCCAGGAGAGTTTGTGATTGGAGGGGGCAGTGCTTATGTTGGGTATTTCCTCTTTTTCAGGGGGTTCATGAGTCGAAAGGTGTGTCTGAAGATTATTTGAAACTGGAATCCCTGATCCAGAAAGTTGTTTCTCCTTACTTGGGCACATACGGTCTATATTCCAGTGATGGACCCTTCACGCACTCTGCCTGTATCTTGGGTAAGAACAACACAGACTCCATTTGGCACATCACAGAGGACTTCCCAAAACCTTGCCCCTTGTAGGGCCAGGGCCTGCACAAGAGGTGACTGCCAGTGCTTACATGGGTGCATCAGGCTTCTTTTCTAAGACCATGCTCTTCGCAAGGTGCAGTCACAGTGAAACTTGCAGTGACAAAAGATGAAAACAGATCGTCATAAAAGTGCTCAGTACTAAAAATCAGTAAAATTAATCTAGAGTGCGTTTAGCATTTCCATTCTACCTTTTAACAAGAGAGCTTTAACACAGGATGCTTTATGGACAGTGAGAGGAAGAAGCAAGAAGCCACTTCTAAAGTACTCAGTAGTTCATTTTCATTAGTGTTCGTTAGAACACAAAGATTGTACAAGGCTGTTAAAATTCGGGAAGAGAGTAGGAATTTGTCTTAGAGAAGACTAACACGTAAGCCTTCAAGCATGTAAAAGCTTTCTGCAGAGTGTAGAAGGTAATAATCTGTTCTCCATCCCAATGGAGATGAGAAATACAGAGTGCGTCTTACATAGCAGGGGGAATCTGTATTACATGGAATGAAAAATCTCTATTTTCACATGAATTGCCTCTGGAGGTTATTGAATCTTCACCGCTGAGACACTTTTTACCCATCACATACATCAGAATCCATAAGGAGCAAGGAGGAAATGTGGGCTGGCCTGGTGGCAGCTTGAGTTCCCTGCAGCCTTATTTGTGATTCTTGGAGCTCTGAAGCCTTCGCTGACTTCTGTGATGGCAAGATTTAGCCAGGATGAATGTGGAATATCCTACATAGCAATGCAGTCTGTTGAAAATACAAGGGGGATACTACCAGCGTGAATGAAAAAGGAAATGTGGTAGTACCTGAGTATTTTATTGTAAATACTGGTATGGCCTGATTGAAAAGAGCAGACAGAAGGGAAAATAAGTTCAATTGCGTGTTTTCTCTGCAGTCAATTCAGTCTGTTTGCTTGTCAGAAATGGTCAGTAAAGTAGTTGATTTTCCCTTAAAGCTGAATGGCAAAATGGTTGTGTTGCAGCAGGTGTTTAAGAAACAAAATAGTTTTACATGAATAAATAGAGGCTGGTTATTCATGGAAAATGGTTCAGGATTACTACTTTGTATTCATTGCTTGACATTAAAAGGCCGCAAGCATTTAAATGGAGCCCCAAACGGACATTTTCTAAATACAAGCTTTTGTGTGTCAAGATAGAAAAAATGCACCCAAAGAGAATAAAGCATCAGTGAAACGACTTGTTAGTAATTAAATGTCTTATTACATGACTGCAGAAGGTAGGAAGGTTTTGGTGGGCTGGGCACTTCCTCTTGCTGCAGTCTGGGTTGTAGATGTACTCCTGAAATGGGTCTTACTGTCATCACTGAACCTGGATCCAAGGGAGCTGAGTGTGTAAGTAGCTGCTTCTTTTAAACTAATGCATCTAATTCTCTTCAGGTATTTTGCTAGCATGTTGCATGTTGTTACTAGAGTTCAGAGCCCCAGGAACATTTTCTGTTTGCCAGCTCAAACTCCTAACAAAGAAAAAGTCCAAAAGTGAACTTGGATCAGATGATTTCAGTGCTGAGGCAGACACAACTGCTAAATACAACCTTAAATACAGAAATTGGCTTTTTTAGTAGTACAGCATATGATTGGAAATTGTGTCCAGGTAAGCACATAATTACACAATAGCATAATTTTAAGAGATTGGAATACGTAAAGGAAAGTGCAGAGTTTGCAGGGAACGTATATCAGCATCCTGATTTGAAACAGACAGTTCATTTGCAGTGGCTGTGGTTGACTTCCAGAGGGTAATTTGATCCCCTGCTCCACTTGTGCCTCCTTCATAGGATGGCAAAGTGAGAGTAGCAGAAAGAAAGCTTCAAAAGTGAGACCTATTATTCACACCACTTCTTCTTCTTATAGCACGAGTTAATCTGAGCACTGAGACCTGCACGGAGTTTGAGTGGTGGTCGTTTTGCTCATGACGGTCGTTTTATTCACACTGCCAGGATGCTCCAGCGCTAAACTACTGCCAGAGAGGGAGCTCCGTGTGCTGCCATCTGCTGCCTATATTTTGGGAAAATCCCACTTGGTTAACAGCATTCAGGCAATCACTGCTGGATTTAATGCAGATTTTCTCCGCCAAAAATAGGTTTCTGTGGGCACTGCCCTCTAGTTAACGTTTTCAAACACTCTTGGTGCTCTCCCCCATGTGGTCTCTGAACAATACTTCGAAAGTTTTCCCAGAATTAGTAGAAAAATTGCCTGTCTTAATCCTCACGCTCCAAATTTGAAGAGACTTTATTTTCGCAGGATTGGTTGAAAAGTTAAATTTCAGCTACTAGAAATGAGTAATTACTTCTGTAGCCTGAAAAAGAACAGAATTGCACTTTCTGTTCTTGTCTAAAGGAAGTGTTTACAACTGTAGCTCACCTCTCTCACTGTATTTACTGTTTTACTTCAGCTGCTGAAGTTGCGTAACTATGAGGGAATCTCAGTTATTATTTGTAAAGATAGATTTGGGGTCTTCGGTATGCTAAAGAAATCTAGGAAATCTGGAGTCCGTGAATCTACAAAATCAGCAAAATGTCATCTTGTAAAAAAGTTTATTCAAGAAAAGCTTATGAATAATCACATTTCTTTTGAACAGTCATAATTATTAGTACCATAATAGGAGACTTTGCAGATATTACTCTGGATCTTTGTTTGCAGAGAAGCGGTTCTTCAGACGTTCGAAGTCGGGTGACATCCTTGCCAAGAACCCCGTGGTGCGATCAAAGAGCTACAACAACCCACTGCTGACGCCCGTGGCCGAGTATGAAACTGAGAGCATAGCTGCCAACGGAACCGGCATCCGAAGGCACTCCGTCTCAGAAATGACCTCCTGCTTGGAGCTCCAGGGGTACTCCAACCTCACCACCATCATGGACAATGGTTCCAAGAGCTCCATGACGACCATGAAAAGCTCACTGCCAGGAGACCAGGAGAGGCCCAGCACTGGGTCAGTGCAGTGCTCCAGCAAACTCAGCCCAGCTGAGCAACAGAAAGGACTCTTCCTGTCAATTGGCGACCCACACAGGTCTTTTGAGCTAGACAGAGACACTTCCTTACTTCCAGTTCCCTCTTCCAGCCCTGAGAACATCGTGGATCAGATTTTGGAGTCAATTGACTCTGATTCTGAAGGCATTTTCATTGATTTTGGCCAAGGCTGTTCCAATTCATCAGCATATAATGTGGATGTAAACAGACAGAGCATTGTGTGAAGGATATTAGGAGACAAACTGTGGGGTTTAATATTATATATGAAAGTTACTAAGGCAGTGTGTCAGACTACGGGCAAGCTGTCTGTGCCTGAGCAGAACCTTTGCCAGGTCATCGTAGCTGTACTGAACAAACACAGTTTGTTTATAGCAGGTGGCAATCTGCTGAGAGGGAAGCAACTCCAAGCACTTTTCCCCATCCCTGTCACCCTGCAGATGGATTTCTTATTTCTTTATAAACTTAGGGGTTCACAAACACACAACTGTCTGGTAAAATACTATTAGTGCAGCTGGCAGCGTTTGTTCAGGACAACAGCTCAGCAAATAGGTGTGCTCACTTCTAATTTTCTAAAGAGGTTTCCTGCAGATGATGGGTTGTTCTCTGAACTGTAACACCTCAGCCAGAGTAGAAACATATCCTTTAAAAACAAACAAACCAACAAATAAATACAAAAGGATTTGGGCTTTCATGCCACAGAATACAATAATAAAGAAGTCTCTTAATCTTTTTCTTGTACATCCTTGTATGCACTCCTTTGCCTAATGGTGAATTAGAATTCTTGAAGAAAGACAAATAAACAGAAATATGCTTCCTGATGTCACACAATGCCTGATGTCTCATTTTCTGTTTCACTGTTTCCTCAGCCAGTACCTTGTGTCTGCGAGAGCTGTCTTGAAATCAGCTTTCAAGACCAAAACTACTTTGCTCTGAATGTGGTACTTCTGAGAAATCTGTACTGCCAGCTCCTGAAGCATGTGTTGTATGGAGAGATTCCATCATACTTCAACTTACTTGTTTCCTAGATAAATGCAAATAATGGACTTTCAGGGGAAATCCTCATTATATATTTACATTCTTATAGAAATACTATAATGCATCTGCTATCAGTTGCGTTTTTGGGAAGCGTGAACCTTGCAGCTCTTCTTTTCGTGAGCACGCCCAGCTCTTTGATTCTCCCTCGCAGTAACATGTGGTGTAGTAGCTGGATCAGTAGTTTTGCAGAGGATTGATGCATGTGATACTAAGGTGAAGTAGAAATCCTGCGATTTTGATCAGGGGGTTTTGCAGTGAAGGCCGCTCCATTTTGTGTCTGTGCTTTGGTGGAAGGAGTCAGTTGATATCTCCTGAGCTACTCAGCAGACACTGGTCTTTGGTTTGGTCTGGGCAGTGCCTGGGGCTTTGCTCAGGGACCGTCCAGCTTTGCTCTGTACTTGCATTGCTGACCCTAGCATTTGCCACACTCTTCCCCAGGCTTTGATTATGTTTC
Organism: Promerops cafer; assembly: GCA_013398275.1. NCBI lineage: Eukaryota > Metazoa > Chordata > Aves > Passeriformes > Nectariniidae > Promerops > Promerops cafer. The sequence continues at coordinate 3,190 of VZSE01010145.1, read as the reverse complement.
TAGACTCAAAGGTGTGCTTCTGACACTCAGTTTCCTTTGGCCTCACTATGTGTTAGCTGAGTCTATTGCTACCACCCTGCGTCCCTGCTCAAGATTTCAGTTGCTGGAGAGGTGTGCAGGCTCCCTATGATGCAGAGATTTGAGAAGCTAAGGAGCCACCTGAGGGCCTCCCCCAGAAATGAGGCAAGGGTTTGGTGCCTGTTTTGCTTCTCTGTGTTTGGCAAGTTCAGCTGTGCAGCCTGCCCTACAGGCAGGCATTTAAGTTAGATCATACTTAGAAGCTCCTCTTAGGAAGAGATAAATAATTGCTTCTACACTCAAGAGTCTCCCACCTCAGCCAGGGAACACAGGACGCAGGATCAGTGAGGAGGGACTAAACACCAGCTGCCTGGAATGCAGGTGTGGCCCATTATACCCTCAGAGAAACTCCAGTGCCTGGGGGGGATCTTTGAGGTCCAGTAAATGAAATGTCTTAGGAAGCAGGCTAAGAGACTATCCCTCTGGAATTGCGGCTAAATTGAAGTTGCAGATTATCAGATCATCCATTTGGTCTCTCCCTGGCCATGGCAACGCCTACATAATCCCACAGTGGTGCTCCATGGCACATTCGAGAGTATGTTGGCAACTTGCTCAATCTGAGATTCATCTGTCTCTTACCAGTGGATGTTTGCCCACCCTCTCCTTGCTGGAGGGCATGATGAGCCCTCAGTCTCAAGGAACACTTCCCTTATTTGGCCCTGTGGAAACCACAGGAGAGAGTGGAACGCTTGCTGAAATTGGATCCAGTATATGACAGGAGTGATAATTTCCAAAAGTGTCCTAAAGTGGTACAAGCCACCATGCTGGTACCCTCGATCTCACCCTCGTTCTTTCTGACAAACCCTGTTCTGTTTCCTAAATTACTATTTTATTTGCAGAAAAAGAGTATCCACAGCCTTGTTCTAAGAACACAGTGCAGGGAGGAGAAGATAAGGTTCCAACCCCTACATAAAAATATAACATAACCCCAAACATAAAAAATACAGTGGGTCAAGGCCTCTGCACACCTTCTTCCCTCAAGGAACTTTAAATGTTTTAAAGAGTCACAAGCATACTTAATTACTGGGGAATGTTTACACACAGTTTGAATGGAGGAAAGAAGAGGACTGCTAGGACTCTTCCCACTGGAGCTTTTGTATGGTTAGTGCCTTCTGCTCTGATGGAAGAACTTGAATCCTCTGGTATGCTGGCAATTCACTAGCTTTTCTCGCCTTGCACACATGGAGATCGTGAATAAAAATCCTTCTCTGTTTGTTTTAGAAGGTTATTTAGAAACTGGGTTCAAGAGAGTGACTGCATAAGAGAAGTTCTCCAAACAGCCACCTCAGAAAGCCTCAAGAAGGAAATAGCCTTGTCTTCAGTGTTTCCACGTGTCCAAGACAGGCAGCCTGGCATGGGTTCACTTCACCTTCTCACATGCACTGTTAGGGGAACTGGCTGTCCTGCAGTACTGGGGCAGTGCAGCCCAGCACATCCAATTAGCTTTTACATTTCCAGCTCTTCGAGTGAGGTCTTCAAAGTCACAGCTCTAGCAGCAGCATGAGGAAGATCTCCTAGAGGCTTTCATTAGCAGCACTTAGGCTCTTCAGAAGATAGAGTCCAAGGCCACTTCACTAGGACTACCCTGGAGAAGGACAGGAAAGAGAAATTCAGCCTAGCCTCACCCCCAAAACTGTGATTACCACCTGTGGTAGGGTTAAATGAGTATTTAAAGAGGTTGGGTTCACTCACACCTACTGGGGTTCATTACCTCTTGTTAGGATGAACTATGAGTTCTGCTGAGCTGAAGTAAAAGGCTTGTATTTGTCCTCTTTGGGACGAGGAGGCTTTCAGTTGGCTTCAGTTAACCCTGATGATGCTGTAATGGAACAGGCTGACCTGTGATTTGGAGCTTGCTGAATTAAATTGGTCACAGGTAACGAATGTGGTGTTCACAAAGTCCCTCTGTCTGCTGTGCTGCAGCTCTGCTTCTGCGGTAATGAGTAAGTAAGGAGTAAATGCATTTTGACTTTCAGGGTTTGAGCTGTACTTCCAGCTTTTTTAATTAAATAAAACAGTATAAACGCAGAAGGCTTGCTCTGAAGACCCTGAAAATCACAGAGTGATGATGAAGAAGAGGAAGAAGAAGAGGAGGATGAGAAGGAAGAGGAGGAGGAGGAAAAGGAAGAAGAAAGGGGAAGAGGAAGAAGTTACAGTTCTGGAAAAATTTTTCATTCTAGCTACTAAGTGAGAAGTTAGTTTAAAAAAAAAAGTAAAAAATTGAATTTTTTTTGTTCTGTTTTTCTTAAATATTAGATTTTTTGGTGGTATGTAGTGTGTTGTTTTATTTTTTGGTATTATTTAATATGTGTAATTTAGTTTTTGAGCCAAGATAACTTTATGGATGTGTTGGTTTGTATTTGAGGTAGAATTAATTTCTATAGGGTTTTTTTAATAGACTTTTGATATGTATTATTGGGATTTTTGTTTTGTTTATTGTAAGTAGGGTTTCAGGTTGGGTAATGTGGAGCTCCGCTGGTGGAGTTTTGGGTGTTAATTTATTAGATGGCTTTTGTCAGATGCAGTTTTTAATTTCGGAAAGGTTTTTAATGTAGTGGTTTCAGGTTGGTTTTTAATAATTTACTGTATGGTTTTCTTTTGTGTGTAGCTGGTGTGTAGTAAGGGATATGGTCCACTTCTTTCATGTAATGGTTTTTAGTTTAGGTGTTGATAAGTTTGGATTTATCTCTGTTTTGGTGTTTTTTATTAGTTGTATTTTTAGGGACATGGGCATTTCTATGGTGCGTTTTTAGAGGCTTTTTTTTTTTTTTCTTTAATTCAGGTAGTGAAAATTTTTAAGTACTTCAGATTTTTTAAAATTTTTTTAGTTAGCTTTATTTTATTTTTAAAATTACTTTCATAGAGTATTGGTTATTATTTGTAGATTAGCATAAAGGTAGAGCATTGGGGGTTTTTTTAGTAATGTTTAGGGTCAGTTGTACAGTTTTGAGTTTAGTGAGTTGGTTTAATTTATTTTTTTTATTTTTTTGTTTTAGTAGTTATTTAATTTTAAATGTGTATTTGAGTTTTTTGGGTTTTTGAGATACTGGTTTTGGAGGAAGTTTGTGTTGAGAATGTATGGGATTCTTGGGCTAGTTATAGTGGGATTTTT
>VZSE01010139.1:27318-42870 GCA_013398275.1 Promerops cafer | reverse complement strand
AGCCTGGCCCGGCCCGGCCCGGCTCCACTCGACGGGACGGGACCACTCCGCCACGCCCGCTCGGTCCCACAGCCGCCGCCGAACTGGGGGTGCTGGGACTGTGCCCCAACGGGACGGGAGGGGGCCGCGCTCTGCCCCCGCCCTGTCCGGAGCCGCGGCCGCTAATTACAGCTAATTACAGCCCCGGAGCTGCGGCTGCCCCGCCCTGCCGCGGACCCGGGCAGCCTCGGGCACGATCCGGGCCCTGGCCCTGCCGCCGCGCTCTGCGGCCACGCAGGGACAGACCGGACCCGGAGGAATCTACGGGGCCAGCCTGCGGCGGGGTCTCGGCTGCACTGGGGGGTCCGGTCACACGCTGTGTGCTGGCCACACGCGGTAACAACCGCCCGCTCCTCATCTCGGTGCAAAGGTGGAGCGAAGGGGAGGGCAGTGAGTGGAGGATTATACGGAGCCAGGGCTAGGGAGGTCGGGCGAGTCGGGGCGGGGGGTGCCGCGCCTGGCGCAGGGCTGGTGGTTGACAATGCTGGGACCGAGGGACATCATTCCCCTTTGGACCCAGTGTCCCTGCGGGATCCAGAGTCCTTAGCAAAGGGGAACTTGGTTACAGCCCCCCCACAGTGCCTCCTTGCCCACTGGTGCTGGCACCCCCCAGGCTGGGGGAGGATGATGCCCCCAGCACATGGAGGTTCTCCAAACCATGGCCCCAATAGCTGATAGAGCACTCGAGGCTGTGTCCAAAGAATTGTCTTTATTACAAATGGACAGGCAATTGGCAGAGGGGGTGGTTGGCAGAGTGGGCAGTGGGCAGGAGTAGGCAAAACCCTGTGTCCCACCCTCATGTGTCCCCAGGTGCCAGCTCCCAGTGAGGCTCAGCCTGACCTGGCATCGCTGGCTCAAGAAAAAGACAAATTTGTCTCAAATCCACGTGCGGTTTGCACCAGACAAACGCCTCTGTGCAGTGGAGCTGGCGCTGGCAGGGGTGGCACAATGCCAGCTGTGGCAAGAGTCCTTCTCCCCAGCTGGGGCTCCCCCGGCTGGGCAGCTCCCAGGAGGTGACCCCAGAACCCCCTGCCCCTTTCTTCCAGGAAGATGGTGACCTCATCTGGGGCTACCCACAGCCACAAGGCTCCCAGGGGTCAGCCTATGAGAGAGGAGCCCACAGGCTGGGAGCAGTGGGCAGGGAGCAGCACTGGCAGAGCCGGTGGCTGGTCAGGCCTTCATTGCTGGGGACACTGCAGGATGTCATACTTGACGTAGCCCACCCGGTCCACCTGGTAGCGCGGTGTCATCCTCCAGTAGAAGCTGCCCCGGCAGAAGTGGTACTTGCCTGGGCAAGGGCGGGGACAGTGGGAATGGAGGGTCAGCAGGAGTTTGGCCATACAAAGACCCATCCTGGTGGCTGCCCAAGCAGCACAGGCACATGGCACCCTGCACCTTGCTGGCACCCTGCCAGCTCCACCACAAGGACCCACTGGGGCTGATGGCATGCCTTGTCCTGGGGCCATTCCCCACACACCCGAGCTCCCGAGCCAGGAGCTGGAGCAATACCATGAGAGGTTCAGGTAGCCCAGGCCTGAACACACAGCACCCACCCGCCAGGTTCCACTCACCTTGGTAGAGGAACACATTGCGTGAATCAAGGGGGACGCCGGTGAAGACATCATCGGTGGCACGGGGGTAGCCCTTGTCCACCCTCTGAACCTTCACATCCAGCCTGAGGGAAAGCAGAGCCGTGCTCAGGGCTGCTGGGAACCCCCCTCCCGGTCCTTTGCCAGGGACTCAGGCAGGTGCTGCTGCTCTCCAGTCCTGCTCACCTCCAGTAGCTCTCCCCACTGAAGAGCAGCACTTTACCGCGGCCCCGCTGCAGGGCCCCCGAGAGGCGGCCAGCTTCCTTCCCTATACCCAACTTCTCGATCCCCCGGGGGCCCAGCATGCTCTTCCCAGAAAACACCCAGAACTGCCGACCTGCAGTGGGAGATAGTGGGGGTGTCAGACAGCCCTGAGAGCTCCCAGGCTTCATCAGGCTCCTCCCACTGCTTGTGGGACCGGGCAGAGGGCAGTGGGGGCAGAGCTCACCAGCAAAGAAGAAGACCCGCTTGGTGAGCAAATCCTGGAAAACAGCATCGATGGTGTCTGGGAGGCCAGGCCAGGTATCAGCAACAGAGAAGGCACCCTGGATGCCCGATTTCCAGAAGGACGAGTAGGTCCAGTATTTCCTGGTGGCAAAGATGAGCTGTCCTGATCACCTCAGTCTACCACAGCCCATGACCCCCACATTCCTGTGTTCCCCCACATCCCACCTCACCAGGGCAGGAGGGGTCAGATGCTGCCACTCACCCATCCTTGAAGAAGTACAGCTCCCCATTGATCTCTGTGATAGCATCAAAGTTCCTCTCCATGCAGGCATCCCGGCTGGGGTCCACAGGAATGGGTCCAACTGTGGGCTCTGGTGTCTCCTCCTCCTCCTCCTCCTCAGTGGTGGATGTGCTGCCAGCCTCTGTTGGCATGGGCTGGGTCTCTTCTGTGGGCACGGGCTGGGGCTCCTCTGTGGGCACAGGCTGGGGTTCCTCTGTGGGCACGGGCTGGGGCTCCTCAGTGGGAGCAGGTGCAGGTGCAGTGGGCTTAGGGCCAGAGCCACGACCTGAGTGAATACAGGGGAGGGCATGAGGCTGGAGCCAGCTTGGTGCTGCAGGACACCCAATGCACCCAGCTGCAGTGCAGCTGCTCACCGTAGAGGTACTGGATGCCCTGGACATCATCGGGGTGCAGCTGGAAGTCCTGGATGTAACTGTACATAGGGTACATCAGGGCCTCACGCACACTGGAGTGGTCCAGCCCCAGTGAGTGTCCGAACTCATGGGCAGCCACCAGGAAGATGCTGTAACCTGGGAGAAAGCACTGGCCTAAGTGCCTGGTGGGCCACAACAGGGCAGGACACACCATCCAGAGACTGTGGTCCCCGCAAGAAGCGTGACAATGTGGCATGGGTCTGGGAGGCACAAAGGGGAGCACAGGCAGAGGGGCCAGTACCTCTGTCAGGGCAGAAGCCCCACTTCTTGTCGGTGTCATAGTTGCTGGTGGTGGCACACCAGAGCTTGCCATCCTGCCGGCCCTGGCTGGTGCAGGAGTTGTAGGACTGCCCCAGGAAGGTGAAGGGAAAGACACACGGGTCCCCCTGGGAGTTGCCACCGATCACCGCCGTGTCTGCAGCAAAGTGTTAGTGGGGCTGTCCCTGGCCCCTGGCTGCACCGCCCAGAACCCAGGACAACACTGAGATCCCTCATGTGCCCACCCTGTGTGCCCCCTCCCCTGCATGCCCCACTCCCCGCTGGCACCTCGGTTGGGGCAGAAGCCGTATTTCTTGTCCTGGTCGAAGCTGGCGGTGGTGGCACACCAGCGGTAGCCATCGGAGCGCCCATCTGTGGTACACGTGTCGTAGGAAGTGCCATCGAAGACAAAGGGGAAGACGCAGGGGGCTCCATCGCTGTTGCCACCATTGGTGTAGAGGACTGTGGGGTGAGGGAGAGTGAGGAAGGCCCCCGGCACTGCGGGACTGGGCAGGGGTTATGGTTGTCATTACTCACGCTCGCTGGGGCAGAAGCCGTATTTCTTATCCCGGTCGTAGCTGGAGGTGGTGGCACACCAGGGCAGCCCATCCTTGCGCCCCTCCGTGGTGCACCGGGAGTAGGAGCGGCCCTCAAAGATGAAGGGGAAGTGGCATTCGGCTCCATTGGCATTCCCATGGCGGGTCTTCACCACTGCTCAGAGAGGGGCGGCTCAATACTGTGGCTGGGGTTGGCATCATCAGATCCCCCCCAGTCTGCCACATCCTGCCCTTACCTAAGCCAGTTCCCAGTGTCCAGAACTCATCGTCGTCAAAGTGGGCATCACCCTGGATGCCCTGGCCTGGGGGAAAGGCGTGGGCAAGGAGCCCATCCTTGCCATCGAAGGGGTATCCGTCCCCATGCTCTGCAGGGAAAAGCACCCTCAGCTGGACCTGCCAGAGGAGCCCTCAAGTCCCCGGCATGCACACAGACACTCAAGCCCTGCACACCTCCTGCATGTGTGGGGGCAGGGGGACTCCAGGCACAGCCCAAGGAGACCTGGGGTCCCATGAGGATCCCAAAGGCAGGGTGCGTCACCAGGCCCCTCCTCACTCCCTTCCTGCCCAAAGGACATCACCTTGGCTGCCAAACATGATCATGATGTCTGCCTCGCCGCTGTATATCTGGGTGAAGGTGAGAGGGGTCACATCACTCCACACTTGGAATGCCCGTCTGAAGGCGTCATCGATCACGGCACGGTCCAGGTCAGGGGAGTAGTTTATCACCCTGCCAGGGAGGCAGAGGGTCAGTGCTGCCAGGTCCCCTCCTCATGCAGGAGTGACCCTGTTCTGGGAAGGAGCAGACCCCCCACCACCAGAGGTGATAGCCATCACCACCCTTGACCTCACCCAGGTCAGGGTGTTCCTGGGCATTGGGGAGCAGATGCTGCTGCCATCCCGGCCGGGCCCTGGCAGCACTGGGACCCAGCTGTACAGGCAGCACCAAGCCCAGACAAGGGCTGAGCAGAGGCTTCCAGCCTCCTGGTCCCTCAGGCTCTCCATTCTCCTGGGACCATCACGCTGGGTACATAAAGGTTCATCTCCAGAGCAGACTCACCGGTAAGTCAGGTCATTGTGGTCCCACTTGAGGTCCCTCTCAAAGGTAAGGAAGGTTCCCATGTCAGGGACGCCACAGCGGGGGGCTCGCATGGCCTCCAGAGTAGCAGCATCCAGCTCTCCCGTCTCCTCCAGGCCCAGCTGCTTCTGCATCTTGAGCAGTGCCTTGCCCAGGGACACGTGCCTGCCACCAATCTTAGCCTCTGCCTCCGTGGTGTAGCCGAACCTCTGCAGGTAGCGCTGTGGAGGAAAGGCAGCCAGAGGGGTGAGTGAGGCAGGAGGGGGCTCCAGCAGCCCCAGGCACCCATCCCAGCCTGGGTGCCTCCCTGAGCTCAAGGAGACTGACAGCTCTCAAGCTGTGCCTGCAGCCCCTCACTGTCAGCCTGGGTGCCCCTTGAGGAGCTGGGTGCCAGGAGACCACCATGCTCCCCTCACCTCTGCCAGCTGTAGATCCGGCAGGGTGCTGATCAGGTCCCCCGGGAAGGTGACAACCGCCTGTGGCTTGCCCTGGAGAGGGGCCGCCCAGCAGGAGACGGCCAGCAGCCCGATGGCAAGCGGGGCCAGGAGGAGCGCCATGGCTCGGCGGGGACAGGAGGGATGTGGCTGTGCTGGTCTCCGCTGTCTGCTCTGGGTGCCGCCGGGCTACCCGCTCCTATTTATGGGGTGGGAGGGCAGTGAGTCACCCTCAGACCCCTCAGCGCCGACTCACGCTCCCTTCTCCCTTCCCACGGTGACGAAACGCACACTCCATCTCTGCCTTAACTGTTTCATCACCTTGTTTACTAAACACGCTGCGTTCCGCAGCCACGCGAGGACAGGAAGAAGGAGAGTGGCTGGGCAGCTGCACCCGGCCACAGCACGGCACAGAATGGCCACCCTGGGGCTGCCCTGCGCAGGCACTGCCCTGCTGGCCCCAAGACCATGGTAGCTGTGGGGACAGCAAGGCATCACTGGAGGCCAGCCAGGTGCTCAGGACCCTGTAGCTGTGTCATCACACCGGCTGACACTGAGCTTGGCTGGCCAAGGGCTGATGGTGCTGGACCCAGACCCACCAGGGCATGGGTGGGCATGGGGGCAGATAGCAGTGGAACCCCCACCTGAGCCCCAGCACCTGGAACCCACCTGCCTGGAACCTGGGAGCTTGCACCCTCACCAGGATTCTGCATCCTTCCCCACCACAGCTGCATCACCCCAGTGGGTCAGAGTGTTTCCAGCATTGGAAATGCCCGTGGCTTCTCACCCCATGACCTCTAAGCCCAAATGCCAGCAGTTGAACGGCAGAGCTTCCTGGTACCAGAGGCAGTGCCTGCCCAGGAGCAGCTCTGGGCATGGGAGTGCTGCACCTAGGGCCCTGGGACATTAGGGGGGCCCTGGGATATTAAGGGTGCCCTATCCCTGTTGCCCTGCTCTGAGGGTGCTGCTGACTCAGGTTCCCACCCAGCACAGCACAGACCTTGCCATGGGATGGTGTTTTCCTGCTTCTCCCAAAGTGCCGACGCTTGTGGGAACGAGAGCAGCGAAGGGGAAAGCAAACAGGGATGAGGAGCGAGGAGAAAACAGATGGCAGAGAACAAGGTGCAGCGTCAGCGGGGGGGAGGGAGGACTGGTGCAGCCCAGCGAGGCTGCCTGAGACACAGGTCCCAGAGCAGATCCCCTGCCCCAGCCCTCACAAACCCCGTGAGCCCAAGGAGTCCTCAGCTGGGTTCATCAGGAGGATCCTCCTGTTCACCCCATTGCTGCTAGTGCCTGTCCTCCCAGCTCCCAACAGTGCCAGACTGTGGCTCAGCAGCCGCCCCCTCCCAGTATCCCCCCAGCTCTGGCTGAGCCAAGCCAGCAGCTCCTGGCCAAAGGACAAGCAGGTTATGCTGGCACCCAGCACAGCTGGGGACAGTGAGAGGTCAAGGCTCTGCTCCCTGTGCCCTTGAAGAGGAACCCCCATGCCCAAGTGAGGGCTCATCCCTGGGGCAGCATCACCTGCCAGGTGCCCTGGGCTGGTGGGATGCACCCCAGGGCCAGGGCTGGCTAGGCACAGGAAACTCACCAGCAGTGTGGGCTAAGCTGGGAGGAAGCAATGGTGAGAAATCAGGGGGTTGCCTCACTCCCCCACCACAGCCCTGCAAGAGCAGCCCCCATTCCTTGGCACAGGAAATTGCTTCACAAGCAGCCTCCATCCTGCACCTGGTGTGACAAACACATCCAGCCAAGCATTCCCTCATGGTGGGACATAGCCCGGGGACCCTGCATCCAGGTCATCCTACAGGTCCTTCCCACAGGTCCAGCCTGCCCCCCTTGTCCCTGTGATGGCCCAGCTCTTAGCCAAGCAGGAGGCAGTGGCTCTCTGTGCTCCCTGCCTGGCTGGCAGCCAAGGTGGGCCTCTGCCAAGCTGCCATGAGAACCCATTGAAACTGGTGGCTCCTGAGGCATTTGGGGAGCACTGCTGCACGTCCTCCACTCTCCAGCCTGCCAGGACCTCAGCTCACAGCACAGAGCTGTTGTGGGAGCTGGGTGCTAAACAACCCCTGGGAGGATGAACCTGCAGGGCAGCCCTGACAAGGAGACTTCTGACTCCAGCCCTGGGATCTAGTCAGAAAGCCAAATCCAGCTCTGATCTCCCTGGCACTGTGGCAGATCCCTTGGCCTTCCCCATGCTTTTCCCATCCCTCGTTTCCACCCCATGCAGAAGCTGCAGCTCCAACAACCTTGGTGCTCTGCCAGGGCACACCATGGCATCCTGCTGCCTGTGGCACCCTGAGGGCAGAGCCACAGCCCAGCAGCACAGAGTAGTGCTGGCAGAAACGGGGCTGGGAGGGGAGCGGGGCCTCGGAGCAAGTGATGGCAGAAGGAGATGAGGGCCAATGCCCCACACTCTGTGCACCAGGCCCAGCAAGCCCTCGAGCTGGGCAGTGGGAGCTCCAGTGGGGGGTTGCCAGCCGCAGCTCTGCCCCCGTCCTGGCCGCTCCCACTGACTCATGGCCCCGCTCACCAGCTTCCTCCTGGAACCATCCCGGGGGAATTTCTGGTGACTCTCTGGAGGCTCGTCAGGGAGCAGGGCCAGGGCAGCAGGGAAACCCCCATGTCTGGCAGTGCCAGCAGCCTCTGTGCCAGGCAGGGAATTCTGTGGGATGGGCTCGGCACTGCTGGCATGAGCCCCAGGCAAGGCAGCCTCAATCAGTTTGTCTATGGGAGCTGGGTCAAGGCACAGGTCCCTCAGAAAGTGCAGGTGTGGAGGGAGGCTTGGGGCAGCCACTGTGGCTGGTGGGAAAGAGAGGAGGGCAGTGGTGACAGGGCAGTGCCACAGGGAGGAGAGGGCTGTGGATGGCAGAGACCCCAGGAGCTGTGCCCAGCCCAGGCTGCCCATGGCCTTTTTCACTCCCAGAGCCCCTGAAAGGAGTGAGATGGAAAAACCCAGGCAGACATCCGCCATCCCAGACACTGCCCGAGCCACGAGGTTGCTGGTCACCACCGTCGCTGCCGAAAGGGGAAGGAACAGCCACCGCAGCCCCTTCACACACCCTTACTCATGGCCACCCTCATGCAGACCCTCTGTGGGAAACCAGTCCAGGACCTCAAAGGGGGCTGATGCTTGCCTGGATCCCTGCCCAGGACAGAGGCTGACAGGACACAGTGGCACCTCTGCAAGGCTGCAGGTCTTCTGCTGGGAGGTGCTGGTTGGGTCAGCAGTGAGGTTTGGGGTGACTGTATGGAGCCAGGACCCCTAGACCCCCCCCCCAGTTCAATTTCCCCCATAGAGGCAAGCAGGGTGGGGGCCACCCAGAGAGGGAGTGTGGCACCAGACAGCCAGGGGAGAGGTCCACAAACATGAGATGCACCAGGGCAACAAATCTGGTGGGGAGCTGAGGAGACAGGGGTGAGGGAACACCCAGCTGCCAGAGTCACTGCTTCACACCCAGGAACCCCAGGCAGGGGACAGGGGTACACAGGAGCAAAGGACAGGCACAGGCGTGTGGATGGCATCAGTGTCCTCCCAGCATAAGCAGGAGTGTGGTAGCAAGGGGAAGTGGGGTGGGAGAGAGTCAGCATCTTGTGCGCGTGAGACAGCACCGGATTGGGGAGAGCAAGTGCCAGTCGCCCTGGGAACACGACCTGTGCAGAGGGAAGGGAGCACTTGGACTTGGCAGAAGCCACAGGGAGAGCCAGTGCCACGGCCAGACACCCTGAACAGTGGGCAGGGCATTACTGCGTGCCTCTAGCTGAGCCAGGCAGCCACTGGCCCCTCTGCCCTGAACCCATCCCTGCTCCTGTCCCGTGGGCTCTGCACCACCCCATGCCCAGGGACACCCCAGCACTGGCTGCCATAGCCAGCACCGGTCCATAGTATGCAGTGACCAGAGCATGGGGACACTTGGCGTGGGAGCAGGACAGGGCACAGGGAGCAGCTCTGTGTCAGAGGCTCAGAGCTCCATCACTCCTGCTCAAGGGCTCCAGACAGAAACAACATTCCTGCACACACTTCCCGTATCTGCTGTCCTGGCGCTGGGCCCCGCGTGGGCTGGGACTGCAGTCTCCAGCTGGGCCCAGGACCCTTCCCGGCAAACCACCCTGCATGCCACAGACCCGCAGCTCTCCAGCACCAGCACTCCCTGGCCCTGCATCCCTTCCCTGCCTGCCCCAAGCTCTGTGGATACAGCTGCTGAGCTCCTCGCTTGCCCCTTGCCTCACCTGGGGAACTCCCCACGTCTCAGCTTCCCCTTCTTGCCACCCCTTCACCCCTGCTTGCCTGGTGTTCTGCCCCCCTCCCCAGCCCCTTACCCCTGAGTCCCACTGCTGCCCAGCCCCGCTGCCCCCAGACCGATGCTGCTGCTCCCACACCTCGTCTGGGTGAGGATGACGCGGCCGCTGTCACCGGGCGGCTCACTCCTCCCTGCAGGCGCTGAAACCAGCGCTGCCGTGTCACCACCCAGCCCAGCTGCAAAGCACACATGACGGATCCCCCGCCTGCCACATCGACTCCCGGTATCCAGGTGGGCGGTACAGTCACCTCCCTGTGTTGGGCTGGGACATCCCCTCCATGCCCACCCTGGGAACCCCCCTTATCTGTTGGGGTCCCACTGGAATGCTGCAGGAATCCCACCCAGAGCTCCATTAACCAGGCACTGGGGCTCACAGCTGGCACCGTGGCACACCTCACACCGAGGCCACCAGCAGCCGGCTCCAAATATCGCAGAGCTCTTGTGCTTCAGGACTTCCTTGTTGTAAACTCCATCCCATCCCTTGACCCTCCTCCTGCCTCAGCTTCTGCCTCCAGCTTTGACCAACCCTTCTTCTCCCAGACTTTCCCACCCGCTGGGAGCAAGAGCACGGGGTATTTGGGCAGGTGAAAGGGGCAGAGGGTCCAGGTCATCTGGGGAGCATTTGGGAAGGAGCATCCATGGGCAGCCTCATGGCCACCATCCCCTCAGCATCCCCTCTTGGGCGACCTGCTGGATCAGCTCCATGGAAGCATCTCCTGTGCACCACAGGAGCGAGGCAGGAGCTGGGAGGGGAGCAGGGCAGGGCAGAGCTGGGTGGCTGCCAGCTCCGGGGGGCACAGCTGCTGCGGTGAACCATCAGCACCATGGCACAGGACGGGTGGGCAGCGCTTTGTTCCTGGCGGTGACATGGGCACGGCAGCTGCCTGCTAAAACAGGAAGAGCAGCAATTGTGACAATGACAGGGAACCTGACTGCGTGCAAGGGGACAGTGTGATGCCAGGAATCCATGGCTGTCAGCAATGGAGCGGCTTGGGAATAAGGAGCGGGGGTTTGTGGAAGGTGGAATATGGGCAAAACTGGTGGTATTTAATTGTAAACTGTGCAAAGCAGAAGGAAGGGCGGTAGATGCAACACGTTTGGATTTCAGTAAAACATTTGACAACTGTTCCAGCGCTTGCTGCCAAATTAACTCAGAGCAGCTCAGTTGTCAACACAGGCATATGGACAAAGCCCAGGCAGCCCAGGAATGGCACACAGCCTGGCTGTCCGCCGGGAGCTGCCCTGGCCACACGACCTGAGACCTTTCAAAACTGGGCATCGTGTGAGCAGAGGAAGGCACACCCTGGGCTGAAGGAACACCAGGATGGACTGAGCTGCCGTGCTGCCCAGGGAGGAGAAGGGCTGGAGAGCAGCCAGGCAAGAGCCAGCAGGCCTGTGGGAGCTGCCATGCCCCCACGGGGTGGGGAGCAGCCCCACAGTCTGCCTGCTCTGCCATGGGGTGTAGCAACCCCTCTTTCATTTGAGGGGCTGGAGCGAGGGGGACTGAGCAGAGCGGCCTCGCAGGACCAGCCGTGGGCAGGCATGCAGGACTGGCAGGGTTGGGAACCCCACGGCAGCACCAGGTACTGACCCCCTGCTCTGGGAGCGCTCATCCAGGCACAGGCCCTGTGCCAGGGACGAGTGCAGGGGACAGACAGAGCCTGGCACACTGCACACTCGAGGCCTTTGGGGCCTTGCTACATACACAGTTCTCTGCCCACCTTGTTTATTTTACTTATATTTCAGTAATTTGCTGATTACCATTTTTTAACTAACCAGCAGTGATGAATCAGCAGCACGGGAGAGGGTGGAAACTGGTGGCCTTGGACTGTGGCTCCAAGGTCTCAGGGTCTGGGAAGGAAGCCACAGGATCCCTCCAGAAGGGGGAAAAAAACACTCAGCAGTAGCAGCAGCAGTTCTGGCAGGCGCAAGGGAGCCAGCTGTTTGCATCCAGCAGTTCCAAGCACATCCTGGAAAAGCTGTTGATAGCCCCAAAAACTTCCAGGAATGGCAGCCATGGCACTGATCTGAGCGTGGGACAAGACACATGAGAGAAGGAATGCACGGTTTGGCGCCACCGTCGCTCCATCTTGGGGCCAGGGCAGGCACTGATGGCACAAGAGGCACCAGGACACACCAGGAGAGCCCCTCCATGCCCAAGGCACAGCCACCAGCAGCACCTCCAGGGCCAGTGAGCTGCCTCCTGCCAAGGGGACTGTGTGAGGGTTTGAGTGGTCTCACCATCAACTTCCATGGGCTCCTCCACTGGGAGTGGCTCCTGCCTGTCCCAGGAGTGCCCTGCCTGAGCCCAAGGGTGGCATTATGGCTGAGGTCATGGGTTCAGCCACAGCTTTGGTGGCCACAGAACACAGGCATCATCCTGTGGCACTCCCACTCACGCCAGTTCTCTGGGAAATGGGGATCCCAGCAGGAACAGCCAGCACCGGGGGTGCTGCCGACCACCAGCTCGTCACAGGAGCACCACCCTGGCACAGGGCAGAGGGGCCGAGGCAGTGCCTAGCAGGAAGCTATCCCAGCTCTCACAGCCAGCCTGGCATGGAGTGATCCCCCAGGAGTGCCCCAGGAGCCTTCTCCAGGAGCCAGCATTGCTGGGAAGGCACAGAGCCGTGAGGCAATCTGGTGTGAAGAAAAACCATTTCCTGCAGCAAGGGCTGCTTTGCTCAACGTTTTACAAAATGTGCTGATGCAACTGCCCTTCCCAGGTGGGATATAAATACAAGCCTTGATGTGGATTTGTGCCCTGCAGCTACACAAACATCGCAACAATGTTTTCTTTGAAAAGAAAAAAGAAAACAAGGAGGAACAAACAGAGGGGATGACAAAATCACTGGCAGTGGAAGTCCGGGGTTCGGGTTGCAGGGGGGGGGGGAAGCTGAGGCTCTGCCTTGGGCACCGTGCTCAGCACAACTATCTCCTATTTTGGGACAGTGACCGGGGCCATGAGCTCATGGAAGAGCCATTGTGGGAGCGGGACAAGCCCGCTCGGCAGCTCAGCTCAGTACTGGGGAGGGGGCAGCCTGGCATGGCCACGGGGCACCAGCAAGGACAGGCCCCTGACCAGGGTCACCCATCAGTGTGCGCTCACCCTGCCTGAACCCTGCTTCTCTGATGGCAGCTCCTTCCCAGAGCTGCATCCAGGCTGAAAAGCAGAGCTGGGAAACCTCCCCGGGCGTGGGACAGCCTGTCAGAGCAGCCCATCAAGCAGCCTGATAAAACCAGCCTCATACTCCGCCCAAGCCTGAGCTTTGTCCTCCAGGCACAAGCACTGCGTTGTCTCCTCAGCCCGTTCCCAAAAGGCCTTTAACCTGCTGCTCCCCCCGCTAAGGTATTTGGACACACATCCAACACGTGTTGCAGCCATTTCTGGATTCTCTTTAAGCCTCTTGCTGAGATTTCTTTGTGTTTTCTTTGGCTCTGAAGTGATTTCAGGCTCGGAGGCACAACAGCAGAGAATTATCTCTGTGCCTGCAGAACTGAGGACGGGAGCTGTGCTCTGCCTGCCCTGGAAATCCCCCGCTCATCCCGCTTGGGGGCACACAGCATTTTTAAAAATAGCAGGTTACCCATCACAGCAAATCTCTGCTTGGGACAATTCACCGAGACAGAGGACATGGGGCACCTCTGCAGGGTGACAAGGAAGCTTGACGCAACTTTCCATCAGCCGAGCCAGCACCGGGAGGGTTCGTATGAGCCCCTGAGGCCCCTGGAGCTCAGGCTGTTTTGCCCTGCAGCCATCACCCGTTGGGAAAATCCTTCACTTGTCTCACACAGCAGCTGACTGAAGGCAAAAAGAGGAAACCTGCTGGTCTGACACAAATCCATCCTGCTTCCTCTACCTGGCAGGCAGCTTTTGCCAGGGGTTCCTCTGACACCTCTCCCCCTCCCCAACAGAAACACAGAGCTTCCCCCAACAGGGAGCACAAGGGCATTCCAAACCCAGACAGAGCCGGTCACAGGCAGTGCTGGCTACTGGTGTGAGCTACAGATCTATGGAGAGGGGACATCAGGCACAGCAGCACCTCCCTTCCATCCTCCCCAACTCCACTTCCCCAGCTGAGCTCCACAGGGCTGCTTTAAAAAGCAGTAGTGGGAGAAAAAAGCTCAAGCCCTTGGTCTTCCTGGGTTTCTGACATGACAGTGACGGCAGCAGCCGGGCGCACGTGGGGACTCAGCCCTGAGGCACTGGCAGCAGCGCTGCGGCAGCAGAGCTCACACAGCCAGCCCAGGGATGGCTCTCACCGCTGCTGTCTGCCCATGATGGATGAGGGCATAAACCTTTCAAGGATGCATTTAATTAGCTTGAAAAAGAGCCGGAAGGTGCACACGCAGCAGCTGGCGGTGCAGCTCCTCTACTGCCTCTGCCGGGCACACAGAGACTCCGGGAACTCTCACCTGGGGCAGGACACAAGGGACCCGCAGAGCCCAAGAAGAGCCCCAGCTGTGGGGGCTGGATCCAGGCACCGCCTGCCTCACCCCAGAGCAGAGGCACGGAGGCTCCACAGCCAAATGCTGCAGAGTACTGATCCAGCCCAGCACCCATCGGCTCGGATTTCTGGCAGGCTAGGTCCATGCTCACAGACTGCGCCAGATGAGACACTGTCTGTCCTCCTGCAGCTGGCACCATGTCAGCACCGGCTCCAGACCGGCCGTCCTGGCCAGTGACACGATGGCACTGCACACCCCGACCTGCACTGCGGGCTGGCTTGGTCTGAGTGGCCCCGGAAGCAGCTGGGATGCAGAGCCCTGACTCCCCTCGCCCCGTGTGTTTCTTCCACAGGGACCCAGAGCCAGAGTCAGCCCACCATGGCCCAGCCCCGACAGAGCACAGGCACAATACAGCTGCCTTTCTTCCAGGAAAAAAACGGGATAGAGCCATTCTCAATAGAGCACTGTAACATGAGAAAATATCAGTGGGAACAAGGAGCCACCTGAGGGTTTGTTAAAGCCATCACCATGCAGCAGAGGCCAAGCCCAGGCACAGCTGAGCTCAGCTGGAGGATCTGGAACAGCACCACGATCAGCAGTGCTGCAGGAAGCTGGGACAGCAGCAAGGTCTGAGCACATCCCTGCAGGGAATGCTGTGGTATCAGGAGGTGCCAGCAATGGCCCACTGCCGGCAGTGCTCTGGGAGCCCCCGGTGAGGCCAGAGCAGCCCCCCAGACTGTGCACCCCAATTTGGCAGCCAGTGCAGCCAAATCGGGTGCCCGTCGCCATCTGCTCTAGGGAAAACCATCCCGGAGGGCAGAATTTGGTGAGCAAGAGCCCAACGGAAGGTGGCTGCTGTTCAGATGCAGAGCTGCCATCGAAAGAGACAAGAGAAAGTTTGGCATCAAGGACAAACGGACAGTTCCCCGTGCCGCTCGCCGCCACAGACCGAGGGGGAAAGTGCTCAGCAGCCTGAGGCTGGGCCGCCGCCGGGGCTGAACGCGGCAGGGCCCCGGGCCTCGCACGGAAGGGCGTGGCGGAGGTCCCGCGGCTCGGCCAGGATCGCTCCGGGGATAGGCGGCCCCAGCCCACAAGGCACGCCGGTCTCAGCGCCCACCGCGGGCTATGGAACGGCAGCTGGAGCGCCGGGGCTGCACGGCTCACCCGAGGTAAGGACCTCGGCTGGGGAAACGCGCTACCGGGTCGGGTCGGGCCGGGCGGGAAACGGAGGGAAGGGAGAGAACGGTGTGACCGCACCGAACGCCCAAGCCCCGCTCCCGGCCCTTCCCGCCGCCACTTCCGCCTTCCCGTCACGTGACCAGCGCAACCCGGCGCGACGCCGACGCTCAGGGCCCGGGCGCCGCTTCCTGACGCCATGACGCACGGTCCCACCACCGCCGACCCTTCCGCGGGGAAAGTAGTCCCCGGTAGGACGCCGAGGCCTCTGCCCACCCGCGGGGGGCAGGCGGCGCCAGGAGGCGCCTGAGGCGGCGGTCGGGGCGCGGAGTGCATCTCCGCCGCGTCGAGCGCTGCAGGCGGGGCAGGGGCTGGGCTGCAGTAAGTAGTCCCGGCGTGGGGCCAGCGCCGCCATATCGCTACGCGGCAAGAGGGCGGGGGGGCATGGCGGCCGCCGTGATGCCGGCTCCGGCGGGGGCGCCGCGGGGCCGCGGCGGACCGGGTGAGGGCGCGGGGTTG
>VZSE01010139.1:0-27288 GCA_013398275.1 Promerops cafer | reverse complement strand
CATGACGGGACCGGGGGCGCCAGGTGGCGCCGGGACCCCCGTGAGGGTGCTCGGGACCGCCGGGAATGGGCTCGCGGCGGCTCCGGGGCCCCGGGCCCGCCCAGCCCGGACCCCCCCGGTGGACGGCGACAGCGGGAAGCGGGCGGCGGTCCTGACGGCGGCGGTCCTCCCGCAGGTCGATCGTAGCGGGCCCCGGCAGGGTGGGCATGGAGGAGAATGCGGTGGAGAGCAGCAGCGACGCGACCCTGCAGGCGGCGCAGGAGGAGCCCACCGAGAGCGGGCTTGGCGTCGGGAGCTCGGAGGCCGTGTCGGCGGACAGCAGCGATGCCGCCGCGGGGTCCGGGCTCCTCTCCCGGACCGATGACTCCTGCGTGGGGCAGAGCTCTGACAGCAGCGGGGTCTCCTTGGTAGGTGCTGGTGGCAAGGAAGGGGTGGCAGGGAGGGTAACCATCGTTTTGGCTCCTAGGGGTTTCTGTAGGCATTTCTGACCGTCTGAGCTTTGCAGCCTTGGCAGGCACCGTAATACCTCTGGTCCAGCATCTGTTTGTCAGTCTGAGGAGCAGAACTCCCCTTGGTAGCAAGAGCAGCCCCGGAGGTCCAGGTTTTTGTCAGTACCAAAGGATTTACTCCGATGCCTTTCCTGGAAGTTTTGCAGTGATACGGCGGGTCATTTGCATAAGCTGGCTGCCCCAGGGGCTTGGGCTGGCAAAGGTGTCTCACCTGAGCTCTTCTGGACTCTCTTTATCTGCCAGGAAGAGGTCTCGGAGAGCAGCTCCAGCACAGATGCCATTCCAAGGATTTACCTGCCAGACTCATCCTCTATTGCCCAATCCACCTTGGTCTCCAGTGTCTCCACTGTGAGCCAGTCCATCATGGTGTCAGAGTCCCCACAGGTCCTGGTCCACTCCAGTGTCATCACCGATGGAGCCACAATTGTGTCAGACTCCACTGCGTCCACTTCCTCAGACCTGGGTTCTGCCATTGACAAAATCATCGAGTCCACAATTGGGCCTGACATCATCCAGAGTGAGTGTGTGCTCCCATGTGGAGATGGCCTGTTGGGCTGGGGAGGGAGCTGCACCTGACCTCAGGAGGTGGGGGAAGTATGGACATGGAATCATTAAGGCAGGAAAAAAACTCTAAGATCATTGAGTCCAACTGGTTAGTAGGGTTTTCTTTTCTTGCGTTGCTGCAGTGACTCAAGGGTTTGGTGAGGAGCTTGTGTTGCTGGACAGCCTTCCTTCTGTCCAGCTGCTCCTTCAGCCCAGGGCAGGCTCCATCCCCAGAGCCAGACCTGCCTCACATCTTCTGGCTTCTGTCTGAACTGGGAGAGCCCCAGGGGGCTCCAGTGACTCTTCAGCCCCTGGATCTGACAGTCACCACTCTGCTCTCCTCTCCCTGCCAGGCTGCATCGCTGTGACCAGCGCAGAGGACGGAAGGGCAGAGACCACACAGTACCTCATTCTGCAAGGCCCTGATGATGGTGAGGGAGCTCCCTGGGCTGTCCATGGTGGCCAGCTCTGCCTCTAAGCCTTGTGCCACTGGAGCGTGGCCTGGAGTGGGTGTCCTGGCTGCATCAGCCACAGTGCTTGTACCACAGTCCTGTTGGGAGCCTGTTCCTGAGCTCGTGTTCAGACCTGTGCCCCCTGTACAGGTGCAGCCTTGGACACAGGTGAGGGTCTTCCCCTTGGCTGAGTGGGTGTTGGTGTTTCAGGTGCCCCCATGGTGTCCCAGATGGCCACTTCTGCTCTAGCCAATAGCTTGGCGATAGAAGCTGTTGCTGATGGACCTACCTCCACGTGCCTTGACCAGCCCGGCCCTTCAGAGCCTTCCAGGCAGTTGGAAGTGCTGGAGCTGCCTGCACAGCCAGACCGAGCCCAAGAGGCAGATGGTGGGGAGGAGCTGGACCAGCCAGACTTGGAGACCCTGGAAGAGATGATGGAAGTGGTGGTGGTGCAGCAGTTCAAGTGCAAGATGTGTCAGTACAAGAGTGTCTCTAAGAAAACACTGATTAACCACATGAAAGAACGTCACTTCCAGCCAGGTGTGTGCCAAGGGCTGAGGGAAATTCATCTTATTGCAGACAGGCTCTGCTCTCTCCTGGGAAGAAACGAGAGAGGAGCTGGAGCATAAAGGCCTGTTCTGGCACAGTTTGGTAAAGAGCTTTCACCCTGTTCTGTGTGACAGTGGGTTCAGCTCTGGCTCTGAAGAAAGGACGACCACGAAAGGTGGGAGCTGCTCCAAAGACTGAGGATGAGGAGGCCCCAGAAGAAGAAGATGATGATATTATGGATGCTGGTGCTATTGATGATCCTGAAGGTAGGACTCGCCCTCCCCACATCTTTCATAGCTTAGTCTTTTGCCACTCTCTGATGTTCTGGGGCACTTGCCTGCAGAGGACAGTGACTACAACCCAGCTGAGGATGAGCCCCGGGGGCGACTGCCCAAGTATGGCCGCATTGTCCCCACGTCCAGCGAAGAGAGGCCACGTCGACGCCCAGGGAGACCCCGCAAGCTGCTGCGTCTGGAGAATATGTCTCAGGACATGCCAGAAGGTGAGGGAGCTGGGAGGCAGCAGCCCTGTTCAGGGGTGGAGCAGGGAGGGGTGTGCAAGCTCCTGGAGCCGCAGCAAGAATGTGATGGAGCTGTGCTGTGTTCTATGGAGCAGGAGGGGAGGTGGAGCCCTTGGTGACGTCCCAAAGCACACCCAGCCAGGAGCTGCAGAACTCGGAAGCGGCCAGTTCCTCTGGCCTGGAGAATGGGACCGGTGAGAACCCGGCAGAGCCCGGTATCAGCCAGTCCGACTCCGAGAACAAGGACCCTTCCTCCAACACCGGTGCTGAGGATGCAGACGTCATCCCCCGGCGGCGCGGGCGGCCCTCCCGCCGTTTCCTGGGCAAGAAATACCGCAAGTACATGGGGCACAGGTGAGGGGTGTGCTGGGCCCTCTGGCCTGTGCCCAGGGCCGGTCCAGCCCATTTGCCACTGCAGCTCTGAGCCCTGTTCCTGTTTCTGCAGGTATTACTACAAGTCCCCCAAGCCACTGATGCGGCCCTACCTGTGTCGGATCTGTGGCTCGCGGTTCCTCACGCACGATGACCTGCGCTTCCATGTCAACTCACACGAGGCCAACGACCCGCAGCTCTTCAAGTGTCTTCAGTGCAGCTACCGCTCCCGGCGCTGGTCCTCCCTCAAGGTGAGCTTCATGTGCCCTGCCCCGAACCCACAGGCTACCTGGCAGCCCCAGGTCTCATGGCCCTGATCTGCCTCTTACAGGAGCACATGTTTAACCATGTGGGCAGCAAGCCCTACAAGTGCGAGGAGTGCAATTACACCAGCGTGTACAAGAAGGATGTCATTCGGCACTCTACAGTGCACAGCCGGGACAGGTGAGGGCAGCACAATCCTGGGAACTGAGCAGCACTGACACTGTTCTTCCTGTCCTGGGAGGGTGGCCTTGGCTGCCCCATCCCCTGACCCTTTCCAAAATGGAGAGTTTTGGTATCTGGGTATAAAGAAGCTTGGGCTTGGGGTGTGGCTGACACAAGGGGCTTTTCTTACTTCTTTTTCAGGAAGAAGAGAGCTGATCCGGTGAGTTTGAATACTCTGTTGACTTGAATTTCAGCACTGTTATATGGGAAGAGGCATATCTGGGTCTTCACAAAATTTCAATGCCTCATTGAGGGCATTATTTCTGGATCTTTTGAGGAAAGGCAACCCAGGTCCTCCAGTGAGGAGAGGGTAAAGAAACTGGTGAGCTCATCCAGGTGATCTCATCTTTATACTCTCCATCCAGCCACCAAAGCTGAACTCCTTCCCATGCCCTGTGTGCAACCGTGTCTACCCCATGCAAAAGAGGCTTACACAGCACATGAAGACACACAGTACAGAGAAACCACACATGTGTGACAAGGTGAGGGGGACACAGCCTGGGGGGGGGGCTGGCAGTGGGTGAGGCAGGGCAGGGGGTGAGCGCTGCTTCACTTTGTTTCACCACAGTGTGGGAAGTCCTTTAAGAAGCGTTACACCTTCAAGATGCACCTGCTGACGCACATCCAGGCCATTGCCAACCGCAGGTAGGAGCCCAGCGTGCCTGGGCAGAGCCTGTGCCCCCCTCCCCCACCATCAGCAGGTGTGACAGGTGGCTTTGTCCTGGCAGGTTCAAGTGTGAGTTCTGTGACTATGTCTGCGAGGACAAGAAGGTCCTGCTGAACCACCAGCTGTCACACATGAACGACAAGCCCTACAAGTGCAGCGTCTGCAAGTATTCCACCTTCCGGGAGGACTTCCTGGTCTCGCACATGGCAGTCAAGCACACAGGTGAGAGGACCTGTTTGACTGATGCCCTGCACCCCCCCTTCTCCCAGAGACAGTCAGAGTCTGCCTGCTCTCCCTACCATCCCCCGGGGACCTCCTGCCTGACTCCCCCTCCCGGGCCTTGCAGGAGGGAAGCCATTTGCTTGCGAGTTCTGCCACTTCACCACCAAGCACAAGAAAAACCTGCGCCTGCATGTGCAGTGCCGCCATGCCGACTCCTTCGAGGAGTGGGCACAGAGGCACCCTGAGGAGCCGCCCTGCCGCCGCCGTCCCTTCTTCACCCTGCAGCAGATCGAGGAGCTGAAGCAGCAGCACAGCCAGGTGCAGGCACCAGCTGAGCCAGAGGCCAGCCCACCAGTGAGTGCCATGCCTGGCCCCAGCTCCTCCTGGTGCTCACTGCCCACTGTGCTGTCAGCTCTCTCTGTCACGCAGGCACCTCTTGGCCCCATCACCTGCCACACGGTCCAGGCTGTCACAGATGCAGAGCCCTCTGTTCTCTCGCAAGGTTCCCTGGAAGGGGCCACCATCATCTATGAACAAGGTAAGTGAGCACTCAGGAAGGCTGTGGGATGGGGAGAGGAGGTAGGTGAGCTCCTGCCTGACCCTTCCTGTCTGACCCCCCAGATGTGGCTGGATCAGCAGAGCTGGCCACGCAGACGGCCCTGGATCTCCTGCTGAACATGAGCGCCCAGCGGGAGCTGGCCACCAGCTCACTGCAGGTGGGCAGAGTCAAAGGGAGCCAAGCCTCCTGGGGGCTGGCACAAAGAGGCTTCCCAGCCCTGTTCTGCTGCAGGGGTGTCTTGCAGAGCCTTGCTCCCTTGGCTAAGATGCTGTATTGCACAGGTGACAGTGGTGAAGCCAGATGACCCAGGAGAGACACCAGGCCCCTGTGAGCTGCAGGCACAGGAGGAGGAGGAGGCAAAGGTGGACTCTAAGGAGCAGCAGCAAAAGTTGGTGATGCTGCACATGGCAGAGCCTGGGCAGACACTTGTGCAGGAGGCTTATGGGGAAGCGAGCCTGAGTGGCTCGGAGCTGCAGCAGATCACCATTCCCTTCAGTGGAACAGCAGAGTACAGCATCATTGCACCCATCAGCGAGGAAATCCCAGCTCCTACCACGCTGTACAGGTCAGCTGTATGGGAGGAGTGGGGAGGGGGAGGCACTTCTGGCCTCCAATGAGGAGCCTTTAGTGGTGAGGAGGAGGAGGAGGCAGATCCTCCCTGACCCCCTGCTCTCAGCAGCGAGGAGGAGAGTCCTCTGGAGACCTCCCACACAGTTGTGGTGAGCGGAGCTGTGATGACAGAGGAGGCGCTAAAGGACCACAGCAATCACTACATCATGTCATCCGGTGTCCCAGGGAGCCAGTTCCAGACCATGGAGGTAAGGATCTGAGCCTTCTCCCCATCCCAAGTAGCAGTGTGAGCAGATGTGACTGGTGTTTCTCTCGCAGCCCCTCAGCGGGGATGCTGCCTTCTCCTCACCTGCGGAGGGCCAGGAGGCACAGCCCGCCAGCGTCAAGTGGCCCCTGGTGCAGTGTGTCACCAGACAGCTCCAGAAGGACTCGTCTTTATCCCCAGCATCCGAGGGGCAGGAAGTCTCATCCACAAAGATCAAGTGGCCTGCAATCCAAGGCATGGCCAAGAAGTTCACATGCAAGGTTTCCACAGCTAAGAAGCTCTCATGCAAGATTTCCACGGCCAAAAAGTTTTCATGCAAGATTTGCACAGCCATGTTCACAGGGAGAGCGGAGATGGAGAGTCACAAGAGAGCCCACATTGGGCCCAGCACTTTCAAGTGTCCTGACTGTCCCTTCACTGCCACACTCTGGCCAGAGGTCCGGGTAAGTTTCCTGGTGCAGAGCAGCCCTGGGAAGCAAGGGGTTTGGAGAAACAGGGGGGTTTCTGACCCAGCACTTGTCCTCCTGCCCCAGAGCCACATGGTTCAACATGCCAACCTCCGGCCACACAAGTGCCCCCACTGCAGCTTTGCCTCCAAGAACAAGAAGGACCTGCGCAGGCACATGCTGACCCACACCAATGAGAAGCCCTTCGCCTGCCAGGTCTGTGGGCAGAGGTGAGTGATGGAGCTGGGCTGATCCTGCTTTGGGGGATCCCACAGAACTCTACAAGACTCAAGAAGAGATAGAATCTTGGCAGAGCTGTCTGCCCCAAACCTTCCCCAGGATCAGCCCATTAGAGGGGACAGTGCCCTTGGGAATGGTTCCGGCTGCAGGTGGACCCAACTTTGCCTACAAGGAACCTCCATAGGAAGGTTCAGTCCCTGGGCACTGACAGGAACATGCTGGGAGAGGGGACAGGCCATGTTGTAGGATGTGCTTATGGGGCCCGTGGCCTGCAGAGAGCACGTGATCCTGTGCTGCCTGTGGCACACTCCACTTTTCTCTGCCTCTCCATAGGTTCAACCGTAATGGGCACCTCAAGTTCCACACGCAGCGTTTGCACAGCTCAGAGGGCAAAAGGCCAGGGCCGGCTGCTGCCCAGCAGACCATCATCCTGAACAGCGACGAGGACACCCTGGCCACCCTACATAGTAAGACGTCCCCAGGACCAGAGCTGACCTATGGGTGTTCTACATCCAGAGCCCCATGCAGGATTCACCCAGTTTGTGGGTCAGGTGGGGCTGAAGGGCCAGGAGGATCATCCTGCAGTTGGGATTGCTGGTAGAGACAGAGACTGAGGGGCTGGGCATGGGCAACTATGTGGAATGAGGGGGCCTGTGTTCCCTCCAGGCAGGTCCTGATAGATCAGTGCATGTGGGAGCAGCTGAGACTGGAAGCAGAGTTGGAGGGTCTGATGTGGAGGGTGTTTTCTGCCCCTAGTTGTTTAGGTACAACTTTGTGTGAGCAGAGCCCAGAGACTGCCCCATGCTTTTCACTGGGGCAGGTGCCAGGCAGTGGCCACTGGGGAGCGAGACCATTGGTAGCCCTGGCAGTGTCCCCAGCAGCATCCCCACCATCCCCATCTCTCTCTGTGTTGCAGCTGCTCTGCAGGCTGGCCAGGCCGTGCTGGCTCCCGAGCGGCTGCAGCAGGCTCTGGGGCAGGAGCACATCCTTGTTGCACAGGAGCAGAGCGTCACCAGCCAGGTGAGTTGGGTCCCTTGGCCTCAAATCACGTCCTATGTGGCTGCTCCTCACAGGGAGGGCCTCCTGGGGGACTGTGGTCAGGCCCAGCCTCCCTGACCACACTGGGCACTTGCTGATGTTGCAGGAGGAGGCAGCCTACATCCAGGAGATCACGACTGCTGACGGACAGACAGTACAGCACTTAGTGACGGCTGACAACCAGGTGAGGGGACATGGCCCATGGATGGGAGACTGCCCAGAAGAAGAGCTGGGAGCAGTGGGGGAAGCAGGACTCCATAGGGAGAGCTGAAGTCACTGGGGTGGTGGAAACAGGCACAGGAGACAGACCAGATCCAGCTGTTGTGATGGGAGGTGGGTGGTGGTAACTATTTTCTGGGTCTGAATTCCTGTGTTTGCAGGTTCAGTACATTATTGCCCAGGAAGGTGTCCCGCACTTGCTTCCCCAAGAGTATGTTGTTGTCCCAGAGGGACATCACATCCAGGTGAGCTTCAGCCTGTCTGCTCCCATCACATGGTGGGTGGGGCTCATGGGGTGTCATGTGTGAGGCTGGGCCCCCTCCTGCTCCCTCTTGCTTACTCTGGGTCACAGCATTGTTGAGGGCCTGGACACCCACAGATCCTACCGCAGCCTCACTGTTTGTCCCCAGGTACAGGACGGTCAGATCACACACATCCAGTATGAGCAGGGTGGCCAGTTCCTCCCGGAGTCGCAGGTAAGGAGCCAAGCATGGTGGCAGGAGCTGGAGGGTGGATCTGAGTTGGAGAGGGATATGTGAAATAGAGGGAGCTCATGGGCTGGTGCCTGAGTGCAGCAACCATGGCTCGAGCAGCTCCAGGAGGAACACTCCCCTCAGGGATTCCCTGTTTTTCCCTCTGTAGATCCAGTACATGCCCGTGTCACCTGAGCAGCAGCTCGTCACCCAGGCACAGCTGGAAGCAGCAGCACACTCAGCTGTCTCAGGTAGTAGCAGGGCCCTGTGCCAGGAGGGCCAGTCCTCCCAGGTTTGGGGGTTGGGGTTGGCAGCAAGTCGTGCAGCAGTCCTTGGTGGGAGGGCTGGGAAGATGAGGCTCGATCACTGTTTTGCTGCCAGCCATGGTGTCCAAGGGCAGATACTTGCTGGTCCCAGCCTGTCAGTTCTGGAACAGGGTTAGCTGGAGCTGGCCTCCCTGCTGGAGCCCCACATAGGCAGGGTGCCCTTATGTCCCTTCTCCGGGCACCAGTGAGGAACATGGAGGGGAGCCCTGAGTAGCCAGGGGCTCCCCCTGCCCTCAGTCACTGACCCCCCTCCCCTGCAGCAGTGGCGGATGCGGCGATGGCCCAGGCGCAGGGCGTCTTCGCCGCCGAGGCAGCGGCCGAGCAGATCCAGCAGCTGCAGCCGGGCATCCACTACGACGTCATCACGCTGTCGGACTAGCGCCGGGCCAGGGCCGCACCGTGCTGGGCCAGCGGCCGCACCGGCAGCAGCCGCCCCAGCCAGCAGTTGCCTTATTGTGCCGGGGCTGCGAAGGACACACCTGAGCCGTGGTGGCACAGACACAACCAGGGACACGCTGCCACTCGGCCCTGTGCCGTGGGGGTCCTGCACCTCCCCTCAGAGACTGCTCAGCAGCCACGGGGGCAGCCCTTGTCTGGACGGTCTCTCTGCCTGTTGCACTTGATGGTCTGAAGTCCCTTTTCCTGAACGGTCTGTGTGGGCAGCCATGGATCAGTGTCTGCCCAGCACATGAGGATCCTGGGGAGGCCGTAGGGCTGGGCACAACTGCGTGGTGCAATGTCAGAGACGAATTGTGTGCAGCCACAGCTGCTGCTCCCCACAGCCATGGGGCCAGTGGTCCTAGTGTGCCAGCAGCCAGCCCTCCTGTGGTATCTCCAGCCTGCGGGCAGGCAGCAGCAGGGCTCTGGACTGGAGGGACCCAAGGAGAAGGAGGCAGAAGATGCTCTATTTTTCTTCTGAAGAGGAATGAACTCTGGTGTTAGTCCGCTGGTGGTTGTTGGAGGGGTTCAGCTGTGACATTCTGAAGCTTTGACTATGCTTATGAATAAAAAGGGATGGAGACCCGTGTGTGTGCCTGCCTGGGGGTCCAGGGGACAGGGATGTGACAGCCCAGCCTCAGCATGGCCCTGGAGCTGAGGCCCACAGGTCCAGGAGCCCAGCACTGTGCTGGGCCGGTCCCTGCTGGCAGACGCCCTAGGCTATCAGCTGCCTCCCGCCCGAGTGACCTTGACTCCTGAGAAGCGAGCCAGGCAGCTGGGACAGCAGGGGGCTTGGGGCTGGAGTCATGAAATTAATCGAGTGGTAAACAGCCTAAATCCCGTGTAACTCTGTCCCGAGCCACACACCGCCCTCCTGAGCGGCTTGTCTGGGCCTATTTACATGCGATTATAACAGCTAATCGCAGAGTTTTAGTTCTCTGCTCCTGCATTAAACTGATTATCCACGGAGGGGAAAAAGGCCGGGAACCACCCTGGCTCGGTGAGAGCCTCTGTGAAGCGTGAGCCCCACGGGGGCGGGGTGATCTCTGCTGGGATCTCCCTGCTCTCATGCAGGGTACGGCAATGGCACTGGGGCCGCTCTGGGACGCCCCCCCTGACCACCAGGGCAGTGAGGTGTGGGTGGCCCCACACCTCCCCTGAGGTGGCTGCGGCTGATGTGACTCTCCCAGCTGTGGCTCTGTCCTGGCCGTAGCTCTGTCCCACTGCCCTCACACCAGCCTTGCCTGTGCCCAGAAGTGCTGGTGTGTGGCTGTGCCTGCCTGGCTGTGCCTGCGCTCGGTGTCCAGCTGTGTCCACCCGCTGTGCCGGCGGCTGGCCGTGGCCCTCCCTCTCCAGCTGTGCTGTGCGGGGTCAGGGTGCCGCGCGCAATCCGCAGGCGCTTTCCCAGATTACAGCCCCATTATCTAATCAAGCAGATCCATGGTGCTGATTAGGGCTGGACGAGTCCCGTGGGGACAAGGTTATGGGGCCACTGCGGGGCTGTGGCCAGGGCTGGTCCCACCCAGCAGCACCAGTGTCCTGGCTGGCTTGAGGCTTCCACACCTGTGGCTGCCCAGAGCACACCATCAGCCCACTGTGGAATGAATGGGACCAGAGCTCTGGCTGCTCTATGTTGGGAGCTCCAGGTGCTGCTTGGGCTCTGGCCATGGGGTTGTGCCAGGGCTTAGGACCTCTGGGCGCTGGCACCTCAGCCCTGGGACCTTCTGCTGTCACCAGGGCCTGCAGGGATCCAGGGATGTGGCCGGGCTCATTAGCACCGGTGACCTTCGCCTCCCTGTCCTGGCCAGCGCTAAGCGGGTTTGTTACATATTTAATATCCTGAGAGCGTTATTAGTCGGTATTTAATGACGGATACAACCTGTGGGATAATCCCAGTCTTAGCGGGGAGGCATGGAGGCAGGAGCAGGCAGCTCAGGGGGTCGCAGGCTCTCGGGGCCCCTCACACAGCTGCCCACCACTGCCCTGCCCACCCACTGCCCCTGCTGTGCCAACCCCAGGAACCCCCCCAGTGCCTTGCAGGGGTCCCCACTGTCCATGGGGCTGCGGGACCCTTCCCCTTGGTCACTCTGCTGCCGGGAATCCAGCGGCAGGTATGGCAGTGCTGGGGCTTGGGTGGGAACCTGGCCAAGCCAGAGGACGAGCGGGATGGGGCAGCATGGGTTGCTGTCCTCCCACCAGGCTATAGTTCTTCCACCAGCCCCTGGCCCTCCAACCCACCCTTCCACAGCATAGCGGGCTCCACCACCCGCAGCCCCAAGTCACGGCTGGGGTCATGGATGGGACACAGCTCAGCACTGCAGTAAAGCCCCAGCCAGGCTGTGTGCTTGTGGCTGTGGCTGTCCGTGGCTCACAGTGGGCCCCATGTGCCAGCCCCAGGGTGCCACTGTACCCCATCCCTGCGAGCTGTGTAGGCTGTGCTGAGCTGGGGGCTGGGAGGGACCAGGGCTCTGGCTGGTGGCAGGCAGGCAAGGACTGTCCCTGCAAGTCCCTGCCCAACAGTGGCTGGGGAAGGGGGGGGTATCAGGTGCCCCAGATCCTGCTGCTGCTCTCGTGGGTGCTAATACCCCCTAATCAGCTGTCAGTCACTGCAGACCCCAGCAGCTATAAAAGACCCGGGAGCAGCTCCCCGGCTCCTCTCCCACAGTATGGCAGCACCTCAGGGCGAGAGGAGCCCAGGGCAAGAGCTGGGGGGCTGCGGGGGGCCTTGGGGAACCCTGCGGGGGCCACCCCAAGCCCTACTGCCCTGCCCCTGCCCCTACCCCTGCCCCTGTCCCGTTTTGGCCGGGTACAGCCTCCTGCCACCCCCTCTCAGCCTTGTGACGCCCCTGGTAAGTGCCGCGCTGCAGCTCCGGGGGAGGAACGGGATGTGGGGCTTTCCCAGGACCCGGATGGGATTGTGTGGGGTGGTTGGAATCAGGGCTCGGGACCTGCTCTCCCGAGGCCCCTGCCCCTCCCCGGCATT
The DNA here is from genome assembly GCA_013398275.1 of Promerops cafer. Taxonomy (NCBI): domain Eukaryota; kingdom Metazoa; phylum Chordata; class Aves; order Passeriformes; family Nectariniidae; genus Promerops; species Promerops cafer. The sequence continues at coordinate 15,411 of VZSE01010139.1, read as the reverse complement.
CCCCTGCCTCCATACCCTCCTGCACTTGGCACTTCGGGTGCCCATGGGAGAGGAAAACGGCGGGCAGGATACAGCTCTGCCCTCTCCCACACACAAAGGGCCGAGCCCTGACATCCCACAGCCCTCTCCTCTGGCCGTCATGCCCCCCTGTCCCACCCTGACACTCCTCTGCCCCTCCAGGTCTCAGCACCCTATGAGGTGCCGCTGGGGCTGCCCACAGAGCCAGGGCGGGCGAAGGCGGCGGCGACGCGAGAGAGCACCGGGGCACTGAAGGCTTGGCTGGCACGACACCCCAGGAACCCCTATCCCAGCAAGGGGGAGAAGGTGATGCTGGCTGTGGTCAGCCGGATGAGCCTCACCCAGGTCTCCACCTGGTTCGCCAATGCCCGCCGGCGCCTCAAGAAGGAGAAGAAGGCGAGCTGGGCCACACGCAGCGCCTCAGATGGCGAGGACAGCGAGGGCGAGGGGGTCCCATCGGGTGCTGTCCCCATTCCCAGTTCCAGTGCCGTGCAGGATGGGTGCAGGGGCAGCCCCGAGGTGAGGACAGGCCCTGAGCAGGGCAAGCAGCTCCAGAAACGCAAGATCTGGAGTGTGGCAGAGATGCTGGAATCTTCTCCCAGCAAGAACGGGTGTCCCTCGGGGGTGCCAGTGGTGCTGGAGCAGGTATAGGGCTGGGACAGTCATGTCCTGTCCCCAGGGGCATGACAGGAGAGACAGCCATGGGACCCAGCAGCTGCCTCGCCAAGGAGAGTGGGAGATGGGGGTGGGGAGGGACACAACATAGTAATAAATATGACTCTGTCTTGGGTCTCCTGGTGTTGCCTGTGTGCGGTGGGGATGCTGGTGGGGATCCTGGTGGGGATGCTGGTAGGGATGCAGGGGTGCCAGCAGAGATGTGGGTAACTTCACTGCCAGTGCTGCAGGGAGCCCCTGTGGAGCAGGGCAGGTCCAAGGCAGAGATTAAAAATAGACTTCTCTTTTCTTGATAAAGGTAATAAAATGGTTAGCACTATCAAATTAATCCTTACAAAACAAAACCCAAGGAGGTTAAATAGAGACTGGAGGCTCTGCATAAAAACCACAATGACTACAAAATAGCTGCAAAGACATCTTTACACACCAAAGAAACTCCTCCAACCCTCCCCTCTCTGGGACACAATGTCAGCAAACACAGGACTCACACATGAGAAAGAAACACAGATGCGATGGGAGCAGCCCCACGAGGAGCGTGGGTGCCACAGACAGAACTATTTACACTATGGACACGGAGCCGTGCTGGGGCCAGTCCGGCCGCGGCGCTCAGCGCCCAGCACTCGCGCTTCCTCAGTTGGAATTAGTGTCCTAGCTCCTGCTCTTTGTCTGCTGTGGAGGAGGAGGACAAGGAACTGAGGGTCTGGCCCAAATGCTTGTAGGCTGCAACGAGCTTCTGCAGCTACTCCAGCCTGTGTGAGCACCCACATGGAAAAGCCAGTGTTGTTCTGCATGGGAAGGCACCAGGCACTGAGCTTCTCCCCATGGTCCAGGCAGAGCATGCTGTGGGTCAGAGGACATGTGTACCTCAAGGGACAATGCCCCAAGGAACCCAAATCCTGCCTGGCTCAGGCACAGGGGTTGGCTGTGCAGGGTCAGGATTGGGGGAACCCAAAGACCTCCAGGCACAGGCACTGGCAGAGGCTGTAGACAATGCAGAGAAGGAGGGTGGAGGGCACAAGGCTGACCAGGATGATGCCCAGGCTGTGGTGCTCGATGAGCAGGAGGTAGATGCCAAAGGGCAGGGAGCTGAAGTAGAGGAGGCAGAGGACGCCCAGAATGAAGCGGGGGATGGCTTGCCACCCCCAGGAGTGCCACTTCTGCCCAGGGCCATGGCAGGGCAGTGCACCCAGGCTCGTGGGGCGGTACAGCCGCACCACCTCCAACCTGCCCAGGCTCTCTGGTGGGGCCACGTCCTCTGGCACCTCCAGGATGGTAACAACGAGGCAGTCGGGGCTGGATGTGGGCTCCAGCACGCTGGGGCAAAGAAGTACCTCAGGAGATCGGGGTGGACCCCGTTTCTTGGCCCGTTCATGGCCTGTCAGCAGTGCCAGTGCCTCACTGTCGTCCTGCAGCTGCTGCACGTCCCCGCCTGGCACTGGGCTGTGCTGGCGGCAGAAGGGGCAACGGAGCTGGGGGGTCGAAGTGTCCCCCGGGGGAACAATCCTGCGCAGGCAGCGGGCACAGAGGCGATGGCCACAGCGGAGCAGCTTGGGCCTGCGGGCACGGGCGTCAAAGCGGCTGTAGCAGATCTGACACTCCAGCTCCGGGGATGAGGGTGCCACCGGCGGGGACACCAGTTTGCTCTCTGGCTGGGCCATGCTCCTGGTGGGCTGCTGGGGGCTGCCCGGGCTGCAGGGAGGGGGCACCGCTGTCAGCCAGGGCTGAGGGCAGGCCCCGGGCCCGCTGCCGCCCACGCTCCGCTGCATCCCATGGTCATTGTCCCGGTCAGACCCCGGGGTTCAGTGGGAGAGCGGGGCAGTGAGAGCAGAATGGTGGCCACAGCCCCCTCCCCGGCCCCGACTCCAACCCCCGCCTGGTGCCACCGGCGCTGGGACTCGCCGTCATCCCGGCCCCTGCTTTGCGGGGAAAAAATCGCTTCCAGGGGCCGGCACCAGCGGAAGGGCAGCTCCCAGACACATCTTTGGCCCTCACGGTGCGTGCGGGTTCCCTGGGGCCCCGGGGCCGGGATGGCTCCGAACACCGGCTCTGCCGGCGGCAGGGACCCCCCCCGCACCCCGGTCCCCGTCGAGCAGCTCTCGGTCCGTACTCCCCGCCCCCGCTCCCGGCCCGCACCGCATCCTCTCCGTACCTGCGCTCCGCGCCGNCCGCGCTACGGGGGCGAGCGCGGCGCAGGGGCCGCCGGCAGCGCCGCGGCGTTGGCCCGGTAACGGGGAGCGGGGAACGGAGGGGGAGCTCGGACGGGCCGTGCTGGAGCCCTGCGGAGCCCCCTTTTGGATAAGCGGCCCCGCCGGCTGCTGAGGGGTAGGCGCAGGGGTCGATGCAGGCGGCGGTGCGGGTTTTGGTGCGGGATCGGTGCGGCTCCCGGTACCCCAGGGCTCCCCGCTCACGGTCAGCCCTGAGGATGATCCTTCCCGGCGTGGGGCCTGCGGTAGCGGCGCTTGGGGTTCAGCATCCCCGGGGAGTCGAGTCGGGGGCACTCGGGGGACACAGCACTTGACAGGTTCAGGCTGGGCACAGCCAAGCCCCCTGCACATCCTACACTGCAGGCTGTGCTCCCAAGCCCAGTCAAATCCGCCCCCAGCTGCTGCCCTTACAGGGCGTTTCCAGCAGCCCCGGTGCGGGCAAAAGCACTCAGGGATCCCGTCCTTCCCTCTAGACAGGAGAGTGGCAGCACTGCCCACCACAGGGACAATGGCAGTGAGGGCCTTTTCTTTCAAATCGTCCAGGCTTAGCACAGCCTCTCAGAGCTTTTATGCGAGGGCTCCAGCTCCTGGTGTGCCTCATTCCCCCCAGTCCTGCCTGTACCACCCACCGCTCCCAACTCTCCCACAGCTGCCCCTCACACCACAGCCCCTCACACAGCTTGACCTAGTCCTGGTTACCTGCCCTTCAAATGCCCCCACTGTCAACCTGATGCACCCCGTCGACCATCTCTTGCTCTGTTAGGATAAAGGAGACTCGAGAAGCAGCCCATGCCACCAGGCTTCTGGCCACTGATGTCACTTAGACATCCCCTGTGAGACCACAGCCACTGGACACTTAACCAGGTAACTGTCCCTCACCTGAGGGAGCAGAAAAAGGGTTCAGTGTGCACTGACTGACCAAGGGGTGGGTTAGGGACACTCCCAGCATCAGCACATCTCTGCCCACCTGTGCCTCAGGAGCAGGTGATCTTGGGTCAAAAACAATGATTAAAGGGGGAAGAAAGGCTTTATAAAGAGCCGCTTTCATAGCTGACATTCCCAACCACCCTGACTTAAAGGGCATCAGTGATCTCCTTGCCACCATCAAAAGCATCTCTGGAGAGCTGTGAAGCCTCTGGGAGTGGGCAGCATCTGGTGCTGGGCAATTCCTGCCCACCTCAGGGTGGCACTGTCACTGCTGTGGCACTGGCACCAGCAGTGCTGTGGCACTGACACTGGTCCAGCACCGGCAGTGCTGTGGCACCCCACAGGAGAGGTTGGCTGTGCTGCCTGCCCCAACGAGTCCAAAGGCAGTGCACTTCCCTGCACTTCTCCAATGGGAGAGCACCAAAACCTCACTGGAGCAGCGTGGTGGTCAGGCTGCTTCAGGAGCTCACAGTGGCCATTTGGAAACAAAACTCACCAGGAGGGCAGGGCTGCCTGGAACAGGGCAGATGCCAGATAGTTCTGAAACACCAAACCCCAACATTTTTCTACCTTCCACCCAGGCAGAGACCAGACAGGGGTGAGCACAGACCCCAGACACCAAAGAAGGCAAGTCATGGACACAAGCAGAGCTGTATGCTGGTTTTAATGTTCCTAAGAACTAGGAAACAGAAATCAAAAATAGATTTTGCTCTTCTTGATAAAAGTAATAAAATGGTTAGCGGTGTTAAATTAATCCTTACAAAACAAAACCCAAGGAGGTTAAATAAAGCCCGGAGGCTCCGCATAAAAACCACAATGACTACAAAATAGCTGCAAAGACATCTTTACACACCAAAGAAACTCTTCTCCTCTGCTCCTCCCCTCTCTGGGACACAATGTCAGCAAACACAGGACTCACACATGAGAAAGAAACACAGATGCGATGGGAGCAGCCCCACGAGGAGCGTGGGTGCCACAGACAGAACTATTTACACTATGGACACGGAGCCGTGCTGGGGCCAGTCCGGCCGCAGGAGCCCCCGGGCTCTGCCCGTCCCTCTCCTGCCGGGGCCCCTCCGGCCGCGGCGCTCAGCGCCCAGCACTCGCGCTTGCCATCCATCCCTCCATCTGTTCCACCGTCCTTCTGCCTGCCCACACGCGCGTCCCAGCTCTGGCTGTCCCTTCCCTCAGCGCTCCGGCGTCGCGGAGCTGCCGGCTCCTCCTGCCGCGCCACACTGGGCTCCCTCACCCCTGGTGAGGGCTGTGGCTGAGCCTCCTCTCCCACTGGCCGCCGGACGCTCCCGGCTCCTGGGGGCTGGCGTGCAGTTCGCAGAGGAGAGCAGGTGCCGTGGAGCTGCTGCGCAGGAGTCCCGGGCCAGTGCTGTGCAGCCAGCAGTCTCTGCTGCCCCGGCCAGCCTCCCCCGGGGCCACCGGCACCTCGCCTGCTGCCTTGCACCTCTGCCCTAGTTGGGATTAGTCTCTCGGCTGCTGCTCTGCTCTCGGCCCAGCTCCCGCTCTTTGTCTGCTGTGGAGGAGGAGGAGGAGGAGGATGAGGACGAGGAGGAGGAAGACGAGGAGCTGAGGGTCCGGCCCGAATGCTTGTAGGCTGCAACGAGCTCCTGCAGCCGCTCCGGCGTGGGCTCCCACTTGGCAAAGCCGGCGCTGTTCTGCAGGAAGAGGACGGCTGTGTTGTGCACAGCCTTGTAATACATCTCCTCCCTGCAAGGGAAGAGCACAGGCGTCAGCACCTCCCCTGGCCCCCGCCCAGAGCCCTCGACACCTGCTCCTCCTCTTACTGCCTTTACTAGGACAAGTATTTGTCCATCCTGTCTGTCATTATTCTGAGGAGAAGGGAGGCACAGTGCAGCCTCGGGCAGTTCTGAGTACAGGAGAGGCTCCTGAGCTTCCAGAGGGAAGAAACACTGATGCTGCAGAGCCCCATTGCTCCCTACCAGTACATGCATGTGCTGGAACCTTGCTGTCCCTGCAGAGGGGACTCAGCACAGTGAGGCATCAGTCCTAAGCAGGTAAGAACTTCAGTGTCCAGGCACCTGTTGCTTAAACAAGTTGCTGCTCACACTTGTTGCCTCAGCAGCAGAGCAGAGGCCAGCCTGCCCCAATGGGGACCAAGCCCCCACTGCCCCTTGCCTCTGCTCCCCTAGTGACATCTAGCTGCTGCAGCACAAGCAGCTACTGGGCCTGAAGGCTGGCAGAGGCACAGATCAGTGCCACAGGTGTGATCTGTTCCAGCTGGACTCGTGCCCAAGGCGTACACCTCTCACAAGCTAAAGTTAGCAGTCATTAAACAGCCGTTGAATTCACCATGCTGTCTGCCCATCCTAAACACCCAGAGTGATGATGCGCTGCGCTTGTCCTTGCCTGCTCCCTACTTCCCACTGATTTCAGCTTGGGAGAGGATATTTCTGTCACACAGCTTCAGAGCTGTGTTCCCAAAGGATCCGAGAACAAAGCCTACTTTTTGCAGACATGCTGGGACCCGCTGCGGTACTCGTGATCGAAGGCCGGCAGGATGAGCTGGTGTCGCTTGAACTTGCTCTGCTCCATGCGCGTCAGGGCTGGCGTGGGGGGGTCCCGCCACTCAGGGATGAAGACAATGAAGGAGAGCGGCTCGCTGGAGCTCTCCAGCAGTTTCTAGTGCAAGAAGAAAAGGAACAATCTCAGCACTGACTGAGCAATGACGTGTTTAATGAGTCCTACAGAAAGGAAATGCTTCTGCTTCAAGAGCAGTGCCCAGCTGTCACTGTCCTCTGTCCCTGCCCTCAGGGCGCAGGAGTGGTGGGGAGCAGAGGATGGACAGCACAGCTCCCTCCCAAACTCCACTGATGAGCAGACATACCTCAAAGTGAGAGACCATGGCATCCATCAGCTCCTCACAGAATGGCGGATTTGCCTCAAAAGAACCACTTATAGGGAAGAAATCCAGGCACGGGCTGGAGAAAGAGGCAAAGATCCTCATCAGCTCGTCCTGAGCCATCTCACGGGCACGCACCCACACCCACACAGAGCAAGGGAATGTAATACTCACCCCCTGGATCCAAAATACCCGTCTGTGTCCAAGAAGGCTGAACAGTACTGTTTAAAATAGCAATTCAGGGGCGAGGCAAAGCATTCAAAACTCACTCCAAAGAGCTTGTGGAGGGCTTCAAAGATGTGCACGGGAAGTGCCCCTTGCAGACCAGTCCCTTCATACAGCCCCACACCGAACATCATCTGAGGAGAGCAAACCCTGGTGAGCCATGCCTGCACTCGCTGTTCCTGCTGCTCCCTTCACTGACCACGGACCCAGGGCCACACGTCCATGCACCCACTTCTCTAGGTATGCAGGGCCCCCTCATCCTTTCTCGAATTCATGTAGGTCCCTGCATGTACCCAAGAATGCTCTTTAGAGATTTTATCCAACTCTGACCCCACAAAACCATCAGTTTTCTCTTGTACCCAAGTGACCCTTCAGCTGCCCCTCAGAGTCAAGAGCTACTGAAGGTTTCCTTCACAAAGATCTTTACCCACACCGAGGTCTCATGTCAAGACCACAACTGCTCCCTAGTCCACAGTCCTACCTCAGCATAGCATGAGCAGGCCCAGCTTAAACCCTGTTTTGCTCCCAAAGCTGTGACCCTTTCCCAGAGCAAAGACAAACTCCCAGTGCTGCCAAGGCTTTCTAATGTACAGCTGTGGTGAGACTGTACCTGATATCGACGCAGAAGGCACCAAACCCTGGGCAGGAACTTTTCAAAGCCTGAGTCGTCGATGCAGCTGTACCGATAGAGAAGCCACTGCAAGAGAAAGCCCAGCCATTGAAGACACCAGGAACAACCAAGCTATGGTGATACATGCACATTGTGACAGGGAGAGGGAGGCTGAGGAGCAGGTGGGCTCTGCAGGGAGCTGTCAGCACATCTGCTGTCACTGCGTGAGCCACCAGCTTGTCACTAACATGAAGTGAATGAACCACCACAGCAGCACGTGTCTCTCAGCAAGGGTTGCCTTGGTTTGAGTACAATGTTCTGGCAGCACAACACTTACTCAGAGCACACACCCAACACCTGGGAAATACTCCCAGCAGAGCCTGACCCCAGCTAAGGTGAGAGTAGCTGTCCTCATGGCCATGGCAGTGTCTGACAGCCCTGCAGGGTCAGTTGGCCAGCCTCTGCCTAGCCCTGCCCCGAGGGGCAGCAGAGCCAGTGCCCAGCCCTTACCAGCTTGCTGAAGTAGTTGCGGCTCACTTTGACCATCTCCCCCTTGTACCGCACACACGCCACGTTGTTCTCCATGTGCATCTCCACGCTGGGGAGTGGTGGGGAGGGGATGGCCAGTCTCACGGGGTAGCAGTACACCAGCCTGTCCTGGACCTCAGGAGCTTCTACCTCAGCTATGCAGAATGAACAGAAAGGCAGCCTGTGAGAAGCCAAGGGTATTTGGGACCAATCTTCAGTCCACCTCAAAAGACACAGCAAACCAAACAGGGCTGAAGAGCAGGGTGATCCTCCCAAAAAACCACCATGGTGGTCCCTCACAGGTTTCGTAGGCAGCTACCTAGGTTCAAAGCTGATTCCCCAATGCAGACAGCACACAGCCACCTCAGCGTCCTGAGGCGTGCTCCAAACACACAAAACACTCTTTTTGTTGCTACTGTTTCTTATTTCAGTTTGCCCCAAACTCATCCAAAGCACAATAAAAATTCATAGGCTGCCAAATGCAGGAGGCAAAGGAATCTCCATGCACCTTGTGGTTATCCATTGCCTCAGCTTCAAGGAGAGCTCATAGATCATCTGGAAAGAATCTCTGACTTAGTGGGGTTGGAAGACAAACATCAAAAACAATGGCAAAAGGCAGACATTGGGACCTGAAGGGAGCCTGAGGGGAGCCAGGACCCAAAAGGGAAAAGGACTACAGACAGTGGTAATGAAAGGATCAGACCCCATGGAGGAAGGAAAAGCTGACTAGAGGCAGATGTACAGACGTGAACGGAAGAAAGAACAGAGAAAAGATCAAGGAACATGAGTACCTTGGCACCTTCCTGCAAGAAAGGGTGCACAGTGACAAGCTGGGAGGCAGAGGGGTGCAGAAAGGTGCTCAGAACACAAGAAATGTGGCAAATGAGAATAAAGGGAGAACACTCAGCATTACTAAGGGGGTGTCAGCTGTCCCCAGGAATTCATGACGCAAAGCAAAAAAGCATGGCTCAGTGAAATGAACGGATGCCCTGCTCAGTGTGACCCGCTCCTAACAAGCTACTTCATCCTGGCAAATCACGTATTTATAGTATCTGATGTTACAGCTGGTCACAGCACCTGATGGAAGACAGTCTGTCACTGCACAGACACTGTGACTGAAAGCTGAGGCCTATGTTGGACCGGCTGTTTCTTACTTTGAAACACAGACTCTCTGACTTTTGGAGACAGAGCTGCCCTCCCAAAAAGTAAAACACTGAATAGGGACAGGCCAGACCATAAGGCCTTTAACTGCAGTGCTGCAGCTCTACAGCTCTTCAAAGCTGGCTGCATACCAGAGATATTGTTCTCTTTGAGTATGGCAAGATGCTTCTCCCGGATGCGCTTGACGTATTCCAGGGATATGTAGTAAATTTTACTGCAGATGCCTTCTACAGAGTCCTTGGCTGCAGCAGACACATGGGGCCCACACTGTTTGCGTAAGTGCTCCAGGCGGTCCTGTGGAAACACAGAACCAGAGTCTCTCACATGCCCACCACTGGCTCTCCAGGAGTCTTCAGTGTCTCCAGGCTGCTCGCCCATGGCACACAGCGAGGGGAGGCAATGGCAGCCATCTCCAGGAGGACTGTATCTGTCCCCACATGCCCCCTCCCCAGCTCCTTGTGCCCAGCCACACATGAGTGCTACACTGACCATGTAATCCTCCTTGGAGGCAGAATGGTCCCGTCGCAGCCAGCTGAAGGTGTCCTCCACGTTCCACTTCACCACCTTCCTGCTGTCTGGGGAAGCACTCCTGCAAAAACAGAGGCAAAATTTAACTCACCGCTGCACAGCAAGATATTCCACCCCCCTCCAAAGTTTTCTATCAGTGGGGAATGTGGACACTGACACTTCCTCAAGGCCCATCCCTGTCACTCCCCTCCGGTTCTCTGGAAAGGCTTTCCAGAGATTTGCATGACTGTGGACTGCTACGCTCTCTCCAAAACTTGGTGTAGCTGTCTGCTGTCCTCTCTGCAACAGGAGAGGCCAACAAAGCCTTTATCTGTCATGGCAGTGGTCCATTTTGATACTGCCTCTTATTTTCAAGTACTACTAGGGGCTTGTGACTCTGAGAAACCTACCCTGTTTACAAGCTTTTCCTTCCCCCCACAAGGTTCTCCTCCACTATCTTCCTCAGTTCTGTCTCCCTTGGTAGAACTGGCCAGAAAAACCCTACCTTGTATACAAAATTCCACTCTAAGCTTGTTGCTCTGCAACAGCAGTGAGTGCCCAAGCACTCCTGATTTTATCTCAGGGATAACAGAAGACATTCCACACCCACTACTTCATTGTCTCCACACACATTCAGCTCCCCAGTATTACATTTTACAGTAATGTCTCTATCAAAACATGGCTCCAACGCTACTGTTTTTCTTCTGTGCGATCCTAACCTTGCTCTTCCTCAGTAACATTATGACCAGTGCTGGATAAGGCAGGATGAGAAGCCCCTATAGCACTTTTGTCTTTTCTGCAACATGACAGCACTGCAAGAAGAGCTCCCACCTGGATTCAATCAGTCGTTTCGCAGCCTCAGCATACTTGAAGAGCAGCCTCTTGGCTTCCTCCCGGAACTTAATTCTGGATAACCTGAGGTAAGTTAAATTCATATGCATGAGTCTAACAAAGGCATAGAAGACAGGTGCAGTTCCCCAGCTTTCCTTCACCAGCACTGAACCAAAGGGAAGCACCACAGCAGAACTGTGGCAGGTAATCACCTGACCCAGAACCATCCCAACAAGGCACTGTGTCTGTGAACAGTACCTGATGGGAATGTCATTCATGATCTCTCTGAACATGGAAGGAGACACTACTGGCTCACAGTCACTCGGTAAAAGAGGATCTGTCCCTTTATCAACCACTTTCCTCTCCAACATCCAGCGATTAAAAGACTCCCTCGGGGGGTCAATCCCTGGAGATGCACAGAAGAAGGGTCTAATCAATACAAATACAGAAATGCCCAGTAGCTCTGATAAAGATCATCACACAGAGTTCTGCCTAATCAACTAACCAACAATGTCACAGAGTATAACCATCACAAAAAGAGAACACAGGGACTAGACAGGCATAAAACAAAAGGCAGATCACCACAACACTGCAGAACTGAGAAGGAAATCAAAGGAACCCAACAGAAACTCACCTTCTCGCTGCTGGCAGAGCTCACGGTAATGCTGCCGCAGCTTGAGAATGAGCTGGGACCGGAGCAGCTCCACCTCGGGGTGTGGAGAAAGCACTTCTGATGGAGCCCTCTGCTTAATCACGGCATTTGTCTGAATATCCAGGTCCCAGTATACTCTGTGGCAGAAGCAAATGTCATCAGGATACCCAGATAGTTAGCTAATTATCAAATATTACTTTTAAAGATGCTTCCTTGGGCTGTTTCACTAGCCAGGAAACCAAACTCTCAAGACTCCTGGCAGTCATTTATCCCTCAGGTTTCTTGAAGATATCCAGAAACCTGTGTGTCTCAAACACTTCACTGAGAAAGGAACAGAAGACAAATGGAGACAACTCACTCAGTTGGTCGTAGAAGAGCTGCCTGCTGTTTGTCTTCAGGTGAAACACACCACGCCTTCAAAACAGAGGTTCCTGGAATACTGGGAGAGCTGGGGACTGGCTGAGCAGCTGGGTTCCCTGGGACATCCGCCTGTGTGTGTTAAAGATGAATTACTGCAGCAGAGAGACAGGTAAAGGAGAAGCAGCCTAGTGAACCAAACAGTCCCACACCAGAACACCATGCAGGAGACCCCTGTGAGCTCTCCAGCCCCACTTGGTTTCAGGCTGCACACGTTTGCTTCAGAGCACCACACCTACCTTAGGCTTCTTCACACTGTTGCCACTTGGTGGAACCTCCTCCGAGAACCTCCTCTTCCTCTGCCTGCTCTCCACAGAAGCATCTGCCACCCCACCTTCCAGTGGCATTGGAGCCGCGTTCAGTCCCAGAGGGTCTGACTATGAGAGTGCAAACAACAACAGCACACGTCAAGCTCACCCACTGCCACTGCAGCGTCCCCACTGCACTGCTCCCAGCTCCCACGTGGATGGAAATAAGGACAGCACTAGTCACACCTGCACAAAGCTGAAAGATTCTCTTCTCTTCTAGATGTCTATATGCTTTTTTTAAAGACTTTAATGAGAAAAACTCATCACAAATCCCCCACGCTGACTGTTCTTTGAGCAGTGCATGACTCCTGGAACAGCATCACCTGACAGGCACCTGACAGAGGAACACTTCCCCAGAATCATGCCAGACAATGGACCGAGCAAGGAGTTCCGAAGGCACAGAAGACCCTCCCACACCTGTAATCTGAGGTCCACAGACCATGAACACCTCAGTCCTGGCACAGCCTCCGCAAGGTGAGTGAGCACTTACTATGACATCGTGCTGTCCCAGCACAGGCATTTCCCACAGAGACTGGTTCGTGAAGCGGTTGAAGTAGTAGGGGCGGTTCTCCCGCTTGCTCCAGCACTTCTCCCAGCCAGCCTGCACCAGCTCATCTGAGAGGACAGTGAGAGTCAGGAGAGGAGCAACCTGCACGACAGACCTGCCCTGCAGGTGCCCAGCACTGTCACAGCACACTCTGAAATATACATCATTCCCAGGCTCTCTTGGCAGCCTTGCTTCACCCCCCTCCCCACTCCCCGGGCCCTGCAGAATTCCCAAAGGCAGAGTCGGTACCTGGCAGGTCCTGTACCAGGCGCATGGGTTTGGGGGAGCTGGGCTGGTTCTGGTTGGAGGTGCCAGGTGAGTGACTCATGAGAGACGCTTCCTCCGCTGGGCTTCTGTGATTCTCATTGGCCATTTCTCAGCAACCACACTAGAAAAAACAGAGTCGTATCCAGTGTTACAGCAGGAAAGGTCCCAGATCTGTTTGGCACACTCAGGTGTAGCAATATAAGTTCATTCTGATAACAAAACAGGGATTGAACCACTACACACAAACAACACCTCAGCCCTGAAAAACACCTGTTATCCTGGACACAACTAGGTATGAGGAATGCTCAGTGTTAAATGGGGTTAGCCAGGGTGTTCTTCAGGCCAGCATTCAAAATACTCCCTTTTCAGCCAGATCTCTCCAAAGAGTGAAATATCAGATTGTAAAAAATAACACATGCTCCTCTGTGATTATGTGCCACTTTCTGCAACACCAATACCACTGGCCAGGTCTGATCTGTTATCCTCAGAGACAGTTTAAATTAACTCACACACGTATAACTGTACATCATTTCAACACAAGGCTTTAATTAAAAAAAAAATCCTGCTATATAAAATAACCCTGGAGGTTCACTAACAACTTCTGTGGTTCAGAAAACCACAGGCTGGGAGTCAGGAACTCCCGAATTATTACCCTCTGCATGTCCCAGGCTGACACGTCCTAGTCCTAGTCCTAGTCCCACAAGCAGGGCCTCAGCCAGCTGTGTTGGCCCTTGATGCTTTTTCATCTGCATAACAACAGTTATGCAAAAGAAGGTCTGCTGGAACAATAAAGCTCCTCTTAATCATAATTTAATGTTGCCAGCTGGAGAGAAACAGCCAGGCTTTTCCTCTCTTAGTCACCACTCTTCCCCTGGGGAAGTTTCTGAAACAGCGCTGCAGATTGCTCTTCTCTGGCAGCCCAAAACACATTGGCAATGAACTGGGGGGAAACAAGGCATTTTACATAATTCCCAGCTACCTCAGACACTTAACTCTATTCAGGCTTTGGAGGCACCCGACAGCACACACCAGCAGAGTCAGGGCAGCAGCAGCAGCACAACGCTGTGCATAGTGTGCTCCTCACCTGAGCAGCACACTACCTGGCAGCAGGAGCTATGTACAGGAGCTCTTCAATAAAATCTCTGGATTTTTTTGGGGCTAAATCACTCAGATTTGAAGTCTTTGCTGCCCTTCCTGTGCATAAAGGCCAGTAGCTATTCAAGTAGAACAGAATGGCAGGAGCAAACAGCGGTCAAGAGTGAGTGGGCAGTAGCTCAGCTGCCCACAGCATTGGCTGAGATCAGCATTGAGGAACTCAACTCCTTCAGCCCCTCTGAAGATGATTCCATCCCCCCAGGCAGGATACACAAGGGAAGGTGTGGGACACTGTGGACACCTGTAGTTTGGGTCTCTGCTCCAGAGCAAGCAGGTAACGCCCTGTGCCTGCTGCAGAGCGCAGGACACAACTGGGGACCTTTAACGGCCTCAGCAGTGAGCGTTGAGCAATCTCACTCTCCCTCCTGAACTCCAACCCCACCATGTCCTTACAGTTGCTCCACAATGGTGCCAAGGTGAGCTGGGCCAGCGGCAGCAGCTCAGGCTCGTGTCAGCCCCTGGGTACAGGGACCCCGGAGGCTGCAAGCCTGTGAGGCAGGAGCACAGGGAACCTCTGAGGGATGTTTAGTCCCTCCTCCTCAAACTAAAGCTACACTTGCACATGCAGCTGCTGCCGTGTCCTGCACGTTACACAGAGCACACGCTGGAGTGAACTGGTGTGTACTGGGGGGACCAGAGCTCCCAAAGTGATGTATGTCAGGATTCACAGACAGTGCTGGGCACAGAGCCCTGGCCAGCTTGGATGACACATGCCAGCTCCAGTGACCTGCCAGTGTTTTTCACCACCCAACGCTCAAAAGAGCTGTCAAACAGGGTCACTGGCTCTGCCTCCTCCCATTTATGGATAAACTGGAATGGTGGAAGTAGCCAAGAAGCTTTATCACTTGATCAGTGTTAACAAGTATTAAATCCAAGTACCCTTAAGGTCTGGGAAAAGGAAACAGCCAAACTAACAGGAATCCTGGCAGAAGCCACTCTACTTTTATGTAACTACACTGGGACTTAGACAGTGACAGGGATCCAGAGGAAGCATTTTATGGTGATTACGGTATGTTTTTATACACCATGGCAATGCATACAGTGCTTCACAAACACGGTACAACGCCGTCCCTGCCCAGAGAGCTTACAACCTAGAGCAGCAGCACAACCAGAGACCACAGCGAGGGGTAAGGAGACACAGAGTAAAGAAGTACAGCAAACAGGACCGGTATTTGTTTCCATTTCACCGAGGTAGAATTTTGTACAAGACAACAGCAAATGCAGACAAAGGAGATCAGCGACAGCCCCCCGGGACAACCCCGCGGTTCTCCCCCATCCCAGAACCACGGCTGCTCCAGGAGGCTGGGAGCCAGGCCACCGCCTCCCCCATCGGTACCCATCCCCTTCCCGAGCGCCGGCCCGGAGCTGAGCAGCGCAGCGCTCCCGGGGCACCACGGGCACTGGGGAGCGGGGCACCGTGTGTGCGCGGGGAAGCGGCCGGGAACCTCCTGGGGCTGCCCTGCCGGCGGCGAAGACGGCACGGAGCTCCTCGGCGCGGCGGGCCGGG
>VZSE01010075.1:12731-32361 GCA_013398275.1 Promerops cafer | reverse complement strand
GGGCACTGGCATTAGGCTAGTCCTAAACCATGACAGTAGTAACAGTAGAAAGATCATGCTCATACAATAAAACAATAGGTAGTTATATAATGTTAGAAAATAAATATGTATGCATCTCAAATCAATGTCGAAGTCAGATTTGGGTTTGTACCCCTGGCTTCCAGAGCTCTTCAATAAAAGCACCTGCATACAATCCATCTGTGATTATGTGTTCCTGAACGCTAACAGTACTGCCCCATATATCACTGTGATTTGGCACTGCTAAGTCTCAACCCCATCAGAGCTGAGATAATATTCTGATAGTGGTGCCTTGCCCAGTACTAATATTGCAAATAACTACAAGAATTGAGGGCTGGCTTTTATGCCAGCTGAGCCAGAAACCAGAGAAGCTTTTATTCCAGTGAAACTGTGATGGAAGTGTGTTCTGTGTGGGTAAACTGTGATCTCTTGCCAAAAACACCTGCTTTCCACGACTGCATCCTCCCTGCTGTCTGCCAGCAAACCTTCTGCTTCTGCCTCTGCCTCTAACCCTCGCATAGCAGAGAGCTGGCAAGTGAGTGAGGGTGAAGTTATAATCCTATTGTGTTTTACAAAGTCTCACACAATTTTGACAGGCCAGTGTTTTTGGGCTCTTTGCTGAAGTTGTTCAATAATGTCCTCAGACAGCAGAGCTAGGAATTATAAATCCAGCACCAATTGCAGGCAATGCAGTCAGTGCAGAAAAAGTTCAATGACTGCTTCGCTGGTGAAGCAGGAGTGGAGCTGGTGTGCACATGTGCTGTGCACAGAGGGAGCTATGCCTCTTATTTAAAAAAAAAGCCAAAACAAACCCAAAAGTTTCCTTTTCCACTGATGAAATGTGTGAAGGAGGATGGAAACAAGACATGGAATACAGAGGAGGAAAGGTATGGAGAACTGCTGGAACAAAAGTGCAAAGTACCAGGAGAGCTCGTCCCAGGCCCCTGAAAATGAGCTTCAGCTTTTCCAGCCCTAAATGCAGTGAAGAAAGGAAGGGCAAGAGAAGTGGGAATATCTCTCAAAACAATAATAAACCACACTTTTAGCTTGCCTTTCACTGCAAGGAAGATGTCCCGTGCAGCCTCAAAATTAATGTTTTGATATTCTGTCATGGAAACCCCTCTCTGTGTGTTTTGTGCACAGCAACACCTTGCAACTCTGCTGTCACCAAGGCCACAGGGACCCCTCTGGGGCTCAATTAAATGCCCAGTTTCTAAAGGTGCTCTGGTGTGTTTTGGCTGCAGCAAGCAGGTGTTTAGAGATATCACAGGCTGTATCCCTCTGGAAGGGCCTGGGGAAAAAGGTAATAATCACTGATAACCTGTAAATATCTTCCTTTGCCAGGCACAGTAGTGTCTCTTCTGCACTTCCCCTTTTTCCTCAGAGGGCAGGAGTTATGAATCACCAATGGAAGAAAACAATGTAAACTTCTTTTCCTACCAATTGATTCTGAACAACCCTTGGAGTAATTTTGGCAGTCCTGGATCCATAGCAACTCATATAGGGCTTGATTCAGTCACAAATCCAAAACCTGTGGAGACAAACCTTCAATTTGGGAGCGTTGGGATAGGATCTTGCAGCAATAACCTCACCTGTCTCTCTCTCTCCTCCCCCAATATAGCTAAATAAATATGAACAGATACTTCTTATTTGCTTATTTACAATTATTTCTCAGAGCACTGAACTATGCTTCACCCATTTGGCAGGAATCAAATGGAAGTGGGAGGAGGAATTGTGTTTCTCTGCCAGTCTGCAGGTTTTACTGCTTCTTCAAGACAAAGGAAACAAGGATCTGTCTGTCTTCCTGATGCAGAGTGTAATTCACACACCTATTACAACAGAAACACAAAAGCCATATAGTTGTAAGCCAGTATAATTAAAATTGGGTATAATTAAAACAACTGGCTGATGACAGACACTACAGCCCTGCACAGCTATTGTCAAAGGAGAATACACACGGTGAAAAGGTACCTTTTTGGCAGAGCAACCCTGCTCAGTAGATTTAATTAAAACCCGCAGAGATTATTATGTCATATGAATCAGAATACTCCTGCAGAAGCTTTCAAGTAACAAACTTTGTGTTATGATCTCTCAGCCACTTTTCTCTGACCAAGTAGTGCTATGACTGTGATGGCTGTGTAGGGAAATAAATGAGCTTATGGACATGTAAGACTTCCTTTACATCTGAAAATGATTAAGAAGGGTCTTAGTATGACTGAGAGGGAAATCTACAAAAAAAACAAGTGCTTCATTCTCCCAGAAAGGGCATCGTTAATGAAAACAGAAAAGTAAAATCTTCTGAAAAGGGTCAAAAAATACTTGCCTTTTTTTTTTTTTTTTTTTTTTTTTTTTTAATCCAGAAAGAGTGATATTCACAGTGAATCTACATAGCAAATTAAATTCATATTTTATCACACCTAATGAGATTATAAGTGCCATGAAAGGACAAGTCAATGCAAAACCACAGGTGACCCTGATGCTGGCAGCCTCAGCAGACACAGAAAATGAATCACTGTCCTGTAAGTCTCTACAGAAATGCTTCAGGGGCCTGCTTAGTGCTTAATGCCTTCCTGGTCTGCAAAAAATAAATCAGCATAAATTCTGTTATGGAAAAAACTGCCTTTCTTTTGAGGAGTGAGACAAGGAGTCCCTCTTCAGGCAGTGGGGAAAAGAAGAGAAGCCACCCGAAGAAAAGCCACTGAATTCCTCGGTGAAGGCATGTGGTCCAACAAACCATAGCAGCAAACACACACTGATAGATGAAAATGTATGCAACATCAGTGATCAACAGATGTAGGTTTCATTCTTTACACAAGAAGACTTAAGCAACAAACAAAATCACAGCAATGGGGCAGTTCAAGCAAGAGTCCGTTAGATTCTTCTCCCACAGAAGAATCATTCCAGCATGATTGTAAAACCTAAATCTTTTCTGAAGGCTAATCAGGTGCTTCAGGGGGAAGCCAAGGCACAATCTAGGTAGGGATGAAAGGACTGCTCTGGGTTCTCTTTTCCCACCACATGCCCAGGAACACCTGCCTCAGTGCTAGCAGAAGAGCAGTGGTCCTGATGCAGGACAAAAAGGATTTTTCTCACACATTCATGACCTCTGAAATACCATGTGTTCTCCAATGACTGATTTTTATGGCACACACCTGTTGGAATGACACCAAACTCCAGCCCAGACACTGTGACGCAGAACAGATGCCAATGGCTCACTCCCATTGCAGGTGGTGTAGCCTTGTTAAGTGTGGAAATGGAAGGGGGAAATGGGCCAGGAATTGCTGAGGTGTGGTGAGAAAGTGGGCTGGATTAGCTTCTGGGGTTTTGCACAGGATGGCATATGTCATAGAGAAGAGATCAAAAGAGGAGCAACCTAAGCCAAACCGCCTCCTATTTGCCCCAAGCTAGAGACACAAGCGTGGCTCCCATGGCTCAGAATGACTGAGTTTGAGTCTGTGGCCATGTCTGGACAAGTTGATGAATATCCGGTTTCTCCAGAGAAGCAAACCACGTATTTCTTTAAACTGCTCTTTTGACCCTGCAGAGGGAAATGACCTTTTTTTTTAACACATGCATCATGAAAGTCAAACCATTGTCCTTGTCCTGTGTGTACAAACTATTTTTCTCTCTCTTTGAAGATACCTGAAATTTTTGTAGTGACTTGGACCAAGAACCTCAGAGTACCAGTGGACCATCACCCTCAGGCAGCTGGCAAAATCCTGAGCCAGAGCAAATCCAGCATTAAACGCATTTCAAAGCCACCTAACACACTGATTTAACTAAAATATGGGTACAGTATCTGCTAATCTTTCACTTGGAGCTGGCACATGCTGAAAGGAGCAGCTGTGATCCCATGTAGTCTTTGTGATACAGGTTATATGCCAGTGATGTTGTATTAAGCATAAAGAGGGAGGCAAAAAAGATAAAAGAACTTTATGCATAAGATTAAGCAACTGAGCTCTCTAAAATACCATTTTTAGAGCAGGCCTCATGGGGTGTTTTTCTGTGAAAGCAGGAGGCAGTGCAGGAAGCTCTCTGGCCCAGCGAGCATCTGGGGCAGCTTGTGCACCAGGGTTCAAGTCATGCAGCTTGTATTTTCACACACCAGTTCTCCTAGATACCTGCTTGTTACAGACCAGACTTTTATTGCATCCACAAGCTCAGTGTTTCCCTGACAATCTGGGGGAATGACTCATATCACAACCTGAGTGCAAGAGGTGCAAAGCCCACAGACTAGCCAGGGGGCAAGAAAACCTGTGAGGGGCAAATTTTATCCCAAGCCCTGATGGTCAGGAGGCTGAGAAGGACAGGAGCACTGAGGATACAACTGAAGCCTTCTTTTCATGCAGGATATAAATAATTTGAGCATATAAATGAGTGATGGATGGTTGAAAAATATCTGGAAATAGGTGTCTTAGTGCTGCAGTGGAAAAGTCCCTTCAAACAATTTTTATAAGGAATCTCATGGATATAGTTGGCCATGACATTTTTCATATTTTGCTGTGCAATTCTTCTAAACTTGATGTCAATATTTTTATTGCTCTCACCCCTCATCATTCAAGAGCAATAGTGAAAATTTTATCTGCATTGAATCCTTCTACCTGCTAAAACAGTTTGCTATGCAAATATTGCCTTCAGCGGCAGAAATCAAGCCCTGTCTTCAGCAGGAATGAGCTGTCCCCACCTTGTGCAGGTATAACTGCACCTGCCACCAGCCAAGGTCCCCAGGTGAGACATCTGCTAGAAGACTGCAAAAAAAGACAACGTTTTCTTTATCTCAGGGGTCCCTGAAGCATCTGTTGACAAGAGAAATTAAAAAGTTTGCAAAATTCAGTAGAGAGAAGGTCTAGCCTACACAGTTGTTATGAATTGAAATTAAACTCTTGAAGAAATTGAACAGAAATTATATTTTCAAGACTTCTCATTCATTATTATATTGAGCAAGCCTGAGGTACTTGACTCTCAAGCCTGATGCACCCCTTTGTACATAATGAATGTTCTAGGAAAGCAGATACTTTGTAATTTTCAGAATTAAAGAGAACCAATAATGATTTAATTTATTGAAAGCCATCTAATAAATGTACTGCTCTGATGTTTTCTGCATCATGTCTGTAATTATAAATAAATAGCAGATTTCATATGCCCTTCTTAGAATAGCAAAAATGGCTAAATACTGAACAAGCAATGTTTTCCTTTCAAATCCTAGAGCCTTTCCAGTTTTGTCATGCGGGGTGGATTTTACTCATACAGGAAATATTATTTTTTTAAGTGTTGGTTATTTTTTTCCGTAAAAATATGTGGGAATAGGTAGTCTCCATAAAAAAATTCAACTAAGAAAATATTTAGGCAGAAACATGGGGGTTTTTTCCCGTTATTGACACATGTAATATTTTATTTATTTTACAATAGTTTCAAGAGAGGAAAAATTTCCAGTTTGGGAGCAAAAGAGGGCAACTTTTGCAAGCATACATTGCAAGTAATAACTAGCAGTAAATGTTTCCAGGAACTTAATTGCTCTAAAATGAAAACTGCGGTGAACTTGGGTTTGGGATTTTTTTTTTTTTAGGAATTGAAGTGCTGCTCTCCAGCAGTTTCCAAACAAACAAACAAACAAACAGACCGAAACTGACCTACTGAGAACACAGGATTTCAAAACTGCATAGCAATAATCCACAACCATGGAAAGACCTGACCTGGGAGGTTTCTCTGGGATCTGAGGGCAGGTTGGAAAGCTCTGCTGGGAACTAGGAGGAGAAAGGGCCAAGAGGAGTCAGAAATTGCAGATCTCCATGATGAGAAGAACACCTGTTACTCCTGGAAAGACTATTGCACAATGTAGGTACTTCTGAAGTTTAACTATGTGTTAAATTGAGCACATTTGGTCTTCTAGAAATAGTACATGGCACGTAGATAACCTCTCCTACTCAATTGCTGGGGAAAAACCCCCATACCTATAGCAAAACCTAAATATTATCATAAAAACACATTTAATTCAAAATGTGGGAAATATCTCATGCAGAACTTGGAACTGAACATGACCTTTACTTTCCCAGCAGATGAGATCCCAGCTTTTTCTTAAAGTTTGCTTAGAATGTGTCTGGTGCCTGTAGTGTGCAGGAACCCATTGGATTTAAAGACAGAACCATTCTCCCATGCTGTATTATCCCAAATTTACCTGTCCTTGCAGGTGCAGCCCCTTCTGATGAATGGATGTTAAGCAGCACCAGGTGATGTCTTTTTATTTTTTTCTTACAAAAATATAAACAATGAGATATCCAAGAACACAGGTCAAGTGGATATTTGTAGGCAGCCTGACATGTGAAAAGCATGCCATATATTCTGAACAGCTATCAATCCAAAGCTAACAATCTGGTGTTATTGCTGGTGTCTCTGCCATCCCTCTTGATTTCTGAACCTACAAATAGATGAGAACTTTTGTTTTCTCTTGATATGATGATTATTAACAACCAAAAAAGCGTGCAAACACAAAAAACTAACAAAATCACCATTTTAGGTAAAAAACACGGAGCACCCCTGTAGTGGTTTAGGTTCACCAATTCGAAATTTCTCAGTTAATGCATCAAATAGTGTAGTAGTTTTTGTGCTGGCCAATCACATGTGCACTCGCTAGGGTGTACTTACTCATTTCTTGCTGTGAGATGGGATTAGGAGAAAGCCAAAACAGGGTCAAAACTTAAAAGGGTATAAAGAGAGGTTTATTGACAGTAACTAAGGGAAGAAAAAAAAAAAGAGAAAAAAAACAAACAAAACCAAACCCTTCAGAACCTTCCCCTCCCCACAACCTTCTTCTTTCCCACTGTCAATGTAAAGAAATAAAACTCAATATTTTCAGTCAGTTTACCATCTTTAAAATAGTCTTTCATGAGTTCACTTGGGGAGAGAAGTCCCTCTTGCAAATTGTCATGGAGACTTTCCACAAGAAAAAAAAGTTCTCTTGTGATTTTCAACTCTCATGAATAGCAGCCACCCGGAAAAACCTGCAGTCGTAGAAGTCCCTCTCATTTTCACACAGCCTTCCCACTACTGTGTGTATGGGCCATGTCAGCTTATGGGGTACCAGTTTAAAGGTGAACTATTCCAAAAGCAAAGGTTCTCTGCATCTATTTTTAAGATCCTCTTCATCACTGGGAGCAGAAGTCATCTCCTTTGTCTCTGGGAGCACAGAATCCTNCCTGACCCCGGCGGGCTCCGGGAGCTGCGGCAGGAGCTAGGATCGGCCATGCTGAGGGAAGGGCCAGGATCTCAGCCGCCTGGACACCACGGGAGCACGGCTGAGGCTGATGGAGTCTCTTCTCTTGGCCAGCACCCACATGGCCAGGCCAGGGTTGGCTCTGCCAGGCCACATGGGCTGGGCCCGGGCTGGCAGCAGGGAGGGGGCTGAGATGTCAGCAATGGCAGCGGCCCGGTCTGTCTCTCTCTGCGCAGCCCCCTGCCCCTTCCCGGTAACTGATGGAGGGAGAGGGGGGCCTGGCCCTGCGGCAGGGCCACCGTTACCTCTTTCTCTTGCGGAAAGCAAGAGAGCTTTTCCCGGGATTTCTTCGTTTCTAACATGGGTGTTTGCAGAAGCGTATGAACTTTCTCAGTGGTGTAACGAAGTGTCAATCCTCAAAGCTAATTACTGATTGGTTGTTTTTGTCAGACACCGAGGAAGCTGCTAAGAGCTTCCCCTGCACTACTTCTAAAAGTGCCTCCCCCGGGCAAAAACCACCACAGTCCTCCAGCAGAGAGATGCTATAAAAAACCATGGTGCAAAATTATTGCTGTAAAATAAAACATTAAATTATTGCACCTCTTTTCCAGAATGAAAGCAACCTTCTGCCTTTCATAACAGAAATTACATTAGGGCAGTTTTCTCGCTATGGGAATGTTATCAAATATGTGTAAGCAGCTAATTGCGTAGTGGTGGCAATGTGTGAAATGCATGAAATAAAGCCTAAAGATGGGGTTTTACTATTGTTGATGTCCCAGGAAAGATCCAGATTGGCCTCTAAACATCTACATTGTGCTGCATGTTCTGCCCTGGGACACCTGAGGTGTCCCAATCTCTCTCCCTGGCACGGTGTGAGGAGGCAGCAGATTCCTCCTCACAGGTGTGATATAAGTGTGAGATACCTGCGGGTGCCACAGGGGCCAACCCAGGCTGGGCAACACTAACAGGGCAGACGTGGCATGCTAGGTTTGCTTCCCTAAAAATGATATTCAAATTTTTTGCTGAGCTCTCAAGCAAACACCCACAATTTTTGTGGAAAAGGGTGCTTGGATTGATGTAGTCCCAGTGTCTGTCTGGCTGTAGGAATATACTGGGAACCTAAAGACCCCATCAGTATGTGCAGTCATGGCAACTGAAAAATATGGTGCATTCAGAGGAGCAATATAAACATATCAACAGTTCCTCTGCCTTTGAAAAATGTGTTTAAATGTCAGCAGGCCAAAAAAGAATACTTTAGAATATGTTTAGCTGAGAATTTGCATAAAATTGTGTGTGTTAGTTCATAGCTGAAGCCTATAAATGTCTGAAACCTCCCTGCAATGACTCCCTTAGCAGATACAATACTTGTCTTTTGGGCACATGTGGGATGGGGAAGTGTCAACTTTTGCTTTGTGCCTCATTTCACTGTCATATATCTACATATTGCCATGCAGCACAACTTTATCCCTGAGGTTCCAGAAGCTCAGAGTGAGATTTAGACTGAATACACACCAATAAAAATTGTAAAACAGAAGTGCAAGGCCAAAAGCCAGAAATTAATAGCATATGTTACTGAATTGACTTGCCACAGATGTTGCAAGGAAAGAAGAAAAGGGAAAAAGAAAAAAACCTTGACTAACCAAACAAACCCCTGCCAAACAAACCAACAAAACAAAACAAAAAAAGAAAAGAAAAGAAAAAAAAAGGAGCAAAAAAAAAGTCATCCAAGGCCTCTGATGTATCAAGTGTTATTTGCTGTATCATAAGTTCCACCTTGCACAGGGGAGGGAAAGGGGCACACAGGGTGCTGGTGGCCCTGAGAAAGAAAAAGCTTTAACTGAGTCCTGTGTAAAATCACCTGCTTATTTGTAGGGTTCAGTTACATACATCCAGAATACTTTTATGGAAACCTTTCTGCCTGTTTCTGAGAAATTCCACATCCATCTCAGTGTTCCAATCTCTCACTGTTTGGGGTTTTTTTCCCCACAACATTTGTTTCATGTCTGAATGCTGGAGATCCTGCCCATCCATGTCCAAATGAGCACTGCCAGGTTTTTTTACAGCATACCCTTTTCCAAAGAAATACTCAGGAGTCAACACACCCATGAATTTCAGAAAATGGAAGTTCACACCTTAAAATATGCAGGGCAGTCTGTGCATCTGTGTGTGTGTGCAGGGGAAACCCTTTACATTATCAGGATTGCCTTCCTTTGAGCCTCAGGAAGCAAATCATTTGTGGTCAGTTTTTAAAGTCTTTTTTTTTTTTAATTTTTCTGAAAGCTTTGCAAGGGGAATATTTTAAACAGCTGTGTTTATTGATGACCTGTGCTGTATGCATAGATATATACATATATACATAGTCCTGCAAAAAGTTTAGTAAGCAAATAAAGGTATAATACAAGGCTCTTAAAATAATTTGGGAAACATTTTTCATAAAATTCAGAAAAAACCTGTCACAGAAAGACTGTATCTAGTCATAGGAGCTAAAGATGTGCAAGAGAGAAATGGAGAGAGGAAAAAATAGTAGCACTTCCAGTTTTCCATCCTCACAGGAGCTCCAGATATGTGAGATATATTCCATGTTTAGAAGGGAAGAGAAAATAAAACAAGACAGGTGAAGCACAGAGTCAAAAAATTTTTCAAACAACGTTCTCTAATGAGTGTTCAGGAGCTGACCTTATTTCTACAAGTTAACATTGGGAGTGAGTAGTATTTAACAAATATCCCCCATCTCCTTTGAGATCTTGAGCCTGTCAAGGGCATAATGTGAGAAAAAATACATTTTTCAAATGAGGTGATACTGTGCCATGTGACAAAATAACATGATGGAAAAAATAATAAAAAAGGAAATTACAGAAGGCAACTCTATAAAAAGTTAAAGAAAAAAGTGTATGATTTTAAGCTAGCTATTCCAAATGGCATCACACAGAGAGGATACCAAATGCTTGGTCAAGGTGGAAACATTGACTCTGGTGTCTCCCAACATATCTTCTCAAATCCTGACTTTAGTTTTGGGGTAAGATGTGAACAGTCAGCTCTGGAAGATTAGTTTCAGGAGTCTGTTTGTCTCAATGGCGTTACACTCCTCATGAGGAGGAGCAAGGTCACTGATGAAAACGTATCAAGAGGCAGAGCACTGACGCCCTGACAGATGTGCAGGGACCCAAGGTGTGCCTGGTTACTGCAGCAGTGTGTGCTGTGTCTGTATGGTCAGAAATGTAGCAGAGCAGAATAAAGCAAATTCAGAACACTCAGAGCAGAATGGGATACATCTGGTAGATGAAAAAAAAATACTGCTACTTTTGGAAGGAATGAGGGCAAAGTTCTTAAAAACCTGAAAGGCCACTGACACTCTGGTGAGTTTGTGACTGAGTTCCTGTTTGTGACAAATGAGTTCCTGTTGCAGACTCACCTCCCTAAATCCTTGCTCCTCATACTTCCTAAAATGGGCTCCTTTGTCTCCAGATTCCATTTGTTATTTTTGTTGGAAAAACATTTCTGTGGAAAATCTGTGGATCATCTCCCCTGGCATAGCAAAGTGGTCTCTGGACACGGGAATTTGGCTTCCCTGATGGTGACTCCAAACCCCAGGAGTGCCCCATAGTGATGGGACCTGGCAGTTCTGTGGGTCTGGGACTGGAGACTGACATGGAAATGTTACACATAGTAATCCCAAGAGCGCTGGGAAGGCCTTTCACTGTCTCCGACAATAGAGATGACAAGCAGGAGACTCTCCTAGGGTCTCATCAGAGACAGCTTCAGTTTAAATCCTTGATTACAGCAGTTTTCAGAAGGATAAATTGTGACTATGTACCTTTGAAAAGGAGGGAGATTTCTAGGACAAATCCCTTTATAGCTAGCAAAAAGGCTGAGAAGACACATTTGTGCCAATATCGAGCAATTAATATTTAATAAAGGCTTGTGACTGGTTTTGGTCTCAGTCTTAAGCAGCTGTGTCCAACTTAATTTGTCTTAACTTCAAAGCATCAGTTTTAGAGTGCACTCCCTGAATTGCCAAGACACGATTGTCAGCCAGAAATGAGAAATACAACAATACAAATACAGTTTCATCTGAATGAGTCCAAGAAAAATTAATCTATCGGCATAAGTTACTTTCATTTGAACAGAAAACTGTCAATTGATAGAGCACACTCTGTAGAAAGGCATATTGTGTTGATACTCACTTTTCTTCAGAAAAGAGAATTTATCTTTCTGTCACACAAAACATGATAACTGATTTATGCTTTGGCATAAATCCTATTCTATTCTAATTCCACATAACAAGTAAAGGAATAAAACTGATTAGTCAAGTGCTGAGTTAAAAGAAGTATCTCAGTGGGTATTATAAATCTGCCATTTATTGCAGTACATGGCTCTTTTATTCCAAGCTGGCTCTTGTATTCTATGTTTGAACCTTTTTTGTCTGTAGAGAAATTTTTGTGAACATTAACGAAAGCAATGAGTTAGTCCCAAGGGCCACAAGTTCATGTTTCCTGAGAAGGGCACAGAAGGATGATACCAGAGATGACCTTGCAGTGATGTCCATCAAGCTCAAAACCAACTTTAGGGATTTTATTGCATTTTGATGGCCAAGGGATTGTATTGTCAGACGTCCTAATATGAATTTTGCAGTGAAGTTTGATGAATTTGACAGGGTTTAGTGCCTGTCACTGGAGAAATGAGATGATGGCACACTGCATCACTTCAAAGCCATTATGGCAAGAAGTTCTCTGGGTCAATACTGTTCCGCATCCATTTCTTTCATGGGAAATGACAATTTAAACACTTCCAGGGCTCACCTTTTCCCCTATGGGGCCTTGTCTGCTCATGTCATTTCATACAGTAATGAGGACTAATTACACACGGTGACATGCTACACTGGAAAAAAAATGAAGGCTTGTTTCAGAGAGTGATGCCCACAGCAGAGGTATCTGAGCCTTACATCTCCAGCACATAAAAACCAGGAGATGTCAGGTTGCTCCCTCTATGTATCTTTCTACTGCTTGCCCAAATGGACTGTTTAACTTTTAACAGCACAACATCTACAAGTGTATTTTTGCTTACATGCTCAGAAATGGCTGATGATTTCACGTGTTTTGAGCATTTATGAATTAAAAACTCCCTAGCTAAGAAAATCCAAATGGCTGATTTATTTTCTTCTTTCTTTTTTTTTTTTTTTTTTTTTTCTCCATCCCAGAATTATAGGATTTTGAATATATCTTTGAACCCTTACTGTGTACATTCATGGTCTGCAAAAGCAAGATTTGTTCACTCTAGTGGCATAGGAAGAGAAGGAGGAGCTGCAGACCAACCACCTGTGGGACATATGAGAGCGTTATTTGGGCTAATTTGGCCAGAATTCAGCACAAACTCCTATGCAAAATACAGAAAAGAGAGAAAACCAAGTTAATGCTTCAGGACATGGCTGCATGCATAATGGATCTTTACATCTGACTGGAGCTTTGGGAATTCTAAAGGCATAACAGCACAAAAATTGAGAACTATCACAACCACCGTGATGCAACAGATCCAACCACTAACACAGGGGTCTATCCCTCTCCTCAAAATCAATGTTGCCTGGCATTTAATACTGTGTTGCAGGCATTAATTTGCCACTGATTTATATGGAAATCAAATAAAACTATAAAAGAAAGTCCTTTAAGACCAGAATATGAATGGCTGAAAATGAAATTGCAGTCAAGGGAAAGAAAGGAAGACAAAAGCTTTGTTAGAGAGAATATTTTTTTTTTCTGTTTTCTGAATTTAGGCATAGGTGGAGGACACACTGAATTGGCATCAGTTGTCCTACTAGGTCACTGTGACACCACCAGCAGAATGAGGTTACTCCGGAGTTTGCCACAGTATCCTCTGTACCCAGAGGAGCTGGCAGTCCACCCACTGCCCTCACAGCCCTATCCTGAACAGTGGGTGGTTGTTTCTCCCCTCTGCGTTCACTGAACATGTTCAGCCTTCTCCACCAACACCCTGTGGCAGCCAGATCATCTACATAACACTTTTCCTCTGCTCCGACTGGATTCACCTAAGCGTCCATCAACAATAATTGTGCATAAAAATTTAAGGGGTGATTTTCCATGACAACCTGAACTCATGACTTTGGATTTGTCTTCTGACAGCTCTTTTTGCCAGTAGAACTGTGTTACTGAAGTACCTCTCTAAGGAAGTGGAACAGGCAAGAGTTTAGGGTGACACCATAGCCAGGTGACTTCTGAACTGTTTTTAGACAGCTCTGAGCATCAACCTGGTCTGATAACTCGATCCTCATTGCTACCACAGTCTCAATGAACACTTCAGAGAATTTATTTACACTAAGAATGGTGTTTCATGTGAAAATAAAGCATTGACATTTATTTGGTTTCTCTTTACAGAGCTTGCTCTGTGTATTTTCTTGAGGGATTCATCATCATGATTTAATTAAGAAACTCCCCCTCCCCCACTGACAGCACGTTTCTCAGGTGCTGTTTGGGGACACTCAGTTTTTTTGGTGTCATTTTCTGAAGCAGAAAACTGTAATTTTTTTTTTTCTTGTCAAAAACTTGAACTGACAAGGACAGAATTCACCTCCTATTCAATGTATTCCTTTGGACACAGCTACTACCTTCACCCCAATAAGAGTGCAAATTAAAACCAAAATGAGATAAACACAATACAAGATCTTCATGAATACAAAAAGCATTTCATGCAGCACATATCAATTATATTGGCCAACCCTTAAAAAGTTTGTTTCTCAGTGCTTAAAACTATGTTCTTCTGATCACTGGGGTTTTGGAGGAATCTTCAGAACAATGAGATGTTTGTGTTTGTCCTCACCAGTTTATTTCTAGTCTTGCTGTCTTCAGCTGTCCCACTCATCCAGCTCATGCATTTTCAGGTGTAAGGTATTTTTAGCCACAGGTCTCACAGCATGTAGAGATTTTCCTTTTGGTACACAGATACAATTTCAATTAGGATTTTTCTCTTCCAATTACTTCATTTTAACCACAGGAATGCATTTTTTTTCCTCCCTGTATGTTATTTTACTTCTATACAGCGTCTAGAAATGCATAAAGGAGGAATAAAGATCCAATCAGTGTGGCACCATTTCCTTCAGCTTTTAGCTTTTCTATTACATTTATTTGCCCTACAATGTGGTGTAGTTGTCTTATAAGTGTAAAATGAAATCTTCTCTTGCAAGTCCTAATTTTTTTTTTTAACTTCTAGAGTTATTTGCACATTAAAAATACTTTGTATTATTACAATGAGCAGAGCAAATTAAAAGGCAGAGTGTCTCACAATATAAATGTGACTCTCTTTTTAAATTGCCATTTCAGCCCCCTCATTCAAAAGTGCAATGTGAGTCTGGCTCTGACTCTGTGAACACCGCACAGTGACCACATCAGAAAACCTAATGTAAATAAACAATAACCAAATGTCTCTTAAGAAATACTTAGGTTTTATTAATTATTCTTCCATAAACAAATCATTTAGTTCACCACAATTATTTTTTTAAAATTTGCCTATTTCTAGCAAGTGACTTGCTCAAGGATTAACTGCATTGCCCTATTACATGCACAACCACAGCTGATCATGGGGAAACTTTATACACTGAAGGCTGGTTTTTTCATGATGTGTTTTAGGGGGAAAAAACCCAAAGGTCACAATTTCAGAAACTCTTCTTTTGATGAGAACTGCCTCTGTACACTGAACAAGGTATTCAGCATGAAATGACAAGCACAATTTTTAATACCAACCTTTTGAAAACCACAGGTTTCCTGTAGCTCCTTAACACATTAAGTTTCTATTTTTATCTAGGTGAAAGCAGATTGCTCTTGGAAAGAGAAGACTGCAATCTGTCCCCTGGCATTTTCATGGCTGATAGGGCTTGATCTGAACTGTCAAAATGGTGAGGGCTTCTCTGAGGAAGTAAAAAGAAACACTGATCTGGGTTGAATGCCTGCAAATACCCGTGGAAGAAATGCAATGTGTCTAATAGGCTGGAATTACTATGAGAAACACATGAAATTTTGTATATAAAAACACAGACTTTGTTCTTAATTAGAACCTAATCAGGTAGCTAATAAAACTGGCTTAGCATTCAGATATGCATAAATGAAACAACTGCTTTTACACGGCGCAGAGACAGGGATGATAAATCTGAAAGCACTGCATTTCACACTGCTGTGAGCAACCCTCAAAAACAGCTTGTGCAGGAAAGGAGAGTTGTCACAGACTGAAAACTGGGGTCAGCCAGGCTGGAGAAATAGCCCATTAGCTAATGAAGATGCTTTTAAATTCCTCATCAGAACAAACATCCCCAGAAACCATGGAAACTCTTGTTACTAATTACAACACATTCACCTTTTGTCTCAAGCCTTACTGTGCCTCATTCTTTCTCCTGCTCTCATTGTCAATTTACACTGGCTTTCTACTGTTCCTCTTTCTTGTAATTTACAGAGGAGTCAAGCAAATACATATCACCATTATATTTTTCATGTTTTGAATTAGTAAATAAATTATTTTGAATATATAAAATTTAAAAGAAAATAAATAGCTGGGGGTAGACCTTCAGCCTCACTCCTAGTTGGACCTGGAGCAGGGAGCTGCAGCAGCCTCATGTCTATCAGATACTGCATTCAACAGTTCTATCAGAAACTGATTATATTTTTTAGTTACATGTTTGTGAGATGATAAAAAAAATCCTCAAGTCCACAATTTTACAGAAAGAGACTGATAAGAGCTTCACTTCATAATTTCCTGGAGGAAACTTCCCCTGAACTGATCAGAGCTCTAAAGTGCCCAGGGTGAGAGGAAGCTATGCTTGCCTTATCCTCCTGCTTCAGTCAGGGAGCTAAAATGGATGACAAAGATCCCCCCAAAAAGAGGATCTCTGGCAAAAAGCTCCAGAAACTGGGATGGGGGAAAAAAAAAGTGACCTAATGAAATAACTAATTCCTCCAAATAGCTTCCAAAATCCTGACAGACTTGAAACAAGAGAACAGTTTTCAAGTAGAAAAAAGAAAAGTCAGTGATCATGAGGGGAGTGATAGAAACCTCTGTAATGGGAGGAAATTTTGCTTTTGCCAAAAGTGTAATGTGTCAGACTTGCTCAGATAGGAAATGGAGACAGCCTCTCTCAGT
Organism: Promerops cafer; assembly: GCA_013398275.1. Taxonomy (NCBI): domain Eukaryota; kingdom Metazoa; phylum Chordata; class Aves; order Passeriformes; family Nectariniidae; genus Promerops; species Promerops cafer. Next base: position 15,998 of record VZSE01010075.1, on the reverse strand, counting down.
GCAAAAAGCTCTTCTGTGGAGGAGAACCAGCTGTGAGGAATTAAGTCTGACCACAGACTTTGTGTTCTTTATCAGCCATGAGCAGAGGTCTAATGCAGTGATGAGCAAGGGAAAAGGATTAACAGTTCTGGTAAGTATTGAAACAAAACCATCCACCTGATTTCTTGGGAAAGCCCATTTCTCAACAGCACAAAAGAAAATGACACTGGCAGACAGTTGAGTCCTCCCCACTCACAGCTGGGCTGTCTCTCTTCTGTGAGAGTGGCTCTGGCTGTTGCCAGGCTTTGAGTTTTGAAGGGAGGGGAATAAAAAGTCTTAAACCTATTTCTGTTATCACACAGGAAAATGTTTTGCCCTTCTCACACCTGCTTTTCCTATCCACATGTCCTTACACGTGGAAGACAGTGTAAGAACTCCAGCGTGTTCACACAGTAAGTATTCTGGAGAATCACTGTGAAATTACTGGCAGGCCCAGCAAACTATTGACACACTTTGGTGCTTCATGAAAGGGCTAAGCCCATGACCTTACGTCAGCCAAACTTTTCCTTTGCCTGGGAAGGCTGTGGATGAGGAAGGAGCACTGATGGGGTTCGCTGCGAGCCAGGTCGATTGAACTTTCAGTGACCCTCATCATGTCTGGGTCTGTCCAGCAATCCACAGTGGCTTAAATTAGCAGGACAGCATCAAAGGGAGAGTTTGAAACAAAGAAATTTTTAATAAAGACAGAAATAACAAACTCTTACAGAGAAAAACCGAACACCCCAAAAATACCACGAGGCTCTTTGTTCAGTCTCTTTTGTGTAAACTGAGGTGGGATTTTTGGCACTCTGCCCAGTAAGATTGCAGCAAGCCCATTTGGCAGAACCTATGAGGTGTCTTCATGCTGGCACACAGCCAAATAGGGAGAGAACTCTCTGGCTTTTGACCTTGTTTGGAACACAAAGAGCAGAGCCTCACACTGCTTCCAACATGAAAACCCTTGGCATAGATGAGGTGCACTGCAACAGAGCACAGAGGAGAGAAAAGGGGTTCTCCTTGTACAGACTCAAGATTTTAAATAGGGGCATTTATAGTCAGTGTGGTCGAAGCTGACAGTTTCTCCAAGCACTTTTATTGTTGGCTTGGGAGTCTTTTCAACATTTTATTAAAAAAAAGAAAAGAAAGTAAAAAAGAAAAAAAATTCGAACTTGGTTTAATAGGCCAGCATTTATCTTCTTACTGCAATTCACTTTCTCTGGGGTTGTAAGATTTAATGTAAGGGGTTGTAAATATTATCCACATATTCTCAGACAAAAATACTGAGCTTTTTTTCTTTTTTAGCTATCTTTAATAATAAATAATAATATTTAATAATAATAATATTTAGCTATCTTTAATATTACTAAAAGAGACCCACATGGGAGAGATCCTAAACTCACAAGCTGGTTTATTTGCCTGTTCCCTTGACTAGTATTCTGACCAATCATCCTGGAACATAGTAGTTGGCAGTTCTTCTGTGGGTCCAGGCTGACAAACAAAATATAAAATAGTAGGAATAATACAATCCTGCTCTGAATATCAATTAATTAATAAAAACCCCTATTTATTATACATTAAAGCAGCATTAATTTACTTTAAAAATACTTCAATTTATTCCTCTTATCATAAGGTATCATACTGTATTTACTGTAACGGATAACTAAATTAAATTTAAGGAACTTGGGAAATATATTTGACAGAGTACTTTTTATAATGGAGACCATATTTTTTATTTCTAAAAAAACAATAAATACATGTTTATTTCTTTGCTCTTTCATGTCCCTAAAGCTAGGTCAAATTGCTACTATCTGCCTAAAATGGTTTATGCTCTCCTCCTCACAAGGTTCTTAATTATCTCAAAACTGAATATAAATTTTCCACAAAGCTGTCCCTAAAATTCCTTGGCTTTCAGTAGCATCACAACACTTATGTGAAGGAAAAAGAAAATAATTAAAGAGAGAATTCAAGTCAGAGAATCCTAAATCTCAGTTGTTCTGCTTTGAGTTGCTGTAGCTGAGAAGGAGCAAATAAAAAAAATTGCTCAAAAACCCCTTTGTTTTTGCACATAATACACAATCATGAAAAAGCATCATTATATTTGGAGCATAATGGGCTAAGCACCACAGGAGTTCTCATGAAAAAGAGCTGTGGTAGAGCCGTCCCTCCTCTGAGCAGACCAAGGTCAGCTCCATACCTGCAGGGAGCAGAGGTCCCTGGCATGACCAGGTGGGCATTTTCTTGCTGATGCTTTTTACTCTTCTCCTCATTACTAAGACATATCTGAATTAAATGTTTCTGGTTTGGTTTTCCCTTCATATCTTTTTGGTCTGTTTTAGATCTCCCTTCCCATCCCTCCAAATAACAGCTCCATCATGGTCCTCCCTGTGCTCTGAAGCAGCTTCCAGAAATCCCAGAGCCCTTTTACAGAGATCTGGGTCTATCTTGGCACTTGTTGAAAATCCCTCATGTAATACCAAGAAAAACAGAAAAAAAAAAAACCTAAACAAATTTTACAAAGAACACCAAACAAATAAAAATAAATCAAACACACACTCCTGACAATAAACAAGTGGAAGACTAGGCAACAGACAAACCTGTGACAGAGGCTCCTTTCCTCTATGTCAAATCTCTGGCTGTACCATTTGGCCTTAAGACAGGAAAAATAACTTTTACTCAACAATCTTCAACCTTCTAAAGAAATTCTGGTTTACAGTCTTTTATGCAATACCTATCTTGCCTAACATTTTGGGTTTCTAATGTCACAGGAATGGGTCTCTGGGGCCACAGTGCCTAACTCATAATCCCAGAGCTGGCACTTAGCTTTCTGTTTGGGTCACTCTGGCAAACCTGTTCCTGTTTGCTATGCAAAACAACATTTTCAATGTGAAAACCAGCTAAGATGTGTGGGGGAAAAAAATCAACTGCTTTAAATCAGAGGCCATTTTGTTCTGCCTGGCTGCACTTTATGAAAGATAAATATTTCATCTGAAGGAATATCAGATGAGAAGGTGTAGTGGTTTCCGTTTGAAACTGGGTGGAAACACACATTCGTGTAGTGGTTTAGGTTCGCCAATTCGAAATTTCTTAGCTAATGCATCAAATAGTGTAGTAGTTTTTGTGCCAGCCAATCACATGTGCACTCGCTAGGTTGTACTTACTCATTTCTTGCTGTGAGATGGGATTAGGAGAAAGCCAAAACAGGGTCAAAACTTAAAAGGGTATAAAGAGAGGTTTATTGACAGTAACTAA
>VZSE01010059.1:0-10039 GCA_013398275.1 Promerops cafer | reverse complement strand
CAGGCTCTCACCTCAGCAGGCTCTGTGGCGGTGTTGGCGCAGAAGAGGCTCTTGAGGGCGATGCCAGTGTGGTCAGCACTGCTAGCTGCGGGTGGAGAGGGGGTGTCAGTGGCAGGGACACAGGGGGGCCGGGGGGCTGCATCCAGACTCACCTGGGGGGCTGTCAGCTGGGCTGCTGGGCACCCGCTTCAGCGCCGGCTTCAGGGGCTTGCGGAGTGCGGGGCGGGCAGGGGTGCCTGAGGAGGTCTCTGTGCTGATCTGTGGGGGAATGGGGTGGTAGGGTGACAGTGGTGGGGGGCACCCTGACCGGGCATGCCCCAAGATGGTTGCACCCCTCACCTGGAAGCGGATGCTGGAATCGGAGAGCTGGTGCCCATCCTCAGACAGCACCTTCTGCCGCAGTGTCAGGAGCCGGCGCTGGGGACTGAGCTGGTTGCTGAGCAGGGCCCCCACCTGCGTCCGCTCAATGGAGCCCAGCAGGATCATGGACTCTGCCAGACACAGCAAGGGGCCACACTGGCTCCTCATGTTCCCTCTGCCACCCACCCACCATCCTGGTACATTCCATGGCTGCTGTGGATGCTGGCAGAACCCCTGCCTGTGTCTCACCAGCTGACTCCACCAGTGGCAGGTTCTTCATCTTGGTGCTGTGCAAGACCTGCTGCAAGTCCCGGTACTTGCAGTTGAGGGTGACGTAGTGGATATCCCGCACCATGATGTCCTCCACCCGCACGTTGTATTTCCTGCCCAGGGACAAGAACAGTGGCCTCAGAGTAATGCCACCCCCTCCCCTTGTGCCTGGTGAGAGGTTTGGGGTCGGGACAGGGCACACAGACTCACTCGTGGTGGCCCCAGCCCAGCTCAGGGAGGTAGGGAAGCTTCTTGATACGGATGATGCTGTCATAGAGGGAGGGCTGGAGGCTCTGGGCGACGGCATTGGCCAGGATAACAGCGATCATGACAGGCAGGATGTGCGAGATCTGCCCCGTCAGCTCAAAGACGATGACGGCCGTGGACACCGTGTGGGTGACAGCACCCGACAGTGCAGCCGCCCCTGTGGCCACCACCAGGAGACGGGGGAGGGGGCTGTCAGGTATTGCTCACCAGGCTAGGTCCCCGCGCTGGGTTCCCCCCTCTAGGGCATCCACCACACCTGGAGCCCTTGGGACCATCCGGGGACGTTCCCAGTGGTGGCATCACTCCCAGTTCAAGGGATCATCACCTCAGCTGTGGGGCAGCATCTCCAAATGATGCCCACCATGGTGTCCCCATTCCAGCTCAGTGCTTACCCACCACGGCGTAGCCCCCCGGCACGATGCGGTAGATGTTGCTGTCCGTGTGGATGCCATCGGGGAACCAGGCTGCCATGCTCTCCCCCACCAGGCGCCCAAAGGCTGCCCCTGCAGGTGGAGAGGGGCTGGGAACGGGCAAAGGGCTCTCCCAGCACCCGGCCCAGCCTTGCGCCTTCTCCTCTCCCTGATTCTGCCAGGGAAGGGCACATCTGGAGGCACCCACAGGTGCCCAGTGTGGGCTGAGAGGTGGCTCCCTCCTCCCACTGTGCCCACACAGGGTGCAGGGTCTCACCAATGACGAAGACGGGCATGAAGGCTCCACAGGGCACTGGGATGGTAGTGGCCAAGGCTGACATCCAGAACTGTGGGGCAGACACCCATTGGTTGCCCTCCCTGACCCAGCCCTGCCTCCTGCCCCTGCTGTGACCCTCAGCTGGGTGCTGTGGAGCAGCACATGGGCACCGCACCCTGCAATGGGGCATGGGCTCCTCCTAGGGGCACCCTGCCAGCTCCTCCCTGGTGGCACTTGGTGGCATCTGGCCAGCACCTCCCTGGTGGCACCTAGGAGCAAGCAGCCAGAACCTCCCTGGTGGCATGTTGGTGACTCCCAGCCAAGATCGTTTTGATGGCATGCCAGCACCACCCAGCAAACACCTTGGTGGCCTCTTGGAGCAGCCACCCAGTGCCTGCCGGTGCCACCTTTCTGGTAACAATTTGGCACCTCCCTGATGGCATCCAGAAAATCCTCTCCATAACCTCCTGGTGGTACCTTGGGGAGGATAGTGGAAGTAGGCACCCACCTTCATGAGGATGAAGACCACAAGTGTGACGAAGACGTTGGAGCGAGGATGGCGCCAGGCCTCCAGGATGCCCAAGTATTCGAACTCATCACTGATCCCCTGCTTGGCCCACGTCTGGTTGTCAAAGAGTGTCACCAGGGTGTCCTTCTGGGTGAGCTGGTGATGGGCAGGAGTCAGCTGGGGCTTGTGGTGGCCCTGGGGTGGGGACTGGTGTGCCACCCCACGGCGGGTACCTGGCCAGCCATGAACTGTCCAAAGCCGGGTGGGAAGGTCAGCGTGGAGATGATCAGTGTCACCAGGGCAGGGAAGAGCAGGCGCCTGGCAGGGTGGCACAGGGCAGGGGGTGATTTTGGTGCAGCCCCAGCTCCACCACCGTGTTGCTGGGGACTGCTGGGCACCTACTTCTTCATGAGGAAGCGGTTGATGGTCTTCTGGCGGCGCATGAACTGCACAATCTTGCGGTTGAGGTAGACAAAGAGGGCGCCCCCGAAGCCGCTGGCGATCCTGGGCAGAGCCAAGGGAAGAGGTGTCCTGCTGCCACCACCAGCGCCACTACTGCCACCCCTGGGGCCATGGGATGGGTGCTGGGATGGCCGCACTCACCCGATGACGGCAAAGGCAGGCAGCTCCTGCAGGTCGAAGGGGAAGTCGAGGCGGAAGCGGGTTTTGAACAGTGCCGTGATTGTCTCTGGGGGATGGTGGGGGTCAGCAGGGCTGGGCAGGGGACCCCTGTGCCCTCACCCTGCCTGAGGTACCTTCATCCTTGTTCCAGACAGCAAGGACACGGAAGATGAAGGCGCTGAAGGTGGCAGCGAAGAAGCCGCGCCAGTAGTTGCGGACAGCAAAGAAGGTGGAGGTGACCTCGATGCTGAAGAGGACACCTAGCATTGGGGGGAAGTGCACAAGGGAGGTGGAGAAACCTTGGCAGGCCTGGTGCCTGGCATGCTGCCCACCCTGAGTCCACACTCGTGCACAGCCCATGGGGTTCTGGCCCATGGACACACTACGGGGCGGTTCAAGGGCTTCCCTGGCAAAGCACGTGGCCGGTCCCAGCGGGGCACAGTGGACACAGCACAGTGGGCCAAGCACGAGTCTGCACGAGTGAGAGGGTAGCACAGGGATGTGGGCAGCGACATGAGGGGTGGCACTGGGATGGAGTGGGGTGCACACAGATGGACAGACAGACAGGGCAGCAGGCAAAGGGCAGGGAAAGAGTCAGACACATCACCAACCTACGGGCAGGGCTCAGCGGGACTGGAGTGGGGAGCTCCCTGGAGCGCAGGGTGGCAGGGGAGAGGACAAGAGCAGACGTTACACATCTGGGAGGATGGTGCCCGCTCCTCCCTTCCTCCTCCCTGCTGAGTATCACTGCCCTCTCCCATGCCAGCTGTCCTGGGGGTCCTGCTTGCCTCTTCAGGTGGACCCTGCTGCCTGGGTGGGAGGTGTGGGGGGTGTGGGGAGGCCCAGGGTGACCCTACCTCCGATGGGGGCGGCGAAGCAGCAGCCAACACCAACAGCGCAGGCAGCTGCCAGCATTTCAATGTTTCTTGCCTCATTCTGTGAGGGAGACAGGAGTGAGTGGGCACTGCCCCCTCAACCCTAGGCACCGCCAAACCTGCTGGTGGGCGCAGGTTGATCCTTCTGGGGCCAGCCTGCCGTACTCACCTCATAGAAGCCCCCAAAGAGGGAGAGGAAGCGGCTGAGCAGGGCTGCACACATGCTGGCAATGTGGACAAAGGGACCCTGAGAGGACAACAGGGGACTGAGGACACTGCCCTCAGCCTCACTCCCTGGCCCCCTACTCACCCTGCGCCTGCACTGCCCTCACCTCCTTGCCCAAGGGCATGCCGCTGCCCAGGGCACATGTCAGTCCGATCACCTTGGCCACAAAGGTCTTGAGGGTGAGGTACTCCTTCAGCACGACACCCCGCAGGATGGTTTTCATCTCGGGGATCCCTGAGCCTGGTGACATGGGGACAGCCTTGACCCGATAGCCATGAAGGGGGGACACTGCCTCATGGTTCTGGGGGGGGGTAACCCTTGATGCTCTGCCACACCACACTGCCACAGGGAGATCCCAGAGACACCTCTTGCCACAGTACAATTGGCAGAAACAGCCCCATGATCATGTAGGCACAGCTCAACCCATAGCCTCGCGGGGACCCCAATCTCATAGCCCTCAGGAGACCCTCTGAAGATCAGGTGTTAGCCCTAGGAAGACCCCCGAGCCTGCTAGTCTCATAGCCCAGGAGGACATCCACCCCTTAACTCACAGGAGACTCTCTGAAGACCTCTCTCTCATAGGCCTTAGAAGATCCCCAACCCCATAGCTCAGGATGGCATCCAAACCACAGTCCCCAGGAGACCTTCAGAAGACCAGCCCATGTCCCTAGAAAGACTCCCAGGACCTCCAGGGAGACACCCAGGCAGCTCCCAAGGCACAGGCCCAGGGAGTGGACACCCTGTTTCGGGTGCAGGCAGCCCCTCAATGGCCTACCCACAGCCTGAGGAGCAAGGATCTGGGTGAAGCCAGCTGAGAAGGTGATGAGCACAGTGGGGTAGGTGACCCAGGCCATGTACTGCAGCAGCACGTTAGTGTCCAGGCCCCCGTACATCCACTTCTGAGCTGTGGGAACAGCCAGTCAGATGGGTGGTGGGTGGCAAGGCACATGGCATGGCCCTATGGCATGGCCGCTCCCTGCCCTGCCATGGCCCCAGGAGCACACTGGTTCCCGCTTACCTTGGAGGCACGTGGCAATAGCAAAGTCCATGGCCCAGCTGACCAGTGCCATGACCAGTCCCAGCAGTATGAGGAAGACCCAGTCCTCGCCCACCTTGGAGATGAGGAACCGCTGGCACTGCAAGGTGCAGACTGTGGACACAAGGACGGGTTCAAGGCTGGATGGCCCAGGGATGGGCACACTGAGGTGGCAGAGCCAGGCTGGCAGCAACAGAAATGCTCACAACCAGCAGCACTGACCCAGCACTGCTGGTACTGTCTGGTGCAGGAGCACTGCTGTGTCCAGCTGTCACAGCCAGCGGACTGTGCACAGTCACACACGGCACCACTGGGCATGCACCTCCCACCAGCACAGCCTCCCTGGCATGGCCCCAGGTAGAGGGGCCGGGGGCCCCTGGTCCCTGCAGCGTGCTCGGCTATTTTGGGCCATTGTGTCCCTGCTGCCCGGCGGGCAGGTGGCATTGTCCTCGGCGCCGGTGTCCCATGACAGCCAGAGAAACTCTACCCGCGCCACCCTGGCGGGGTGGGCAGCCGTGTCCAGACTGTGGCGCCGTGGGGCTGTGCCCACCCGTGTCCGTATCCCGGCGACCCTTACCACGACAGGTGGCACAGCGGCCCTGGGTGTACTCCAGCAGCTCGGAGGGGCGGCGGGGCCGGGGCGTGTCCCCCTCCTGCAGCCGCAGCCGGGCTGCCTCATCCTTGGCGAAGGTGCCCAAGTCCTGCGTGTAACGCCCATACATCTGGGGGAGGAGTAGGTAGGGGTGTCAGGGCAGCTGGTACCCCAACCCCTGCACCCAAGTGCGAAAACTGAGTCGGGGTAGCAGTGGGCATACTGGCATGGCCTGCCAGGTGAGGGAACAGGCATAGCATCCCAAGGCAAAGGGGTGGAGGTGCCTGTGGGAGTGCCCGGCTGCCTTCCAGGGCGTGGGAAGGAGCCAGGCAGATAAGCTGAGTGAGGATCGATGGTGATTGTTTTGCCCACATGCCCAAAGCAGGCAGCTGAAACGTCAGTACCAGTCTCTGGCCCTGCCCAGGTGCCCCAGGCACCAGACTGCGCTGGTGGAGGGTGGGGAAGGGCCTCCAGTGATGGGAGCGTGGCCAGCTTGGCCAGGAGACTCTCTGAGGGCTGGTACTGGGGTTGTGCTGGTGCTCTGCAGGCACCACACCCCGACATTGCTAAGAGCAAGGCTGGGATACCCCCCCAAAAGCAGCCTTGGCAGGTCATATGTGACATGAGCTGGCTGGTCTCAGCTGGCAGCAGGGAGGCAAGAGGACAGTGAGGGACAGGATGTACCCCCAGTTCCAGGAGAGGGGGAGCACAGCATCAAGTCCAGGGCGGTCCCTGGGCTGTAAAGAGGGGGTTTAGGGATCAAAGGGGTGCGAGTGGCTCTGTGCCCACATAGGGATCAATCTCCTTTCCTCGGGTGCCTCCTGCCTGGCTGTGGCACGTGGCCTGGCCCTGGCAGGGGGTGGCCCTGGCTGTGCCCCTCGTGCTGGCCAGGAGCTCTTTGTGCCCGTCCTTCCCGCTGAGCCAGGGGCATTTGTCCCGCGCTGGCGGGCACTGCCAAGGACTCGGTTGCTTGGTTTCCGCCTCACTCCCCCCTGCACGACCTGAATGCCAAGCGCCAGAGGTTGGCCCGGCACAAAGGGAGGCTTCAGGGCTGTGGGGGCCCTGCCAGGCTCCCACGTCGGGACAACGTGAGCCCCATGCTGATGGCGTGCCCACCCGCCGTGCCGTGCCAGCGCAGCGCGTGGCTGCCCAGCCGGGGCGCAGCCGCCCTCCTCCCCGGCACGGCCCGGCAGAGGGGCAACGCCACGGGTGGGCACCGTGCTCGGCACGTGGGCAGCCCAGCCCTGGCTGCTGGCAGCAGTGCCCACCCCAGGTGCCCGGGTCCCGTTAACAGCCCCCTGGCCTGCTGGCACATGACAACTCCCCGTGGCGACGGCATGAAGGTGCACTTCTCAGAGGGCAGCACTCCTGCCCAGGTCCCTTTGGTAGAGAGCAGAAAGCAGTCAGAGTGGCGCCGAGAGGATTCTCTGCTGTCTAATACCCAGGTTATGCCCAGCAGCGGGAGGGAGGGTGGGGATGTAGGCAGGGAGAGGAGGGTGAACTAAGTTCCATTGCTGACCCTGTCCTGGTATGGATTTTCCCCCAAACTCCTGCTCAGCATGGGCTCAGTGGCTCCTTGCCCTGTGGAAAAGAGCTGGGGGGAAAGGCACGACCACCTTGAGGGGCCAAATCCAGCACTGACTGCCAGAGGAGGACCCCGGCCCCGCACGGGGTCTTGATTTCAAAGGCTCCCTTTGGAAAAAGCTTGTTTGCTCTGGAAGATGAAATGGGCCGGCACCCCAGGAGTGCTGTCACCCTGCCAAGCACTTGCCTGCCTGGCCCCACTGCTGACCCATGGCCAGCCCAAACCAAGACGGAAGCACCCCCAGGCTGAGTGCCCCTCAAACCAGCTCTGTGTCTACCTCTTGGGGCTGTGCCAGGGGCTGCCACACTGTCCCCCCAGGTATTGGGGCACATGGTGGGATGCCCAGTCCCAGGCGCTCCAGCCTGGTTGAGGGTGGTGGGATTTGCTCCCCCTCTGCCTCACTTTGGAGCCGAACCCACTTGTAACAACAGAGATGCAAGCAAAGGGGCCATGCCACCCTGCTGCCACCTGCCACCCTGTGCCATCCCGTGCCACCCCTCTGCCCCATGCCACAGCCCCACAGGCAGGACATGGGACCCCCATGGGTGCCCAGTGCTGAGCAGCCACAGCTACTGTGCCCACAGCCCTGGCATGGCTGTGAAGGCCAGTGGTGGGCTCTCTCCTTCCTCCTCCTCCTCCTCCTNTGCTGATGCTCAGACCCTACTGCACCTAAGCCCCTAAGCCACTTGCAGTATCTGTCCTCCTCCTCCTCCTCCTCCTCCTCTGCTTGGGTTATTTTTCCACAAAGGCCTTTTGAAACACAAACAGCCCCGGGACTCCGGCCTCTGCCGTGAAGCAGCTGAACAATCACAGTGCCGGGCGGGCAGGGAGCGGGCACAGGGGGGGCTGGTGGGGGGCACTCGGGGACACGGGCACAGGCCAAGGCCACTGTGTTGGTCCTGAGCTCCTGTGCTGCAGGCACCGGCTGTGCCACAGCCACTTGGGCACTGCCAGCCCATGGTGCCTGCTGTGCCTGGGCGATGCTGTGCCTGGGGCGGGCACTGGCATCTGGTACTGCCATGTCCCTGTGCCAGCCTGTCCCACAGCACTGAGCTGGCTTGGCAGTGGTGCCCACCTCCTCATGGCCAATGCCAGCCAACCTTTCCCCCCAAATTTCCCCTAAGGGAGATATTTAAAGGCAAGGGTTTGGGGGGGTCCTCTGGGCTGGCAGCGGGCAGGCAGAGGCCAGGGGGTGTGTGTCACGCTGCCTGTCTTAGCCGGGCTCTAATCGCCCTGAGCAGCTCTGCGACGAACAAGGGCAGTTTGTCAAGCTTAATCCCCCCCATGGGCCCTGTTGCTTCCTTGCCATGACAGCCTGGCATGTGGGGGACACTGGGGCTGATGTGCACCCCAGCACCCTCGGCATGCCAGGGGTTCCCACGGACACCTGTCCAGCATGGGGACCCCAGGGTGGGATGCCTGGGGAGACCTTTAGGTCTGGGGCCCCAATACCCATGGCATCCCAGGGCTGGTGAAATTTGGGGAGGGGAAGGGGCACAGGTGTTTGGACACAGCTGGGCACAACCCTGCAGCCTGGCTGTGATGGCTTGGCTGTGGGCACAAGCAGCAAGAGCTGTCCCTGGGCTGTCCAGCTCAGACCAGCCCATGCCAGGCTCCCCCTGGATCCTGACCCTCCTGGCATGTGCTGGCAGGAGCTGGTGGTGCCTCAGATGCACTGGGGAGGGCTGGGCACTCCTCCTGCCCAGCACATGCCCAGGCAGCTCCCAAAATGCAGGTGTGAGGCTATGGGACAGGAGCCTGCATCCAGCCTCACCCATGAGCCCCAGGTGCTTCCATGAGCCTCACTGAGCCCAGAGGCCATGGGGATGGGCACCATGGAGCACTCAGGGCATGGGTGCTACCCTGCCCAAAGAAAAGGAGGGCAAAGTCTGCTGGTGCCGAGCAGCCCTGATGGCAGCCCAGCGTGCCTCTCCCCTCACGCACTGCCCGCAGGCTCCTCCGCCCCGTGGTGCCCGGCTGGGTTGGCCTCTCTGCTCACCCACCGTGACCAGGGCGCCCAGGGGGGCCGTCCGGAGCTGGCGGCAGGGAGAGGCACCGCCACCACTCACCCCTGTTCCTGCCCCCGACTGCTCCCTGACTCAGCCCTGCCGGGAAGGACCGTGGGGTCAATAAGGTCGTGGAGATGACGGCACAGCCGCGGCTCCCGTGGCCAGCTGGTGTCCTGTAGCCACCTGACAGCGGCGCCGCAGGGGCAGCTTGGGGTGAGCACTGAGGGGCACCGCCAGAAGGAGGGTTTGGGTGCTGGGAAGGGCAATGCCGAGGGGATGCAGAGCAGCAGTGCCCTGACGCTGCCCCGCGCCCATGCCGGGTGGAAAAGGCTCAGCAGGGCCCGCCTCGCACACAGCACCCGGCTCAGGCTCTCTTGGGCAGCCGTGGGCACCACAACTCTGTGGCCACGCAGTCCCTGCTTCCCTGCACACCTCCCTGGCCCTGCCTGTCCGAATGCCTTTGCCAGGGCAAAGTACCGTCCGCCTTGGGCACCGTCCCAAGCGGAGGCCGGGGAAAAGAACCTTTGCCCGTGATGTCTGAGGGCCGTGGGCAGTGGAGAGCAGTGGAGTGACTGGGGAAACAGCGGGGAAGGAAGACACCCCAGGACAATGGGACACTCTGGTGCCAGTGAGGAGGCGTCTGAGGAAAAGGAGTTGTAAACATGGGGCTAAGGTTGCAGGCAGGGGAGATACCTTATCTTGGGGGCAGAGGGCCGGGGACATGCAGTGCGGGGGAGAGAAGGGTGCCCGGCTGGCGCCTCTGGGAGCCCCCACAGGGTGGGCATCCCTTCCCAGTGATGAGGAGTGTTGCCGGGGGTGGTGAGGTGTGTGCAGAAGTCCAGCCCTGGGGGTGGGGGCTCAGCCGGAGGGGGGCTGGGGGGTGACATCCCAAACAGGAGACAGCAGCTCAAACAGGGCACGGCGGAGTTTTGCCGCCCTGAGCAGGGCAGCACCCCCAGACCCCCCAAAGCCCCGGGTGTTCCATCGCGCGCCCGTCGCGTCC